>JAUIMM010001294.1:600000-928054 GCA_031769625.1 Taudactylus pleione
TGGGGGCAGGATAATTTGGTGCGGGGTAGTGTAGTGTGTGCAGAGTAATGGGGGCAGGATAATATGGTGCAGGGTAGTGTAGTGTGTGCAGAGTAATGGGGGCAGGATAATATGGTGCTGGGTAGTGTAGTGTGTACAGAGTAATGGGGGCAGGATAATATGGCACAGGGTAGTGTAGTGTGTGCAGAGTAATGGGGGCAGGATAATATGGTGCAGGGTAGTGTAGTGTGTGCAGAGTAATGGGGGCAGGATAATATGGTGCAGGGTAGCGTAGTGTGTGCAGAGTAATGGGTGCAGTATAATATGGTGCAGGGTAGTGTAGTGTGTGCAGAGTAATGGGGGCAGGATAATATGGTGCTGGGTAGTGTAGCCTGTGTGCAGAGTAAAGGGGGCAGGATAATATGGTGCAGGGTAGTGTAGTGTGTGTACAGAGTAATGGGGGCAGGATAATATGGTGCAGGGTAGTGTAGTGTGTACAGAGTAATGGGGGCAGGATAATATGGTGCTGGGTAGTGTAGTGTGTGCAGAGTAATGGGGGCAGGATAATATGGTGCGGGGTAGTATAGTGTGTGCAGAGTAATGGGGCAGGATAATATGGTGCTGTGTAGTGTGTGCAGAGTAATGGGGGCAGGATAATATGGTGCTGTGTAGTGTGTGCAGAGTAATGAGGGCAGGATAATATGGTGCAGGGTAGTGTAGTGTGTACAGAGTAATGGGGGCAGGATAATATGATGCTGGGTAGTGTGTGCAGAGTAATGGGGGCAGGATAATATGGTGCTGTGTAGTGTGTGCAGAGTAATGGGGGCAGGATAATATGGTGCTGTGTAGTGTGTGCAGAGTATTAAGGGCAGGATAATATGGTGCAGGGTAGTGTAGTGTGTACAGAGTAATGGGGGCAGTATAATATGGTGCAGGTAGTGTAGTGTGTACAGAGTAATGGGGGCAGGATAATATGGTGCTGTGTAGTGTGTGCAGAGTAATGGGGGCAGGATAATATGATGTTGGGTAGTGTAGTGTGTACAGAGTAATGGGGAAGGATAATATGGTGCTGGGTAGTGTAGTGTGTACAGAGTAATGGGGGCAGGATAATATGGTGCAGGGTAGTGTAGTGTGTGCAGAGTAATGGGAGCAGGATAATATTTTGCAGGGTAGTGTAGTGTGTGCAGAGTAATGGGGCAGGATAATATGGTGCGGGCTAGTGTAGCCTGTGTACAGAGTAATGGGGGCAGGATAATATGGTGCAGGGTAGTGTAGTGTGTGCAGAGTAATGGGGCAGGATAATATGGTGCGGGGTAGTGTGTGCAGAGTAATGGGGGCAGGATAATATGGTGCAGGGTAGTGTAGCCTGTGTGCATAGTAATGGGGGCAGGATAATATGGTGCTGGGTAGTGTAGTGTGTGCAGAGTAATGGGGGCAGGATAATATGGTGCTGGGTAGTGTAGTGTGTGCAGAGTAAAGGGGGCAGGATAATAAGGTACAGGGTAGTGTAGCCTGTGTGCAGAGTAATGGGGGCAGGATAATATGGTGCTGGGTAGTTAGTGTGTGCAGAGTAATGGGGGCAGGATAATATGGTGCAGGGTAGTGTAGCCTGTGTGCATAGTAATGGGGGCAGGATAATATGGTGCTGGGTAGTGTAGTGTGTGCAGAGTAATGGGGGCAGGATAATATGGTGCTGGGTAGTGTAGTGTGTGCAGAGTAAAGGGGGCAGGATAATAAGGTGCAGGGTAGTGTAGCCTGTGTGCAGAGTAATGGGGGCAGGATAATATGGTGCAGGGTACTGTAGTGTGTGCAGAGTAATGGGGGCAGGATAATATGGTGCAGGGTAGTGTAGTGTGTGCAGAGTAATGGGAGCAGGATAATATTTTGCAGGGTAGTGCAGTGTGTGCAGAGTAATGGGGCAGGATAATATGGTGCGGGCTAGTGTAGCCTGTGTACAGAGTAATGGGGGCAGGATAATATGGTGCTGGGTAGTGTAGTGTGTACAGAGTAATGGGGGCAGGATAATATGGTGCAGGGTAGTGTAGTGTGTGCAGAGTAATGGGAGCAGGATAATATTTTGCAGGGTAGTGTAGTGTGTGCAGAGTAATGGGGCAGGATAATATGGTGCGGGCTAGTGTAGTGTGTGCAGAGTAATGGGGAAGGATAATATGGTGCTGGGTAGTGTAGTGTGTACAGAGTAATGGGGGCAGGATAATATGGTGCAGGGTAGTGTAGTGTGTGCAGAGTAATGGGAGCAGGATAATATTTTGCAGGGTAGTGTAGTGTGTGCAGAGTAATGGGGCAGGATAATATGGTGCGGGGGTAGTGTGTGCAGAGTAATGGGGGCAGGATAATATGGTGCGGGGTAGTGTAGTGTGTGCAGAGTAATGGGGGCAGGATATGGTGCGGGGTAGTGTGTGCAGAGTAATGGGGGCAGGATAATATGGTGCAGGGTAGTGTAGTGTGTGCAGAGTAATGGGGGCAGGATAATATGGTGCGGGGTAGTGTAGTGTGTGCAGAGTAATAGGGGCAGGATAATATGGTGCGGGGTAGTGTAGTGTGTGCAGAGTAATGGGAACAGGATAATATGGTGCAGGGTAGTGTAGTGTGTGCAGAGTAATGGGAGCACGATAATATGGTGCAGGGTAGTGTAGTGTGTGCAGAGTAATGGGGTTAGGATAATATGGTGTGGGGTAGTGTAGTGTGTACAGAGTAATGGGGGCAGGATAATATGGTGCAGGGTAGTGTAGTGTGTGTGCAGAGTAATGGGGGCAGGATAATATGGTGCGGGGTAGTGTAGTGTGTGCAGAGTAATGGGGTTAGGATAAAATGGTGCAGGGTAGTGTAGTGTATGCAGAGTAATGGGGGCAGGATAATATGGTGCGGGGTAGTGTAGTGTGTGCAGCGTAATGGGGGCAGGTAGTGTAGTGTGTGCAGAGTAATGGGGGCAGGATAATATGGTGCGGGGTAGTGTAATGTGTGCAGAGTAATGGGGGCAGGATAATATGGTGCGGGGTAGTGTAATGTGTGCAGAGTAATGGGGCAGGATAATATAGTGCTGGGTAGTGTAGTCCATGTGCAGAGTAATGGGGGCAGGATAATATGGTGCTGTGTAGTGTGTGCAGAGTAATGGGGGCAGGATAATATGGTGCTGTGTAGTGTGTGCAGAGTAATGGGGGCAGGATAATATGGTGCGGGGTAGTGTAGTGTGTGCAGAGTAATGGGGGCAGGATAATATGGTGCGGGGTAGTGTAGTGTGTGCAGAGTAATGGGGGCAGGATAATATGGTGCAGGGTAGTGTAGTGTGTACAGAGTAATGGGGGCAGGATAATATGGTGCAGGCTAGTGTAGTGTGTGCAGAGTAATGGGGGCATGGTAATATGGTGCGGGGTACTGTAGTGTGTGCAGAATAATGGGGGCAGGATAATATGGTGCGGGGTAGCGTAGTGTGTGCAGAATAATGGGGGCAGGATAATATAGTGCGGGGTAGTGTAGTGTGTACAGAGTAATGGGGGCAGGATAATATGGCACAGGGTAGTGTAGTGTGTGCAGAGTAATGGGGGCAGGATAATATGGTGCAGGGTAGTGTAGTGTGTGCAGAGTAATGGAGGCAGTATAATATGGTGCTGGGTAGTGTAGTGTGTGCAGAGTAATGGGGGCAGGATAATATGGTGCAGGGTAGCGTAGTGTGTGCAGAGTAATGGGGGCAGTATAATATGGTGCAGGGTAGTGTAGTGTGTGCAGAGTAATGGGGGCAGGATAATATGGTGCTGGGTAGTGTAGTGTGTACAGAGTAATGGGGGCAGTATAATATGGTGCTGGGTAGTGTAGTGTGTACATAGTAATGGGGGCAGGGTAATATGGTGCAGGGTAGTGTAGTGTGTGCAGAATAATGGGGGCAGGGTAATATGGTGCGGAGTAGTATAGTGTGTGCAGAGTAATGGGGGCAGGATAATATGGTGCCGGGTAGTGTAGTGTGTTCAGAGTAATGGGGGCAGGATAATATGGTGCGGAGTAGTGTAGTGTTTGCAAAGTAATGGGGGCAGGATAATATGATGCGGGGTAGTGTAGTGTTTGCAAAGTAATGGGGGCAGGATAATATGGTGCGGGGTAGTGTAATGGGGGCAGGATAATATGGTGCGGGCTAGTGTAATGTGTGCAGAGTAATGGGGGCAGGGTAATATGGTGCGGGGTACTGTAGTGTGTGCAGAATAATGGGGGCAGGATAATATGGTGCGGGGTAGCGTAGTGTGTGCAGAATAATGGGGGCAAGATAATATAGTGCGGGGTTGTGTAGTGTGTGCAGAGTAATGGGGGCAGGGTAATATGTTGCGGGGTACTGTAGTGTGTGCAGAATAATGGGGGCAGGATAATATGGTGCGGGGTAGTGTAGTGTGTGCAGAATAATGGGGGCAGGGTAATATGGTGCGGGGTAGTGTAGTGTGTACAGAGTAATGGGGGCAGGATAATATGGTTCAGGGTAGTGTAGTGTGTACAGAGTAATGGGGGCAGGATAATATGGTGCTGTGTAGTGTGTGCAGAGTAATGGGGGCAGGATAATATGGTGCTGGGTAGTGTAGTGCGAGCAAAGTAATTGGGGCAGGATAATATGGTGCTGGGTAGTGTAGTGTGTGCAGAGCAATGGGGGCAGGATAATATGGTGCTGTGTAGAGTAATGGTGGCAGGATAATATGGTGCAGGGTAGTGTAGTGTGTGCAGAGTAATGGGGGCAGGATAATATGGTGCGGGGTAGTGTAGTGTGTGCAGAGTAATGGGGGCAGGATAATATGGTGCTGGGTAGTGTAGTGTGTGCAGAGTAATGGGGGCAGGATAATATGGTGCTTGGTAGTGTAGCGTGTACAGAGTAATGGGGGCAAGGTAATATGGTGCAGGGTAGTGTAGTGTGTGCAGAGTAATGGGGGCAGGATAATATGGTGCAGGGTAGTGTAGTGTATGCAGAGTAATGGGGGCAGGATAATATGGTGCGGGGTAGTGTAGTGTGTGCAGAGTAATGGGGGCAGGATAATATGGTGCAGGGTAGTGTAGCCTGTGTGCAGAGTAATGGGGGCAGGACAATATGGTGCAGGGTAGTGTAGTGTGTGCAGAGTAACGGGGGCAGGATAATATGGTGCAGGGTAGTGTAGTGTGTGCAGAGTAATGGGGGCAGGATAATATGGTACTGGGTAGTGTAGTGTGTGCAGAGTAATGGGGGCAGGATAATATGGTGCAGGGTAGTGTAGTGTGTGCAGAGTAATGGGGGCAGGATAATATGGTACAGGGTAGTGTAGTGTGTACAGAGTAATGGGGGCAGGATAATATGGTGCGGGGTAGTGTAGTGTGTGCAGAGTAATGGGGGCAGGAGAATTATGGTGCAGGGTAGTGTAGTGTGTGCAGAGTAATGGGGGCAGGATAATATGGTGCGGGGTAGTGTAGTGTGAACAGAGTAATGGGGGCAGGATAATATGGTGCTGGGTGGTGTAGCCTATGTACAGAGTAATGGGGGCAGGATAATATGGTGCTGGGTAGTGTAGTCTGTGTACAGAGTAATGGGGGCAGGATAATATGGTGTGGGGTAGTGTAGTGTGTGCAGAGTAATGGGGGCAGGATAATATGGTGCAGGGTAGTGTAGTGTGTGCAGAGTAATGGGGGCAGGATAATATGGTGCTGTGTAGTGTAGTGTGTGCAGAGTAATGGGGGCAGGATAATATGGTGCAGAGTAATGGAGGCAGTATAATATGGTGCTGGGTAGTGTAGTGTGTGCAGAGTAATGGAGACAGGATAATATGGTGCTCGGTAGTGTAGTGTGTACAGAGTAATGGGGGCAGGATAATATGGTGCGGGGTAGTGTAGTGTGTGCAGAGTAATGGGGGCAGGATAATATGGTGCGGGGTAGTGTATTCTGTGCAGAATAATGGGGCAGGATAATATGGTGCTGGGTAGTGTAGTGTGTACAGAGTAATGGGGGCAGGATAATATGGTGCAGGGTAGTGTAGCCTGTGTGCAGAGTAATGGGGGCAGGATAATATGGTGCTGGCTAGTGTAGTGTGTGCAGAGTAATGGGGGCAGGATAATATGGTGCAGGGTAGTGTAGTGTGTGCAGAGTAATGGGGGCAGGATATTATGGTGCAGGGTAGTGTGTGCAGAGTAATGGGGGCAATATAATATGGTACAGGGTAGTGTAGTGTGTACAGAGTAATGGGGGCAGGATAATATGGTGCGGGGTAGTGTAGTGTGTGCAGAGTAATGGGGGCAGGATAATATGGTGCAGGGTAGTGTGTGCAGAGTAATGGGGGCAGGATAATATGGTGCAGGGTAGTGTAGTGTGTACAGAGTAATGAGGGCAGGATAATATGGTGCGGGGTTATGGGAGCAGTATAATATGGTGCTGGGTAGTGTAGCCTGTGTACAGAGTAATGGGGGCAGAATATGGTGCAGGGTAGTGTAGTGTGTGCAGAGTAAAGGGGGTAGGATAATATGGTGCGGGGTAGTGTAGTGTGTACAGAGTAATGGGTGCAGGATTATATGGTGCTGGGTAGTGTAGTGTGTGCAGAGTAATGGGTGCAGGATAATATGGTTCAGGGTAGTGTAGTGTGTACAGAGTAATGGGGGCAGGATAATATGGTGCTGTGTAGTGTGTGCAGAGTAATGGGGGCAGGATAATTTGGTGCGGGGTAGTGTAGTGTGTGCAGAGTAATGGGGGCAGGATAATATGGTGCAGGGTAGTGTAGTGTGTGCAGAGTAATGGGGGCAGGATAATATGGTGCTGGGTAGTGTAGTGTGTACAGAGTAATGGGGGCAGGATAATATGGCACAGGGTAGTGTAGTGTGTGCAGAGTAATGGGGGCAGGATAATATGGTGCAGGGTAGTGTAGTGTGTGCAGAGTAATGGGGGCAGGATAATATGGTGCAGGGTAGCGTAGTGTGTGCAGAGTAATGGGTGCAGTATAATATGGTGCAGGGTAGTGTAGTGTGTGCAGAGTAATGGGGGCAGGATAATATGGTGCTGGGTAGTGTAGCCTGTGTGCAGAGTAATGGGGGCAGGATAATATGGTGCAGGGTAGTGTAGTGTGTGTACAGAGTAATGGGGGCAGGATAATATGGTGCAGGCTAGTGTAGTGTGTACAGAGTAATGGGGGCAGGATAATATGGTGCTGGGTAGTGTAGTGTGTGCAGAGTAATGGGGGCAGGATAATATGGTGCGGGGTAGTATAGTGTGTGCAGAGTAATGGGGGCAGGATAATATGATGCTGGGTAGTGTGTGCAGAGTAATGGGGGCAGGATAATATGGTGCTGTGTAGTGTGTGCAGAGTAATGGGGGCAGGATAATATGGTGCTGTGTAGTGTGTGCAGAGTATTGAGGGCAGGATAATATGGTGCAGGGTAGTGTAGTGTGTACAGAGTAATGGGGGCAGTATAATATGGTGCAGGTAGTGTAGTGTGTACAGAGTAATGGGGGCAGGATAATATGGTGCTGTGTAGTGTGTGCAGAGTAATGGGGGCAGGATAATATGATGCTGGGTAGTGTAGTGTGTACAGAGTAATGGGGGCAGGATAATATGGTGCAGGGTAGTGTAGCCTGTGTGCAGAGTAATGGGGGCAGGATAATATGGTGCTGGCTAGTGTAGTGTGTGCAGAGTAATGGGGGCAGGATAATATGGTGCAGGGTAGTGTAGTGTGTGCAGAGTAATGGGGGCAGGATATTATGGTGCAGGGTAGTGTGTGCAGAGTAATGGGGGCAATATAATATGGTACAGGGTAGTGTAGTGTGTACAGAGTAATGGGGGCAGGATAATATGGTGCGGGGTAGTGTAGTGTGTGCAGAGTAATGGGGGCAGGATAATATGGTGCAGGGTAGTGTGTGCAGAGTAATGGGGGCAGGATAATATGGTGCAGGGTAGTGTAGTGTGTACAGAGTAATGAGGGCAGGATAATATGGTGCGGGGTTATGGGAGCAGTATAATATGGTGCTGGGTAGTGTAGCCTGTGTACAGAGTAATGGGGGCAGAATATGGTGCAGGGTAGTGTAGTGTGTGCAGAGTAAAGGGGGTAGGATAATATGGTGCGGGGTAGTGTAGTGTGTACAGAGTAATGGGTGCAGGATAATATGGTGCTGGGTAGTGTAGTGTGTACAGAGTAATGGGGGCAGGATAATATGGTGCGGGGTAATGGGAGCAGAATAATATGGTGCGGGGTAGTGTAGCCTGTGTACAGAGTAATGGGGGCAGGATAATATGGTGCTGTGTAGTGTGTGCAGAGTAATGGGGGCAGGATAATATGGTGTGGGGTAGTGTAGCCTGTGTACAGAGTAATGGGGGCAGGATAATATGGTGCTGGGTAGTGTAGTGTGTGCAGAGTAATTTGGGCAGGATAATATGGTTCAGGGTAGTGTAGTGTGTACAGAGTAATGGGGGCAGGATAATATGGTGCTGTGTAGTGTGTGCAGAGTAATGGGGGCAGGATAATATGGTGCGGGGTAGTGTAGTGTGTGCAGAGTAATGGGGGCAGGATAATATGGTTCAGGGTAGTGTAGTGTGTACAGAGTAATGGGGGCAGGATAATATGGTGCTGTGTAGTGTGTGCAGAGTAATGGGGGCAGGATAATTTGGTGCGGGGTAGTGTAGTGTGTGCAGAGTAATGGGGGCAGGATAATATGGTGCAGGGTAGTGTAGTGTGTGCAGAGTAATGGGGGCAGGATAATATGGTGCTGGGTAGTGTAGTGTGTACAGAGTAATGGGGGCAGGATAATATGGCACAGGGTAGTGTAGTGTGTGCAGAGTAATGGGGGCAGGATAATATGGTGCAGGGTAGTGTAGTGTGTGCAGAGTAATGGGGGCAGGATAATATGGTGCAGGGTAGCGTAGTGTGTGCAGAGTAATGGGTGCAGTATAATATGGTGCAGGGTAGTGTAGTGTGTGCAGAGTAATGGGGGCAGGATAATATGGTGCTGGGTAGTGTAGCCTGTGTACAGAGTAATGGGGGCAGGATAATATGGTGCAGGGTAGTGTAGTGTATACAGAGTAATGGGGGCAGGATAATATGGTGCTGGGTAGTGTAGTGTGTGCAGAGTAATGGGGGCAGGATAATATGGTGCGGGGTAGTATAGTGTGTGCAGAGTAATGGGGGCAGGATAATATGATGCTGGGTAGTGTGTGCAGAGTAATGGTGGCAGGATAATATGGTGCTGTGTAGTGTGTGCAGAGTAATGGGGGCAGGATAATATGGTGCTGTGTAGTGTGTGCAGAGTATTGAGGGCAGGATAATATGGTGCAGGGTAGTGTAGTGTGTACAGAGTAATGGGGGCAGTATAATATGGTGCAGGTAGTGTAGTGTGTACAGAGTAATGGGGGCAGGATAATATGGTGCTGTGTAGTGTGTGCAGAGTAATGGGGGCAGGATAATATGATGCTGGGTAGTGTAGTGTGTACAGAGTAATGGGGAAGGATAATATGGTGCTGGGTAGTGTAGTGTGTACAGAGTAATGGGGGCAGGATAATATGGTGCAGGGTAGTGTAGTGTGTGCAGAGTAATGGGAGCAGGATAATATTTTGCAGGGTAGTGTAGTGTGTGCAGAGTAATGGGGCAGGATAATATGGTGCGGGCTAGTGTAGCCTGTGTACAGAGTAATGGGGGCAGGATAATATGGTGCAGGGTAGTGTAGTGTGTGCAGAGTAATGGGGCAGGATAATATGGTGCGGGGTAGTGTGTGCAGAGTAATGGGGGCAGGATAATATGGTGCAGGGTAGTGTAGCCTGTGTGCATAGTAATGGGGGCAGGATAATATGGTGCTGGGTAGTGTAGTGTGTGCAGAGTAATGGGGGCAGGATAATATGGTGCTGGGTAGTGTAGTGTGTGCAGAGTAAAGGGGGCAGGATAATAAGGTACAGGGTAGTGTAGCCTGTGTGCAGAGTAATGGGGGCAGGATAATATGGTGCAGGGTAGTGTAGTGTGTGCAGAGTAATGGGGGCAGGATAATATGGTGCAGGGTAGTGTAGTGTGTGCAGAGTAATGGGAGCAGGATAATATTTTGCAGGGTAGTGTAGTGTGTGCAGAGTAATGGGGCAGGATAATATGGTGCGGGCTAGTGTAGCCTGTGTACAGAGTAATGGGGGCAGGATAATATGGTGCTGGGTTGTGTAGTGTGTACAGAGTAATGGGGGCAGGATAATATGGTGCTGGGTAGTGTAGTGTGTGCAGAGTAATGGGGGCAGGATAATATGGTGCTGGGTAGTGTAGTGTGTGCAGAGTAAAGGGGGCAGGATAATAAGGTGCAGGGTAGTGTAGCCTGTGTGCAGAGTAATGGGGGCAGGATAATATGGTGCAGGGTAGTGTAGTGTGTGCAGAGTAATGGGGGCAGGATAATATGGTGCAGGGTAGTGTAGTGTGTGCAGAGTAATGGGAGCAGGATAATATTTTGCAGGGTAGTGCAGTGTGTGCAGAGTAATGGGGCAGGATAATATGGTGCGGGCTAGTGTAGCCTGTGTACAGAGTAATGGGGGCAGGATAATATGGTGCTGGGTTGTGTAGTGTGTACAGAGTAATGGGGGCAGGATAATATGGTGCAGGGTAGTGTAGTGTGTGCAGAGTAATGGGAGCAGGATAATAGTTTGCAGGGTAGTGTAGTGTGTGCAGAGTAATGGGGCAGGATAATATGGTGCGGGCTAGTGTAGTGTGTGCAGAGTAATGGGGAAGGATAATATGGTGCTGGGTAGTGTAGTGTGTACAGAGTAATGGGGGCAGGATAATATGGTGCAGGGTAGTGTAGTGTGTGCAGAGTAATGGGAGCAGGATAATATTTTGCAGGGTAGTGTAGTGTGTGCAGAGTAATGGGGCAGGATAATATGGTGCGGGGTAGTGTGTGCAGAGTAATGGGGGCAGGATAATATGGTGCGGGGTAGTGTAGTGTGTGCAGAGTAATGGGGGCAGGATATGGTGCGGGGTAGTGTAGTGTGTGCAGAGTAATGGGGGCAGGATAATATGGTGCAGGGTAGTGTAGTGTGTGCAGAGTAATGGGGGCAGGATAATATGGTGCGGGGTAGTGTAGTGTGTGCAGACTAATGGGGGCAGGATAATATGGTGCGGGGTAGTGTAGTGTGTGCAGAGTAATGGGAACAGGATAATATGGTGCAGGGTAGTGTAGTGTGTGCAGAGTAATGGGAGCACGATAATATGGTGCAGGGTAGTGTAGTGTGTGCAGAGTAATGGGGTTAGGATAATATGGTGTGGGGTAGTGTAGTGTGTACAGAGTAATGGGGGCAGGATAATATGGTGCAGGGTAGTGTAGTGTGTGCAGAGTAATGGGGGCAGGTTAATATGGTGCGGGGTAGTGTAGTGTGTGCAGAGTAATGGGGTTAGGATAATATGGTGCAGGGTAGTGTAGTGTGTGCAGAGTAATGGGGGCAGGATAATATGGTGCGGGGTAGTGTAGTGTGTGCAGAGTAATGGGGGCAGGATAATATGGTGCGGGGTAGTGTAATGTGTGCAGAGTAATGGGGCAGGATAATATAGTGCTGGGTAGTGTAGTCCATGTGCAGAGTAATGGGGGCAGGATAATATGGTGCTGTGTAGTGTAGTGTGTGCAGAGTAATGGGGGCAGGATAATATGGTGCAGGGTAGTGTAGTGTGTGCAGAGTAATGGGGGCAGGATAATATGGTGCGGGGTAGTGTAGTGTGTGCAGAGTAATGGGGGCAGGATAATATGGTGCGGGGTAGTGTAATGTGTGCAGAGTAATGGGGCAGGATAATATAGTGCTGGGTAGTGTAGTCCATGTGCAGAGTAATGGGGGCAGGATAATATGGTGCTGTGTAGTGTGTGCAGAGTAATGGGGGCAGGATAATATGGTGCTGTGTAGTGTGTGCAGAGTAATGGGGCAGGATAATATGGTGCAGGGTAGTGTAGTGTGTGCATAGTAATGGGGGCAGGATAATATGGTGCAGGGTAGTGTAGTGTGTGCATAGTAATGGGGGCAGGATAATATGGTGCAGGGTAGTGTAGTGTGTGCAGAGTAATGGGTGCAGGATAATATGGCAGGGTTGCCTACCCTCCCGATTTGGGCGGGAGCCTCCCGATAATCGGGTGCAGCTCCCGCCCCCCCGGAAAGGCAGGCAAGCCTCCCTGGATCCGGCGATCCCCCCGACATCCCCCGCAACTTACTCTTAACCCCCGCTTTGAGGGCAGCCAGTGACGCGATTCACGTCATTTTGACCCCGCCCCCTGCCTCACAATGCCTGTATTATCGGCATTGTGTGGAGGGGGCATGGCCAAAATGACGCGATCGCGTTACCCCGCCCCCGTGACGCCTACAAACAGCAGGCACCCATCCGGACACGCCCCCTTTTTCGGCCACGCCCCCGCTGCCCTGCCGATCTCGCTGCTCCCTCCCGGAAGGAGCAGCCAGAAAGTCGGCAACTATGTAATATGGTGCTGGGTAGTGTAGTGTGTGCAGAGTAATGGGGGCAGGATAATATGGTGCGGGGTAGTGCAATGGGTGCATAGTAATAGGGGCAAGATAATATGTTGCAGGGTAGTGTAGTGTGTGCAGAGTAATGGGGGCAGGATAATATGGTGCAGGGTAGTGTAGTGTGTGCAGAGTAATGGGGCAGGATAATATGGTGCTGTGTAGTGTGTGCAGAGTAATGGGGGCAGGATAATATGGTGCTGTGTAGTGTGTGCAGAGTAATGGGGCAGGATAATATGGTGCAGGGTAGTGTAGTGTGTGCATAGTAATGGGGGCAGGATAATATGGTGCAGGGTAGTGTAGTGTGTGCAGAGTAATGAGGGCAGGATAATATGGTGCAGGGTAGTGTAGTGTGTGCAGAGTAATGGGGCAGGATAATATGGTGCTGTGTAGTGTGTGCAGAGTAATGGGGCAGGATAATATGGTGCAGGGCAGTGTAGTGTGTGCATAGTAATGGGGGCAGGATAATATGGTGCAGGGTAGTGTAGTGTGTGCAGAGTAATGCGGGCAGGATAATATGTTGCAGGGTAGTGTAGTGTGTGCAGAGTAATGGGGGCACGATAATATGGTGCTAGGTAGTGTAGTGTGTGCAGAGTAATGGGGGCTGGATAATATGGTGCAGGGTAGTGTAGTGTGTGCAGAGTAATGGGGCAGGATAATATGGTGCAGGGTAGTGTAGTGTGTGCATAGTAATGGGGGCAGGATAATTTGGTGCAGGGTAGTGTAGTGTGTACAGAGTAATGGGGGCAGGATAATATGGTGCAGGGTAGTGTAGTGTGTACAGAGTAATGGGGGCAGGATAATATGGTGCAGGGTAGTGTAGTGTGTGTATAGTAATGGGGGCAGGATAATATTTTGCAGGGTAGTGTAGTGTGTGCAGAGTAATGGGGCAGGATAATATGGTGCGGGGTAGTGTGTGCAGAGTAATGGGGGCAGGATAATATGGTGCGGGGTAGTGTAGTGTGTGCAGAGTAATGGGGGCAGGATAATATGGTGCGGGGTAGTGCAGTGTGTGCAGAGTAATGGGGGCAGGATAATATGGTGCGGGGTAGTGTAGTGTGTGCATAGTAATGGGGGCAGGATAATATGGTGCAAGGTAGTGTAGTGTGTGCAGAGTAATGGGGTTAGGATAATATGGTGCAGGATAGTGTAGTGTGTGCAGATTAAAGGGGGCAGGATAAAATGGTGCGGGGTAGTGTAGTGTGTGCAGCGTAATGGGGGCAGGATAATATGGTGCGGGGTAGTGTATTCTGTGCAGAATAATGGGGCAGGATAATATGGTGCTGGGTAGTGTAGTGTGTACAGAGTAATGGGGGCAGGATAATATGGTGCAGGGTAGTGTAGCCTGTGTGCAAAGTAATGGGGGCAGGATAATATGGTGCTGGGTAGTGTAGCCTGTGTGCAGAGTAATGGGGGCAGGATAATATGGTGCTGGCTAGTGTAGTGTGTGCAGAGTAATGGGGGCAGGATAATATGGTGCAGGGTAGTGTAGTGTGTGCAGAGTGATGGGGGCAGGATAATATGGTGCAGGGTAGTGTGTGCAGAGTAATGGGGGCAGGATAATATGGTGCGGGGTAGTGTAACCTGTGTGCAGAGTAATGGGGGCAGGATAATATGGTGCAGGGTAGTGTAGTGTGTGCAGAGTAATGGGGGCAGGATAACATGGTGCAGGGTAGTGTAGTGTGTGCAGAGTAATGGGAGAAAGATAATATGGTGCAGGGTAGTGTAGTGTGTGCAGAGTAATGGGGGCAGGATAATATGGTTCAGGGTAGAGTAGCCTGTGTACAGAGTAATGGGGGCAGGATAATATGGTGCAGGGTAGTGTAGTGTGTGCAGAGTAATGGGGGCAGGATAATATGGTTCAGGGTAGAGTAGCCTGGGTACAGAGTAATGGGGGCAGGATAATATGGTTCAGGGTAGAGTAGCCTGTGTACAGAGTAATGGGGTAGTGTAGTGTGTGCAGAGTAATGGGGGCAGGATAATATGGTTCAGGGTAGAGTAGCCTGGGTACAGAGTAATGGGGGCAGGATAATATGGTTCAGGGTAGAGTAGCCTGTGTACAGAGTAATGGGGGCAGGATAATATGGTGCAGGGTAGTGTGTGCAGAGTAATGGGGGCAGAATATGGTGCAGGGTAGTGTAGTGTGTGCAGAGTAATGGGGGTAGGATAATATGGTGCGGGGTAGTGTAGTGTGTACAGAGTAATGGGTGCAGGATAATATGGTGCTGGGTAGTGTAGTGTGTACAGAGTAATGGGGGCAGGATAATATGGTGCGGGGTAATGGGAGCAGAATAATATGGTGCGGGGTAGTGTAGCCTGTGTACAGAGTAATGGGGGCAGGATCATATGGTGCTGTGTAGTGTGTGCAGAGTAATGGGGGCAGGATAATATGGTGTGGTGTAGTGTAGCCTGTGTACAGAGTAATGGGGGCAGGATAATATGGTGCTGGGTAGTGTAGTGTGTGCAGAGTAATGGGGGCAGGATAATATGGTTCAGGGTAGTGTTGTGTGTACAGAGTAATGGGGGCAGGATAATATGGTGCTGTGTAGTGTGTGCAGAGTAATGGGGGCAGGATAATATGGTTCAGGGTAGTGTAGTGTGTACAGAGTAATGGGGGCAGGATAATGTGGTGCATGGTAGTGTGTGCAGAGTAATGGGGGCAGGATAATATGGTGCGGGGTAGTGTAGTGTGTGCAGAGTAATGGGGGCAGGATAATATGGTGCAGGGTAGTGTAGTGTGTACAGAGTAATGGGGGCAGAATAATATGGTGCAGGGTAGTGTAGTGTGTACAGAGTAATGGGGGCAGGATAATATGGCACAGGGTAGTGTAGTGTGTGCAGAGTAATGGGGGCAGGATAATATGGTGCAGGGTAGTGTAGTGTGTGCAGAGTAATGGGGGCAGGATAATATGGTGCAGGGTAGCGTAGTGTGTGCAGAGTAATGGGTGCAGTATAATATGGTGCAGGGTAGTGTAGTGTGTGCAGAGTAATGGGGGCAGGATAATATGGTGCTGGGTAGTGTAGTCTGTGTGCAGAGTAATGGGGGCAGGATAATATGGTGCAGGGTAGTGTAGTGAGTGTACAGAGTAATGGGGGCAGGATAATATGGTGCAGGGTAGTGTAGTGTGTACAGAGTAATGGGGGCAGGATAATATGGTGCTGGGTAGTGTAGTGTGTGCAGAGTAATGGGGGCCGGATAATATGGTGCGGGGTAGTATAGTGTGTGCAGAGTAATGAGGGCAGGATAATATGGTGCAGGGTAGTGTAGTGTGTGCAGAGTAATGGGGCAGGATAATATGGTGCTGTGTAGTGTGTGCAGAGTAATGGGGGCAGGATAATATGGTGCTGTGTAGTGTGTGCAGAGTAATGAGGGCAGGATAATATGGTGCAGGGTAGTGTAGTGTGTACAGAGTAATGGGGGCAGGATAATATGATGCTGGGTAGTGTGTGCAGAGTAATGGGGGCAGGATAATATGGTGCGGGGTAGTGCAGTGTGTGCAGAGTAATGGGGGCAGGATAATATGGTGCGGGGTAGTGTAGTGTGTGCAGAGTAATGGGGGCAGGACAATATGGTGCGGGGTAGTGTAGTGTGTGCAGAGTAATGGGGACAGGATAATATGGTGCAGGGTAGTGTAGTGTGTGCAGAGTAATGGGGTTAGGATAATATGGTGCAGGATAGTGTAGTGTGTGCAGAGTAATGGGGGCAGGATAATATGGTGCGGGGTAGTGTAATGTGTGCAGAGTAATGGGGGCAGGATAATATGGTGCGGGGTAGTGTAATGTGTGCAGAGTAATGGGGGCAGGATAATATGGTGCGGGGTAGTGTGTGCAGAGTAATGGGGGCAGGATAATATGGTGTGGGGTAGTGTAATGTGTGCAGAGTAATGAGGGCAGGATAATATGGTGCAGGATAGTGTAGTGTGTGCAGAGTAATGGGAGCAGGATAATATGGTGCGGGGTAGTGTAATGTGTGCATAGTAATGGGGGCAGGATAATATGGTGCGAGGTAGTGTAGTGTGTGCAGAGTAATGGGGTTAGGATAATATGGTGCGGGGTAATGGGAGCAGAATAATATGGTGCGGGGTAGTTTAGCCTGTGTACAGAGTAATGGGGGCAGGATAATATGGTGCTGTGTAGTGTGTGCAGAGTAATGGGGGCAGGATAATATGGTGTGGGGTAGTGTAGCCTGTGTACAGAGTAATGGGGGAAGGATAATATGGTGCTGGGTAGTGTAGTGTGTGCAGAGTAATGGGGGCAGGATAATATGGTTCAGGGTAGTGTAGTGTGTATAGAGTAATGGGGGCAGGATAATATGGTGCTGTGTAGTGTGTACAGAGTAATGGGGGCAGGATAATATGGTGCGGGCTAGTGTAGTGTGTGCAGAGTAATGGGGGCAGGATAATATGGTGCGGGGTAATGGGAGCAGAATAATATGGTGCGGGGTAGTGTAGCCTGTGTACAGAGTAATGGGGGCAGGATAATATGGTGCTGTGCAGAGTAATGGGGGCAGGATAATATGGTGTGGGGTAGTGTAGCCTGTGTACAGAGTAATGGGGGAAGGATAATATGGTGCTGGGTAGTGTAGTGTGTGCAGAGTAATGGGGGCAGGATAATATGGTGCCGGGTAGTGTAGTGTGTTCAGAGTAATGGGGGCAGGATAATATGGTGCGGAGTAGTGTAGTGTTTGCAAAGTAATGGGGGCAGGATAATATGATGCGGGGTAGTGTAGTGTTTGCAAAGTAATGGGGGCAGGATAATATGGTGCGGGGTAGTGTAATGGGGGCAGGATAATATGGTGCGGGCTAGTGTAATGTGTGCAGAGTAATGGGGGCAGGGTAATATGGTGCGGGGTACTGTAGTGTGTGCAGAATAATGGGGGCAGGATAATATGGTGCGGGGTAGCGTAGTGTGTGCAGAATAATGGGGGCAAGATAATATAGTGCGGGGTTGTGTAGTGTGTGCAGAGTAATGGGGGCAGGATAATATGGTGCGGGGTAGTGTAGTGTGTGCAGAGTAATGGGGGCAGGATAATATGGTGCGGGGTAGTGTAGTGTGTGCAGAGTAATGGGGGCAGGATAATATGGTGCAGGGTAGTGTAGTGTGTACAGAGTATTGGGGGCAGGATAATATGGTGCGGGCTAGTGTAGTGTGTGCAGAGTAATGGGGGCATGGTAATATGGTGCGGGGTACTGTAGTGTGTGCAGAATAATGGGGGCAGGATAATATGGTGCGGGGTAGCGTAGTGTGTGCAGAATAATGGGGGCAGGATAATATAGTGCGGGGTAGTGTAGTGTGTACAGAGTAATGGGGGCAGGATAATATGGCACAGGGTAGTGTAGTGTGTGCAGAGTAATGGGGGCAGGATAATATGGTGCAGGGTAGTGTAGTGTGTGCAGAGTAATGGAGGCAGTATAATATGGTGCTGGGTAGTGTAGTGTGTGCAGAGTAATGGGGGCAGGATAATATGGTGCAGGGTAGCGTAGTGTGTGCAGAGTAATGGGGGCAGTATAATATGGTGCAGGGTAGTGTAGTGTGTGCAGAGTAATGGGGGCAGGATAATATGGTGCTGGGTAGTGTAGTGTGTACAGAGTAATGGGGGCAGTATAATATGGTGCTGGGTAGTGTAGTGTGTACATAGTAATGGGGGCAGGGTAATATGGTGCAGGGTAGTGTAGTGTGTGCAGAATAATGGGGGCAGGGTAATATGGTGCGGAGTAGTATAGTGTGTGCAGAGTAATGGGGGCAGGATAATATGGTGCCGGGTAGTGTAGTGTGTTCAGAGTAATGGGGGCAGGATAATATGGTGCGGAGTAGTGTAGTGTTTGCAAAGTAATGGGGGCAGGATAATATGATGCGGGGTAGTGTAGTGTTTGCAAAGTAATGGGGGCAGGATAATATGGTGCGGGGTAGTGTAATGGGGGCAGGATAATATGGTGCGGGCTAGTGTAATGTGTGCAGAGTAATGGGGGCAGGGTAATATGGTGCGGGGTACTGTAGTGTGTGCAGAATATTGGGGGCAGGATAATATGGTGCGGGGTAGCGTAGTGTGTGCAGAATAATGGGGGCAAGATAATATAGTGCGGGGTTGTGTAGTGTGTGCAGAGTAATGGGGGCAGGGTAATATGGTGCGGGGTACTGTAGTGTGTGCAGAATAATGGGGGCAGGATAATATGGTGCGGGGTAGTGTAGTGTGTGCAGAATAATGGGGGCAGGGTAATATGGTGCGGGGTAGTGTAGTGTGTACAGAGTAATGGGGGCAGGATAATATGGTTCAGGGTAGTGTAGTGTGTACAGAGTA
This sequence comes from Taudactylus pleione, assembly GCA_031769625.1. NCBI lineage: Eukaryota > Metazoa > Chordata > Amphibia > Anura > Myobatrachidae > Taudactylus > Taudactylus pleione. The sequence continues at coordinate 618,733 of JAUIMM010001294.1, forward strand.
ATGGGGGCAGGATAATATGGTGCTGTGTAGTGTGTGCAGAGTAATGGGGGCAGGATAATATGGTGCGCGGTAGTGTAGTGTGTGCAAAGTAATGGGGGCAGGATAATATGGTGCTGGGTAGTGTAGTGCGAGCAAAGTAATGGGGGCAGGATAATATGGTGCTGGGTAGTGTAGTGTGTGCAGAGCAATGGGGGCAGGATAATATGGTGCTGTGTAGTGTAATGTGTGTAGAGTAATGGTGGCAGGATAATATGGTGCAGGGTAGTGTAGTTTGTGCAGAGTAATGGGGGCAGGATAATATGGTGCGGGGTAGTGTAGTGTGTGCAGAGTAATGGGGGCAGGATAATATGGTGCTGGGTAGTGTAGTGTGTGCAGAGTAATGGGGGCAGGATAATATGGTGCTTGGTAGTGTAGCGTGTACAGAGTAATGGGGGCAGGATAATATGGTGCAGGGTAGTGTAGTGTGTGCAGAGTAATGGGGGCAGGATAATATGGTGCAGGGTAGTGTAGTGTGTGCAGAGTAATGGGGGCAGGATAATATGGTGCGGGGTAGTGTAGTGTGTGCAGAGTAATGGGGGCAGGATAATATGGTGCAGGGTAGTGTAGCCTGTGTGCAGAGTAATGGGGGCAGGACAATATGGTGCAGGGTAGTGTAGTGTGTGCAGAGTAACGGGGGCAGGATAATATGGTGCAGGGTAGTGTAGTGTGTGCAGAGTAATGGGGGCAGGATAATATGGTACTGGGTAGTGTAGTGTGTGCAGAGTAATGGGGGCAGGATAATATGGTGCAGGGTAGTGTAGTGTGTGCAGAGTAATGGGGGCAGGATAATATGGTACAGGGTAGTGTAGTGTGTACAGAGTAATGGGGGCAGGATAATATGGTGCGGGGTAGTGTAGTGTGTGCAGAGTAATGGGGGCAGGAGAATTATGGTGCAGGGTAGTGTAGTGTGTGCAGAGTAATGGGGGCAGGATAATATGGTGCGGGGTAGTGTAGTGTGAACAGAGTAATGGGGGCAGGATAATATGGTGCTGGGTGGTGTAGCCTATGTACAGAGTAATGGGGGCAGGATAATATGGTGCGGGGAAGTGTAATGGGGGCAGGATAATATGGTGCGGGCTAGTGTAATGTGTGCAGAGTAATGGGGGCAGGGGAATATGGTGCGGGGTACTGTAGTGTGTGCAGAATAATGGGGGCAGGATAATATGGTGCGGGGTAGCGTAGTGTGTGCAGAATAATGGGGGCAAGATAATATAGTGCGGGGTTGTGTAGTGTGTGCAGAGTAATGGGGGCAGGGAAATATGGTGCGGGGTACTGTAGTGTGTGCAGAATAATGGGGGCAGGATAATATGGTGCGGGGTAGTGTAGTGTGTGCAGAATAATGGGGGCAGGGTAATATGGTGCGGGGTAGTGTAGTGTGTACAGAGTAATGGGGGCAGGATAATATGGTTCAGGGTAGTGTAGTGTGTACAGAGTAATGGGGGCAGGATAATATGGTGCTGTGTAGTGTGTGCAGAGTAATGGGGGCAGGATAATATGGTGCGCGGTAGTGTAGTGTGTGCAAAGTAATGGGGGCAGGATAATATGGTGCTGGGTAGTGTAGTGCGAGCAAAGTAATGGGGGCAGGATAATATGTGCTGGGTAGTGTAGTGTGTGCAGAGCAATGGGGGCAGGATAATATGGTGCTGTGTAGTGTAATGTGTGTAGAGTAATGGTGGCAGGATAATATGGTGCAGGGTAGTGTAGTGTGTGCAGAGTAATGGGGGCAGGATAATATGGTGCGGGGTAGTGTAGTGTGTGCAGAGTAATGGGGGCAGGATAATATGGTGCTGGGTAGTGTAGTGTGTGCAGAGTAATGGGGGCAGGATAATATGGTGCTTGGTAGTGTAGCGTGTACAGAGTAATGGGGGCAGGATAATATGGTGCAGGGTAGTGTAGTGTGTGCAGAGTAATGGGGGCAGGATAATATGGTGCAGGGTAGTGTAGTGTGTGCAGAGTAATGGGGGCAGGATAATATGGTGCGGGGTAGTGTAGTGTGTGCAGAGTAATGGGGGCAGGATAATATGGTGCAGGGTAGTGTAGCCTGTGTGCAGAGTAATGGGGGCAGGACAATATGGTGCAGGGTAGTGTAGTGTGTGCAATGTAACGGGGGCAGGATAATATGGTGCAGGGTAGTGTAGTGTGTGCAGAGTAATGGGGGCAGGATAATATGGTACTGGGTAGTGTAGTGTGTGCAGAGTAATGGGGGCAGGATAATATGGTGCAGGGTAGTGTAGTGTGTGCAGAGTAATGGGGGCAGGATAATATGGTACAGGGTAGTGTAGTGTGTACAGAGTAATGGGGGCAGGATAATATGGTGCAGGGTAGTGTAGTGTGTGCAGAGTAATGGGGGCAGGAGAATTATGGTGCAGGGTAGTGTAGTGTGTGCAGAGTAATGGGGGCAGGATAATATGGTGCGGGGTAGTGTAGTGTGAACAGAGTAATGGGGGCAGGATAATATGGTGCTGGGTGGTGTAGCCTATGTACAGAGTAATGGGGGCAGGATAATATGGTGCGGGGTAGTGTAGTCTGTGTACAGAGTAATGGGGGCAGGATAATATGGCGTGGGTTAGTGTAGTGTGTGCAGAGTAATGGGGGCAGGATAATATGGTGCAGGGTAGTGTAGTGTGTGCAGAGTAATGGGGGCAGGATAATATGGTGCTGTGTAGTGTAGTGTGTGCAGAGTAATGGGGGCAGGATAATATGGTGCAGAGTAATGGAGGCAGTATAATATGGTGCTGGGTAGTGTAGTGTGTGCAGAGTAATGGAGACAGGATAATATGGTGCTGGGTAGTGTAGTGTGTACAGAGTAATGGGGGCAGGATAATATGGTGCGGGGTAGTGTAGTGTGTGCAGAGTAATGGGGGCAGGATAATATGGTGCGGGGTAGTGTATTCTGTGCAGAATAATGGGGCAGGATAATATGGTGCTGGGTAGTGTAGTGTGTACAGAGTAATGGGGGCAGGATAATATGGTGCAGGGTAGTGTAGCCTGTGTGCAGAGTAATGGGGGCAGGATAATATGGTGCTGGCTAGTGTAGTGTGTGCAGAGTAATGGGGGCAGGATAATATGGTGCAGGGTAGTGTAGTGTGTGCAGAGTAATGGGGGCAGGATATTATGGTGCAGGGTAGTGTGTGCAGAGTAATGGGGGCAATATAATATGGTACAGGGTAGTGTAGTGTGTACAGAGTAATGGGGGCAGGATAATATGGTGCGGGGTAGTGTAGTGTGTGCAGAGTAATGGGGGCAGGATAATATGGTGCAGGGTAGTGTGTGGAGAGTAATGGGGGCAGGATAATATGGTGCAGGGTAGTGTAGTGTGTACAGAGTAATGAGGGCAGGATAATATGGTGCGGGGTTATGGGAGCAGTATAATATGGTGCTGGGTAGTGTAGCCTGTGTACAGAGTAATGGGGGCAGAATATGGTGCAGGGTAGTGTAGTGTGTGCAGAGTAAAGGGGGTAGGATAATATGGTGCGGGGTAGTGTAGTGTGTACAGAGTAATGGGTGCAGGATAATATGGTGCTGGGTAGTGTAGTGTGTACAGAGTAATGGGGGAAGGATAATATGGTGCGGGGTAATGGGAGCAGAATAATATGGTGCGGGGTAGTGTAGCCTGTGTACAGAGTAATGGGGGCAGGATAATATGGTGCTGTGTAGTGTGTGCAGAGTAATGGGGGCAGGATAATATGGTGTGGGGTAGTGTAGCCTGTGTACAGAGTAATGGGGGCAGGATAATATGGTGCTGGGTAGTGTAGTGTGTGCAGAGTAATTTGGGCAGGATAATATGGTTCAGGGTAGTGTAGTGTGTACAGAGTAATGGGGGCAGGATAATATGGTGCTGTGTAGTGTGTGCAGAGTAATGGGGGCAGGATAATATGGTGCGGGGTAGTGTAGTGTGTGCAGAGTAATGGGGGCAGGATAATATGGTTCAGGGTAGTGTAGTGTGTACAGAGTAATGGGGGCAGGATAATATGGTGCTGTGTAGTGTGTGCAGAGTAATGGGGGCAGGATAATTTGGTGCGGGGTAGTGTAGTGTGTGCAGAGTAATGGGGGCAGGATAATATGGTGCAGGGTAGTGTAGTGTGTGCAGAGTAATGGGGGCAGGATAATATGGTGCTGGGTAGAGTAGTGTGTACAGAGTAATGGGGGCAGGATAATATGGCACAGGGTAGTGTAGTGTGTGCAGAGTAATGGGGGCAGGATAATATGGTGCAGGGTAGTGTAATGTGTGCAGAGTAATGGGGGCAGGATAATATGGTGCAGGGTAGCGTAGTGTGTGCAGAGTAATGGGTGCAGTATAATATGGTGCAGGGTAGTGTAGTGTGTGCAGAGTAATGGGGGCAGGATAATATGGTGCTGGGTAGTGTAGCCTGTGTGCAGAGTAAAGGGGGCAGGATAATATGGTGCAGGGTAGTGTAGTGTGTGTACAGAGTAATGGGGGCAGGATAATATGGTGCAGGGTAGTGTAGTGTGTACAGAGTAATGGGGGCAGGATAATATGGTGCTGGGTAGTGTAGTGTGTGCAGAGTAATGGGGGCAGGATAATATGGTGCGGGGTAGTATAGTGTGTGCAGAGTAATGAGGGCAGGATAATATGGTGCAGGGTAGTGTAGTGTGTGCAGAGTAATGGGGCAGGATAATATGGTGCTGTGTAGTGTGTGCAGAGTAATGGGGGCAGGATAATATGGTGCTGTGTAGTGTGTGCAGAGTAATGAGGGCAGGATAATATGGTGCAGGGTAGTGTAGTGTGTACAGAGTAATGGGGGCAGGATAATATGATGCTGGGTAGTGTGTGCAGAGTAATGGGGGCAGGATAATATGGTGCTGTGTAGTGTGTGCAGAGTAATGGGGGCAGGATAATATGGTGCTGTGTAGTGTGTGCAGAGTATTAAGGGCAGGATAATATGGTGCTGTGTAGTGTGTGCAGAGTAATGAGGGCAGGATAATATGGTGCAGGGTAGTGTAGTGTGTACAGAGTAATGGGGAAGGATAATATGGTGCTGGGTAGTGTAGTGTGTACAGAGTAATGGGGGCAGGATAATATGGTACAGGGTAGTGTAGTGTGTGCAGAGTAATGGGAGCAGGATAATATTTTGCAGGGTAGTGTAGTGTGTGCAGAGTAATGGGGCAGGATAATATGGTGCGGGCTAGTGTAGCCTGTGTACAGAGTAATGGGGGCAGGATAATATGGTGCAGGGTAGTGTAGTGTGTGCAGAGTAATGGGGCAGGATAATATGGTGCGGGGTAGTGTGTGCAGAGTAATGGGGGCAGGATAATATGGTGCAGGGTAGTGTAGCCTGTGTGCATAGTAATGGGGGCAGGATAATATGGTGCTGGGTAGTGTAGTGTGTGCAGAGTAATGGGGGCAGGATAATATGGTGCTGGGTAGTGTAGTGTGTGCAGAGTAAAGGGGGCAGGATAATAAGGTACAGGGTAGTGTAGCCTGTGTGCAGAGTAATGGGGGCAGGATAATATGGTGCTGGGTAGTTAGTGTGTGCAGAGTAATGGGGGCAGGATAATATGGTGCAGGGTAGTGTAGCCTGTGTGCATAGTAATGGGGGCAGGATAATATGGTGCTGGGTAGTGTAGTGTGTGCAGAGTAATGGGGGCAGGATAATATGGTGCTGGGTAGTGTAGTGTGTGCAGAGTAAAGGGGGCAGGATAATAAGGTGCAGGGTAGTGTAGCCTGTGTGCAGAGTAATGGGGGCAGGATAATATGGTGCAGGGTACTGTAGTGTGAGCAGAGTAATGGGGGCAGGATAATATGGTGCAGGGTAGTGTAGTGTGTGCAGAGTAATGGGGCAGGATAATATGGTGCGGGCTAGTGTAGCCTGTGTACAGAGTAATGGGGGCAGGATAATATGGTGCTGGGTAGTGTAGTGTGTACAGAGTAATGGGGGCAGGATAATATGGTGCAGGGTAGTGTAGTGTGTGCAGAGTAATGGGAGCAGGATAATATTTTGCAGGGTAGTGTAGTGTGTGCAGAGTAATGGGGCAGGATAATATGGTGCGGGCTAGTGTAGTGTGTGCAGAGTAATGGGGAAGGATAATATGGTGCAGGGTAGTGTAGTGTGTGCAGAGTAATGGGGGCAGGACAATATGGTGCGGGGTAGTGTAGTGTGTGCAGAATAATGGGGGCAGGGTAATATGGTGCGGGGTAGTGTAGTGTGTACAGAGTAATGGGGGCAGGATAATATGGTTCAGGGTAGTGTAGTGTGTACAGAGTAATGGGGGCAGGATAATATGGTGCTGTGTAGTGTGTGCAGAGTAATGGGGGCAGGATAATATGGTGCGCGGTAGTGTAGTGTGTGCAAAGTAATGGGGGCAGGATAATATGGTGCTGGGTAGTGTAGTGCGAGCAAAGTAATGGGGGCAGGATAATATGTGCTGGGTAGTGTAGTGTGTGCAGAGCAATGGGGGCAGGATAATATGGTGCTGTGTAGTGTAATGTGTGTAGAGTAATGGTGGCAGGATAATATGGTGCAGGGTAGTGTAGTGTGTGCAGAGTAATGGGGGCAGGATAATATGGTGCGGGGTAGTGTAGTGTGTGCAGAGTAATGGGGGCAGGATAATATGGTGCTGGGTAGTGTAGTGTGTGCAGAGTAATGGGGGCAGGATAATATGGTGCTTGGTAGTGTAGCGTGTACAGAGTAATGGGGGCAGGATAATATGGTGCAGGGTAGTGTAGTGTGTGCAGAGTAATGGGGGCAGGATAATATGGTGCAGGGTAGTGTAGTGTGTGCAGAGTAATGGGGGCAGGATAATATGGTGCGGGGTAGTGTAGTGTGTGCAGAGTAATGGGGGCAGGATAATATGGTGCAGGGTAGTGTAGCCTGTGTGCAGAGTAATGGGGGCAGGACAATATGGTGCAGGGTAGTGTAGTGTGTGCAATGTAACGGGGGCAGGATAATATGGTGCAGGGTAGTGTAGTGTGTGCAGAGTAATGGGGGCAGGATAATATGGTACTGGGTAGTGTAGTGTGTGCAGAGTAATGGGGGCAGGATAATATGGTGCAGGGTAGTGTAGTGTGTGCAGAGTAATGGGGGCAGGATAATATGGTACAGGGTAGTGTAGTGTGTACAGAGTAATGGGGGCAGGATAATATGGTGCAGGGTAGTGTAGTGTGTGCAGAGTAATGGGGGCAGGAGAATTATGGTGCAGGGTAGTGTAGTGTGTGCAGAGTAATGGGGGCAGGATAATATGGTGCGGGGTAGTGTAGTGTGAACAGAGTAATGGGGGCAGGATAATATGGTGCTGGGTGGTGTAGCCTATGTACAGAGTAATGGGGGCAGGATAATATGGTGCGGGGTAGTGTAGTCTGTGTACAGAGTAATGGGGGCAGGATAATATGGCGTGGGTTAGTGTAGTGTGTGCAGAGTAATGGGGGCAGGATAATATGGTGCAGGGTAGTGTAGTGTGTGCAGAGTAATGGGGGCAGGATAATATGGTGCTGTGTAGTGTAGTGTGTGCAGAGTAATGGGGGCAGGATAATATGGTGCAGAGTAATGGAGGCAGTATAATATGGTGCTGGGTAGTGTAGTGTGTGCAGAGTAATGGAGACAGGATAATATGGTGCTGGGTAGTGTAGTGTGTACAGAGTAATGGGGGCAGGATAATATGGTGCGGGGTAGTGTAGTGTGTGCAGAGTAATGGGGGCAGGATAATATGGTGCGGGGTAGTGTATTCTGTGCAGAATAATGGGGCAGGATAATATGGTGCTGGGTAGTGTAGTGTGTACAGAGTAATGGGGGCAGGATAATATGGTGCAGGGTAGTGTAGCCTGTGTGCAGAGTAATGGGGGCAGGATAATATGGTGCTGGCTAGTGTAGTGTGTGCAGAGTAATGGGGGCAGGATAATATGGTGCAGGGTAGTGTAGTGTGTGCAGAGTAATGGGGGCAGGATATTATGGTGCAGGGTAGTGTGTGCAGAGTAATGGGGGCAATATAATATGGTACAGGGTAGTGTAGTGTGTACAGAGTAATGGGGGCAGGATAATATGGTGCGGGGTAGTGTAGTGTGTGCAGAGTAATGGGGGCAGGATAATATGGTGCAGGGTAGTGTGTGGAGAGTAATGGGGGCAGGATAATATGGTGCAGGGTAGTGTAGTGTGTACAGAGTAATGAGGGCAGGATAATATGGTGCGGGGTTATGGGAGCAGTATAATATGGTGCTGGGTAGTGTAGCCTGTGTACAGAGTAATGGGGGCAGAATATGGTGCAGGGTAGTGTAGTGTGTGCAGAGTAAAGGGGGTAGGATAATATGGTGCGGGGTAGTGTAGTGTGTACAGAGTAATGGGTGCAGGATAATATGGTGCTGGGTAGTGTAGTGTGTACAGAGTAATGGGGGAAGGATAATATGGTGCGGGGTAATGGGAGCAGAATAATATGGTGCGGGGTAGTGTAGCCTGTGTACAGAGTAATGGGGGCAGGATAATATGGTGCTGTGTAGTGTGTGCAGAGTAATGGGGGCAGGATAATATGGTGTGGGGTAGTGTAGCCTGTGTACAGACTAATGGGGGCAGGATAATATGGTGCTGGGTAGTGTAGTGTGTGCAGAGTAATTTGGGCAGGATAATATGGTTCAGGGTAGTGTAGTGTGTACAGAGTAATGGGGGCAGGATAATATGGTGCTGTGTAGTGTGTGCAGAGTAATGGGGGCAGGATAATATGGTGCGGGGTAGTGTAGTGTGTGCAGAGTAATGGGGGCAGGATAATATGGTTCAGGGTAGTGTAGTGTGTACAGAGTAATGGGGGCAGGATAATATGGTGCTGTGTAGTGTGTGCAGAGTAATGGGGGCAGGATAATTTGGTGCGGGGTAGTGTAGTGTGTGCAGAGTAATGGGGGCAGGATAATATGGTGCAGGGTAGTGTAGTGTGTGCAGAGTAATGGGGGCAGGATAATATGGTGCTGGGTAGAGTAGGGTGTACAGAGTAATGGGGGCAGGATAATATGGCACAGGGTAGTGTAGTGTGTGCAGAGTAATGGGGGCAGGATAATATGGTGCAGGGTAGTGTAATGTGTGCAGAGTAATGGGGGCAGGATAATATGGTGCAGGGTAGCGTAGTGTGTGCAGAGTAATGGGTGCAGTATAATATGGTGCAGGGTAGTGTAGTGTGTGCAGAGTAATGGGGGCAGGATAATATGGTGCTGGGTAGTGTAGCCTGTGTGCAGAGTAAAGGGGGCAGGATAATATGGTGCAGGGTAGTGTAGTGTGTGTACAGAGTAATGGGGGCAGGATAATATGGTGCAGGGTAGTGTAGTGTGTACAGAGTAATGGGGGCAGGATAATATGGTGCTGGGTAGTGTAGTGTGTGCAGAGTAATGGGGGCAGGATAATATGGTGCGGGGTAGTATAGTGTGTGCAGAGTAATGAGGGCAGGATAATATGGTGCAGGGTAGTGTAGTGTGTGCAGAGTAATGGGGCAGGATAATATGGTGCTGTGTAGTGTGTGCAGAGTAATGGGGGCAGGATAATATGGTGCTGTGTAGTGTGTGCAGAGTAATGAGGGCAGGATAATATGGTGCAGGGTAGTGTAGTGTGTACAGAGTAATGGGGGCAGGATAATATGATGCTGGGTAGTGTGTGCAGAGTAATGGGGGCAGGATAATATGGTGCTGTGTAGTGTGTGCAGAGTAATGGGGGCAGGATAATATGGTGCTGTGTAGTGTGTGCAGAGTATTAAGGGCAGGATAATATGGTGCAGGGTAGTGTAGTGTGTACAGAGTAATGGGGGCAGTATAATATGGTGCAGGTAGTGTAGTGTGTACAGAGTAATGGGGGCAGGATAATATGGTGCTGTGTAGTGTGTGCAGAGTAATGGGGGCAGGATAATATGATGCTGGGTAGTGTAGTGTGTACAGAGTAATGGGGAAGGATAATATGGTGCTGGGTAGTGTAGTGTGTACAGAGTAATGGGGGCAGGATAATATGGTGCAGGGTAGTGTAGTGTGTGCAGAGTAATGGGAGCAGGATAATATTTTGCAGGGTAGTGTAGTGTGTGCAGAGTAATGGGGCAGGATAATATGGTGCGGGCTAGTGTAGCCTGTGTACAGAGTAATGGGGGCAGGATAATATGGTGCAGGGTAGTGTAGTGTGTGCAGAGTAATGGGGCAGGATAATATGGTGCGGGGTAGTGTGTGCAGAGTAATGGGGGCAGGATAATATGGTGCAGGGTAGTGTAGCCTGTGTGCATAGTAATGGGGGCAGGATAATATGGTGCTGGGTAGTGTAGTGTGTGCAGAGTAATGGGGGCAGGATAATATGGTGCTGGGTAGTGTAGTGTGTGCAGAGTAAAGGGGGCAGGATAATAAGGTACAGGGTAGTGTAGCCTGTGTGCAGAGTAATGGGGGCAGGATAATATGGTGCTGGGTAGTTAGTGTGTGCAGAGTAATGGGGGCAGGATAATATGGTGCAGGGTAGTGTAGCCTGTGTGCATAGTAATGGGGGCAGGATAATATGGTGCTGGGTAGTGTAGTGTGTGCAGAGTAATGGGGGCAGGATAATATGGTGCTGGGTAGTGTAGTGTGTGCAGAGTAAAGGGGGCAGGATAATAAGGTGCAGGGTAGTGTAGCCTGTGTGCAGAGTAATGGGGGCAGGATAATATGGTGCAGGGTACTGTAGTGTGTGCAGAGTAATGGGGGCAGGATAATATGGTGCAGGGTAGTGTAGTGTGTGCAGAGTAATGGGAGCAGGATAATATTTTGCAGGGTAGTGCAGTGTGTGCAGAGTAATGGGGCAGGATAATATGGTGCGGGCTAGTGTAGCCTGTGTACAGAGTAATGGGGGCAGGATAATATGGTGCTGGGTAGTGTAGTGTGTACAGAGTAATGGGGGCAGGATAATATGGTGCAGGGTAGTGTAGTGTGTGCAGAGTAATGGGAGCAGGATAATATTTTGCAGGGTAGTGTAGTGTGTGCAGAGTAATGGGGCAGGATAATATGGTGCGGGCTAGTGTAGTGTGTGCAGAGTAATGGGGAAGGATAATATGGTGCTGGGTAGTGTAGTGTGTACAGAGTAATGGGGGCAGGATAATATGGTGCAGGGTAGTGTAGTGTGTGCAGAGTAATGGGAGCAGGATAATATTTTGCAGGGTAGTGTAGTGTGTGCAGAGTAATGGGGCAGGATAATATGGTGCGGGGTAGTGTGTGCAGAGTAATGGGGGCAGGATAATATGGTGCGGGGTAGTGTAGTGTGTGCAGAGTAATGGGGGCAGGATATGGTGCGGGGTAGTGTGTGCAGAGTAATGGGGGCAGGATAATATGGTGCAGGGTAGTGTAGTGTGTGCAGAGTAATGGGGGCAGGATAATATGGTGCGGGGTAGTGTAGTGTGTGCAGAGTAATAGGGGCAGGATAATATGGTGCGGGGTAGTGTAGTGTGTGCAGAGTAATGGGAACAGGATAATATGGTGCAGGGTAGTGTAGTGTGTGCAGAGTAATGGGAGCACGATAATATGGTGCAGGGTAGTGTAGTGTGTGCAGAGTAATGGGGTTAGGATAATATGGTGTGGGGTAGTGTAGTGTGTGCAGAGTAATGGGGGCAGGATAATATGGTGCGGGGTAATGGGAGCAGAATAATATGGTGCGGGGTAGTGTAGCCTGTGTACAGAGTAATGGGGGCAGGATTATATGGTGCTGTGCAGAGTAATGGGGGCAGGATAATATGGTGTGGGGTAGTGTAGCCTGTGTACAGAGTAATGGGGGAAGGATAATATGGTGCTGGGTAGTGTAGTGTGTGCAGAGTAATGGGGGCAGGATAATATGGTGCCGGGTAGTGTAGTGTGTTCAGAGTAATGGGGGCAGGATAATATGGTGCGGAGTAGTGTAGTGTTTGCAAAGTAATGGGGGCAGGATAATATGATGCGGGGTAGTGTAGTGTTTGCAAAGTAATGGGGGCAGGATAATATGGTGCGGGGTAGTGTAATGGGGGCAGGATAATATGGTGCGGGCTAGTGTAATGTGTGCAGAGTAATGGGGGCAGGGTAATATGGTGCGGGGTACTGTAGTGTGTGCAGAATAATGGGGGCAGGATAATATGGTGCGGGGTAGCGTAGTGTGTGCAGAATAATGGGGGCAAGATAATATAGTGCGGGGTTGTGTAGTGTGTGCAGAGTAATGGGGGCAGGATAATATGGTGCGGGGTAGTGTAGTGTGTGCAGAGTAATGGGGGCAGGATAATATGGTGCGGGGTAGTGTAGTGTGTGCAGAGTAATGGGGGCAGGATAATATGGTGCAGGGTAGTGTAGTGTGTACAGAGTATTGGAGGCAGGATAATATGGTGCGGGCTAGTGTAGTGTGTGCAGAGTAATGGGGGCATGGTAATATGGTGCGGGGTACTGTAGTGTGTGCAGAATAATGGGGGCAGGATAATATGGTGCGGGGTAGCGTAGTGTGTGCAGAATAATGGGGGCAGGATAATATAGTGCGGGGTAGTGTAGTGTGTACAGAGTAATGGGGGCAGGATAATATGGCACAGGGTAGTGTAGTGTGTGCAGAGTAATGGGGGCAGGATAATATGGTGCAGGGTAGTGTAGTGTGTGCAGAGTAATGGAGGCAGTATAATATGGTGCTGGGTAGTGTAGTGTGTGCAGAGTAATGGGGGCAGGATAATATGGTGCAGGGTAGCGTAGTGTGTGCAGAGTAATGGGGGCAGTATAATATGGTGCAGGGTAGTGTAGTGTGTGCAGAGTAATGGGGGCAGGATAATATGGTGCTGGGTAGCGTAGTGTGTGCAGAATAATGGGGGCAGGATAATATGGTGCGGGGTAGCGTAGTGTGTGCAGAATAATGGGGGCAAGATAATATAGTGCGGGGTTGTGTAGTGTGTGCAGAGTAATGGGGGCAGGATAATATGGTGCGGGGTAGTGTAGTGTGTGCAGAGTAATGGGGGCAGGATAATATGGTGCGGGGTAGTGTAGTGTGTGCAGAGTAATGGGGGCAGGATAATATGGTGCAGGGTAGTGTAGTGTGTACAGAGTATTGGGGGCAGGATAATATGGTGCGGGCTAGTGTAGTGTGTGCAGAGTAATGGGGGCATGGTAATATGGTGCGGGGTACTGTAGTGTGTGCAGAATAATGGGGGCAGGATAATATGGTGCGGGGTAGCGTAGTGTGTGCAGAATAATGGGGGCAGGATAATATAGTGCGGGGTAGTGTAGTGTGTACAGAGTAATGGGGGCAGGATAATATGGCACAGGGTAGTGTAGTGTGTGCAGAGTAATGGGGGCAGGATAATATGGTGCAGGGTAGTGTAGTGTGTGCAGAGTAATGGAGGCAGTATAATATGGTGCTGGGTAGTGTAGTGTGTGCAGAGTAATGGGGGCAGGATAATATGGTGCAGGGTAGCGTAGTGTGTGCAGAGTAATGGGGGCAGTATAATATGGTGCAGGGTAGTGTAGTGTGTGCAGAGTAATGGGGGCAGGATAATATGGTGCTGGGTAGTGTAGTGTGTACAGAGTAATGGGGGCAGTATAATATGGTGCTGGGTAGTGTAGTGTGTACATAGTAATGGGGGCAGGGTAATATGGTGCAGGGTAGTGTAGTGTGTGCAGAATAATGGGGGCAGGGTAATATGGTGCGGAGTAGTATAGTGTGTGCAGAGTAATGGGGGCAGGATAATATGGTGCCGGGTAGTGTAGTGTGTTCAGAGTAATGGGGGCAGGATAATATGGTGCGGAGTAGTGTAGTGTTTGCAAAGTAATGGGGGCAGGATAATATGATGCGGGGTAGTGTAGTGTTTGCAAAGTAATGGGGGCAGGATAATATGGTGCGGGGTAGTGTAATGGGGGCAGGATAATATGGTGCGGGCTAGTGTAATGTGTGCAGAGTAATGGGGGCAGGGTAATATGGTGCGGGGTACTGTAGTGTGTGCAGAATAATGGGGGCAGGATAATATGGTGCGGGGTAGCGTAGTGTGTGCAGAATAATGGGGGCAAGATAATATAGTGCGGGGTTGTGTAGTGTGTGCAGAGTAATGGGGGCAGGGTAATATGGTGCGGGGTACTGTAGTGTGTGCAGAATAATGGGGGCAGGATAATATGGTGCGGGGTAGTGTAGTGTGTGCAGAATAATGGGGGCAGGGTAATATGGTGCGGGGTAGTGTAGTGTGTACAGAGTAATGGGGGCAGGATAATATGGTTCAGGGTAGTGTAGTGTGTACAGAGTAATGGGGGCAGGATAATATGGTGCTGTGTAGTGTGTGCAGAGTAATGGGGGCAGGATAATATGGTGCGCGGTAGTGTAGTGTGTGCAAAGTAATGGGGGCAGGATAATATGGTGCTGGGTAGTGTAGTGCGAGCAAAGTAATGGGGGCAGGATAATATGGTGCTGGGTAGTGTAGTGTGTGCAGAGCAATGGGGGCAGGATAATATGGTGCTGTGTAGTGTAATGTGTGTAGAGTAATGGTGGCAGGATAATATGGTGCAGGGTAGTGTAGTTTGTGCAGAGTAATGGGGGCAGGATAATATGGTGCGGGGTAGTGTAGTGTGTGCAGAGTAATGGGGGCAGGATAATATGGTGCTGGGTAGTGTAGTGTGTGCAGAGTAATGGGGGCAGGATAATATGGTGCTTGGTAGTGTAGCGTGTACAGAGTAATGGGGGCAGGATAATATGGTGCAGGGTAGTGTAGTGTGTGCAGAGTAATGGGGGCAGGATAATATGGTGCAGGGTAGTGTAGTGTGTGCAGAGTAATGGGGGCAGGATAATATGGTGCGGGGTAGTGTAGTGTGTGCAGAGTAATGGGGGCAGGATAATATGGTGCAGGGTAGTGTAGCCTGTGTGCAGAGTAATGGGGGCAGGACAATATGGTGCAGGGTAGTGTAGTGTGTGCAGAGTAACGGGGGCAGGATAATATGGTGCAGGGTAGTGTAGTGTGTGCAGAGTAATGGGGGCAGGATAATATGGTACTGGGTAGTGTAGTGTGTGCAGAGTAATGGGGGCAGGATAATATGGTGCAGGGTAGTGTAGTGTGTGCAGAGTAATGGGGGCAGGATAATATGGTACAGGGTAGTGTAGTGTGTACAGAGTAATGGGGGCAGGATAATATGGTGCGGGGTAGTGTAGTGTGTGCAGAGTAATGGGGGCAGGAGAATTATGGTGCAGGGTAGTGTAGTGTGTGCAGAGTAATGGGGGCAGGATAATATGGTGCGGGGTAGTGTAGTGTGAACAGAGTAATGGGGGCAGGATAATATGGTGCTGGGTGGTGTAGCCTATGTACAGAGTAATGGGGGCAGGATAATATGGTGCGGGGAAGTGTAATGGGGGCAGGATAATATGGTGCGGGCTAGTGTAATGTGTGCAGAGTAATGGGGGCAGGGGAATATGGTGCGGGGTACTGTAGTGTGTGCAGAATAATGGGGGCAGGATAATATGGTGCGGGGTAGCGTAGTGTGTGCAGAATAATGGGGGCAAGATAATATAGTGCGGGGTTGTGTAGTGTGTGCAGAGTAATGGGGGCAGGGAAATATGGTGCGGGGTACTGTAGTGTGTGCAGAATAATGGGGGCAGGATAATATGGTGCGGGGTAGTGTAGTGTGTGCAGAATAATGGGGGCAGGGTAATATGGTGCGGGGTAGTGTAGTGTGTACAGAGTAATGGGGGCAGGATAATATGGTTCAGGGTAGTGTAGTGTGTACAGAGTAATGGGGGCAGGATAATATGGTGCTGTGTAGTGTGTGCAGAGTAATGGGGGCAGGATAATATGGTGCGCGGTAGTGTAGTGTGTGCAAAGTAATGGGGGCAGGATAATATGGTGCTGGGTAGTGTAGTGCGAGCAAAGTAATGGGGGCAGGATAATATGTGCTGGGTAGTGTAGTGTGTGCAGAGCAATGGGGGCAGGATAATATGGTGCTGTGTAGTGTAATGTGTGTAGAGTAATGGTGGCAGGATAATATGGTGCAGGGTAGTGTAGTGTGTGCAGAGTAATGGGGGCAGGATAATATGGTGCGGGGTAGTGTAGTGTGTGCAGAGTAATGGGGGCAGGATAATATGGTGCTGGGTAGTGTAGTGTGTGCAGAGTAATGGGGGCAGGATAATATGGTGCTTGGTAGTGTAGCGTGTACAGAGTAATGGGGGCAGGATAATATGGTGCAGGGTAGTGTAGTGTGTGCAGAGTAATGGGGGCAGGATAATATGGTGCAGGGTAGTGTAGTGTGTGCAGAGTAATGGGGGCAGGATAATATGGTGCGGGGTAGTGTAGTGTGTGCAGAGTAATGGGGGCAGGATAATATGGTGCAGGGTAGTGTAGCCTGTGTGCAGAGTAATGGGGGCAGGACAATATGGTGCAGGGTAGTGTAGTGTGTGCAATGTAACGGGGGCAGGATAATATGGTGCAGGGTAGTGTAGTGTGTGCAGAGTAATGGGGGCAGGATAATATGGTACTGGGTAGTGTAGTGTGTGCAGAGTAATGGGGGCAGGATAATATGGTGCAGGGTAGTGTAGTGTGTGCAGAGTAATGGGGGCAGGATAATATGGTACAGGGTAGTGTAGTGTGTACAGAGTAATGGGGGCAGGATAATATGGTGCGGGGTAGTGTAGTGTGTGCAGAGTAATGGGGGCAGGAGAATTATGGTGCAGGGTAGTGTAGTGTGTGCAGAGTAATGGGGGCAGGATAATATGGTGCGGGGTAGTGTAGTGTGAACAGAGTAATGGGGGCAGGATAATATGGTGCTGGGTGGTGTAGCCTATGTACAGAGTAATGGGGGCAGGATAATATGGTGCGGGGTAGTGTAGTCTGTGTACAGAGTAATGGGGGCAGGATAATATGGCGTGGGTTAGTGTAGTGTGTGCAGAGTAATGGGGGCAGGATAATATGGTGCAGGGTAGTGTAGTGTGTGCAGAGTAATGGGGGCAGGATAATATGGTGCTGTGTAGTGTAGTGTGTGCAGAGTAATGGGGGCAGGATAATATGGTGCTGTGTAGTGTAGTGTGTGCAGAGTAATGGAGGCAGTATAATATGGTGCTGGGTAGTGTAGTGTGTGCAGAGTAATGGAGACAGGATAATATGGTGCTGGGTAGTGTAGTGTGTACAGAGTAATGGGGGCAGGATAATATGGTGCGGGGTAGTGTAGTGTGTGCAGAGTAATGGGGGCAGGATAATATGGTGCGGGGTAGTGTATTCTGTGCAGAATAATGGGGCAGGATAATATGGTGCTGGGTAGTGTAGTGTGTACAGAGTAATGGGGGCAGGATAATATGGTGCAGGGTAGTGTAGCCTGTGTGCAGAGTAATGGGGGCAGGATAATATGGTGCTGGCTAGTGTAGTGTGTAGAGTAATGGGGGCAGGATAATATGGTGCAGGGTAGTGTAGTGTGTGCAGAGTAATGGGGGCAGGATATTATGGTGCAGGGTAGTGTGTGCAGAGTAATGGGGGCAATATAATATGGTACAGGGTAGTGTAGTGTGTACAGAGTAATGGGGGCAGGATAATATGGTGCGGGGTAGTGTAGTGTGTGCAGAGTAATGGGGGCAGGATAATATGGTGCAGGGTAGTGTGTGGAGAGTAATGGGGGCAGGATAATATGGTGCAGGGTAGTGTAGTGTGTACAGAGTAATGAGGGCAGGATAATATGGTGCGGGGTTATGGGAGCAGTATAATATGGTGCTGGGTAGTGTAGCCTGTGTACAGAGTAATGGGGGCAGAATATGGTGCAGGGTAGTGTAGTGTGTGCAGAGTAAAGGGGGTAGGATAATATGGTGCGGGGTAGTGTAGTGTGTACAGAGTAATGGGTGCAGGATAATATGGTGCTGGGTAGTGTAGTGTGTACAGAGTAATGGGGGAAGGATAATATGGTGCGGGGTAATGGGAGCAGAATAATATGGTGCGGGGTAGTGTAGCCTGTGTACAGAGTAATGGGGGCAGGATAATATGGTGCTGTGTAGTGTGTGCAGAGTAATGGGGGCAGGATAATATGGTGTGGGGTAGTGTAGCCTGTGTACAGAGTAATGGGGGCAGGATAATATGGTGCTGGGTAGTGTAGTGTGTGCAGAGTAATTTGGGCAGGATAATATGGTTCAGGGTAGTGTAGTGTGTACAGAGTAATGGGGGCAGGATAATATGGTGCTGTGTAGTGTGTGCAGAGTAATGGGGGCAGGATAATATGGTGCGGGGTAGTGTAGTGTGTGCAGAGTAATGGGGGCAGGATAATATGGTTCAGGGTAGTGTAGTGTGTACAGAGTAATGGGGGCAGGATAATATGGTGCTGTGTAGTGTGTGCAGAGTAATGGGGGCAGGATAATTTGGTGCGGGGTAGTGTAGTGTGTACAGAGTAATGGGGGCAGGATAATATGGTGCAGGGTAGTGTAGTGTGTGCAGAGTAATGGGGGCAGGATAATATGGTGCTGGGTAGAGTAGTGTGTACAGAGTAATGGGGGCAGGATAATATGGCACAGGGTAGTGTAGTGTGTGCAGAGTAATGGGGGCAGGATAATATGGTGCAGGGTAGTGTAATGTGTGCAGAGTAATGGGGGCAGGATAATATGGTGCAGGGTAGCGTAGTGTGTGCAGAGTAATGGGTGCAGTATAATATGGTGCAGGGTAGTGTAGTGTGTGCAGAGTAATGGGGGCAGGATAATATGGTGCTGGGTAGTGTAGCCTGTGTGCAGAGTAAAGGGGGCAGGATAATATGGTGCAGGGTAGTGTAGTGTGTGTACAGAGTAATGGGGGCAGGATAATATGGTGCAGGGTAGTGTAGTGTGTACAGAGTAATGGGGGCAGGATAATATGGTGCTGGGTAGTGTAGTGTGTGCAGAGTAATGGGGGCAGGATAATATGGTGCGGGGTAGTATAGTGTGTGCAGAGTAATGAGGGCAGGATAATATGGTGCAGGGTAGTGTAGTGTGTGCAGAGTAATGGGGCAGGATAATATGGTGCTGTGTAGTGTGTGCAGAGTAATGGGGGCAGGATAATATGGTGCTGTGTAGTGTGTGCAGAGTAATGAGGGCAGGATAATATGGTGCAGGGTAGTGTAGTGTGTACAGAGTAATGGGGGCAGGATAATATGATGCTGGGTAGTGTGTGCAGAGTAATGGGGGCAGGATAATATGGTGCTGTGTAGTGTGTGCAGAGTAATGGGGGCAGGATAATATGGTGCTGTGTAGTGTGTGCAGAGTATTAAGGGCAGGATAATATGGTGCAGGGTAGTGTAGTGTGTACAGAGTAATGGGGGCAGTATAATATGGTGCAGGTAGTGTAGTGTGTACAGAGTAATGGGGGCAGGATAATATGGTGCTGTGTAGTGTGTGCAGAGTAATGGGGGCAGGATAATATGATGCTGGGTAGTGTAGTGTGTACAGAGTAATGGGGAAGGATAATATGGTGCTGGGTAGTGTAGTGTGTACAGAGTAATGGGGGCAGGATAATATGGTGCAGGGTAGTGTAGTGTGTGCAGAGTAATGGGAGCAGGATAATATTTTGCAGGGTAGTGTAGTGTGTGCAGAGTAATGGGGCAGGATAATATGGTGCGGGCTAGTGTAGCCTGTGTACAGAGTAATGGGGGCAGGATAATATGGTGCAGGGTAGTGTAGTGTGTGCAGAGTAATGGGGCAGGATAATATGGTGCGGGGTAGTGTGTGCAGAGTAATGGGGGCAGGATAATATGGTGCAGGGTAGTGTAGCCTGTGTGCATAGTAATGGGGGCAGGATAATATGGTGCTGGGTAGTGTAGTGTGTGCAGAGTAATGGGGGCAGGATAATATGGTGCTGGGTAGTGTAGTGTGTGCAGAGTAAAGGGGGCAGGATAATAAGGTACAGGGTAGTGTAGCCTGTGTGCAGAGTAATGGGGGCAGGATAATATGGTGCTGGGTAGTTAGTGTGTGCAGAGTAATGGGGGCAGGATAATATGGTGCAGGGTAGTGTAGCCTGTGTGCATAGTAATGGGGGCAGGATAATATGGTGCTGGGTAGTGTAGTGTGTGCAGAGTAATGGGGGCAGGATAATATGGTGCTGGGTAGTGTAGTGTGTGCAGAGTAAAGGGGGCAGGATAATAAGGTGCAGGGTAGTGTAGCCTGTGTGCAGAGTAATGGGGGCAGGATAATATGGTGCAGGGTACTGTAGTGTGTGCAGAGTAATGGGGGCAGGATAATATGGTGCAGGGTAGTGTAGTGTGTGCAGAGTAATGGGAGCAGGATAATATTTTGCAGGGTAGTGCAGTGTGTGCAGAGTAATGGGGCAGGATAATATGGTGCGGGCTAGTGTAGCCTGTGTACAGAGTAATGGGGGCAGGATAATATGGTGCTGGGTAGTGTAGTGTGTACAGAGTAATGGGGGCAGGATAATATGGTGCAGGGTAGTGTAGTGTGTGCAGAGTAATGGGAGCAGGATAATATTTTGCAGGGTAGTGTAGTGTGTGCAGAGTAATGGGGCAGGATAATATGGTGCGGGCTAGTGTAGTGTGTGCAGAGTAATGGGGAAGGATAATATGGTGCTGGGTAGTGTAGTGTGTACAGAGTAATGGGGGCAGGATAATATGGTGCAGGGTAGTGTAGTGTGTGCAGAGTAATGGGAGCAGGATAATATTTTGCAGGGTAGTGTAGTGTGTGCAGAGTAATGGGGCAGGATAATATGGTGCGGGGTAGTGTGTGCAGAGTAATGGGGGCAGGATAATATGGTGCGGGGTAGTGTAGTGTGTGCAGAGTAATGGGGGCAGGATATGGTGCGGGGTAGTGTGTGCAGAGTAATGGGGGCAGGATAATATGGTGCAGGGTAGTGTAGTGTGTGCAGAGTAATGGGGGCAGGATAATATGGTGCGGGGTAGTGTAGTGTGTGCAGAGTAATAGGGGCAGGATAATATGGTGCGGGGTAGTGTAGTGTGTGCAGAGTAATGGGAACAGGATAATATGGTGCAGGGTAGTGTAGTGTGTGCAGAGTAATGGGAGCACGATAATATGGTGCAGGGTAGTGTAGTGTGTGCAGAGTAATGGGGTTAGGATAATATGGTGTGGGGTAGTGTAGTGTGTGCAGAGTAATGGGGGCAGGATAATATGGTGCGGGGTAATGGGAGCAGAATAATATGGTGCGGGGTAGTGTAGCCTGTGTACAGAGTAATGGGGGCAGGATAATATGGTGCTGTGCAGAGTAATGGGGGCAGGATAATATGGTGTGGGGTAGTGTAGCCTGTGTACAGAGTAATGGGGGAAGGATAATATGGTGCTGGGTAGTGTAGTGTGTGCAGAGTAATGGGGGCAGGATAATATGGTGCCGGGTAGTGTAGTGTGTTCAGAGTAATGGGGGCAGGATAATATGGTGCGGAGTAGTGTAGTGTTTGCAAAGTAATGGGGGCAGGATAATATGATGCGGGGTAGTGTAGTGTTTGCAAAGTAATGGGGGCAGGATAATATGGTGCGGGGTAGTGTAATGGGGGCAGGATAATATGGTGCGGGCTAGTGTAATGTGTGCAGAGTAATGGGGGCAGGGTAATATGGTGCGGGGTACTGTAGTGTGTGCAGAATAATGGGGGCAGGATAATATGGTGCGGGGTAGCGTAGTGTGTGCAGAATAATGGGGGCAAGATAATATAGTGCGGGGTTGTGTAGTGTGTGCAGAGTAATGGGGGCAGGATAATATGGTGCGGGGTAGTGTAGTGTGTGCAGAGTAATGGGGGCAGGATAATATGGTGCGGGGTAGTGTAGTGTGTGCAGAGTAATGGGGGCAGGATAATATGGTGCAGGGTAGTGTAGTGTGTACAGAGTATTGGAGGCAGGATAATATGGTGCGGGCTAGTGTAGTGTGTGCAGAGTAATGGGGGCATGGTAATATGGTGCGGGGTACTGTAGTGTGTGCAGAATAATGGGGGCAGGATAATATGGTGCGGGGTAGCGTAGTGTGTGCAGAATAATGGGGGCAGGATAATATAGTGCGGGGTAGTGTAGTGTGTACAGAGTAATGGGGGCAGGATAATATGGCACAGGGTAGTGTAGTGTGTGCAGAGTAATGGGGGCAGGATAATATGGTGCAGGGTAGTGTAGTGTGTGCAGAGTAATGGAGGCAGTATAATATGGTGCTGGGTAGTGTAGTGTGTGCAGAGTAATGGGGGCAGGATAATATGGTGCAGGGTAGCGTAGTGTGTGCAGAGTAATGGGGGCAGTATAATATGGTGCAGGGTAGTGTAGTGTGTGCAGAGTAATGGGGGCAGGATAATATGGTGCTGGGTAGTGTAGTGTGTACAGAGTAATGGGGGCAGTATAATATGGTGCTGGGTAGTGTAGTGTGTACATAGTAATGGGGGCAGGGTAATATGGTGCAGGGTAGTGTAGTGTGTGCAGAATAATGGGGGCAGGGTAATATGGTGCGGAGTAGTATAGTGTGTGCAGAGTAATGGGGGCAGGATAATATGGTGCCGGGTAGTGTAGTGTGTTCAGAGTAATGGGGGCAGGATAATATGGTGCGGAGTAGTGTAGTGTTTGCAAAGTAATGGGGGCAGGATAATATGATGCGGGGTAGTGTAGTGTTTGCAAAGTAATGGGGGCAGGATAATATGGTGCGGGGTAGTGTAATGGGGGCAGGATAATATGGTGCGGGCTAGTGTAATGTGTGCAGAGTAATGGGGGCAGGGTAATATGGTGCGGGGTACTGTAGTGTGTGCAGAATAATGGGGGCAGGATAATATGGTGCGGGGTAGCGTAGTGTGTGCAGAATAATGGGGGCAAGATAATATAGTGCGGGGTTGTGTAGTGTGTGCAGAGTAATGGGGGCAGGGTAATATGGTGCGGGGTACTGTAGTGTGTGCAGAATAATGGGGGCAGGATAATATGGTGCGGGGTAGTGTAGTGTGTGCAGAATAATGGGGGCAGGGTAATATGGTGCGGGGTAGTGTAGTGTGTACAGAGTAATGGGGGCAGGATAATATGGTTCAGGGTAGTGTAGTGTGTACAGAGTAATGGGGGCAGGATAATATGGTGCTGTGTAGTGTGTGCAGAGTAATGGGGGCAGGATAATATGGTGCGCGGTAGTGTAGTGTGTGCAAAGTAATGGGGGCAGGATAATATGGTGCTGGGTAGTGTAGTGCGAGCAAAGTAATGGGGGCAGGATAATATGGTGCTGGGTAGTGTAGTGTGTGCAGAGCAATGGGGGCAGGATAATATGGTGCTGTGTAGTGTAATGTGTGTAGAGTAATGGTGGCAGGATAATATGGTGCAGGGTAGTGTAGTTTGTGCAGAGTAATGGGGGCAGGATAATATGGTGCGGGGTAGTGTAGTGTGTGCAGAGTAATGGGGGCAGGATAATATGGTGCTGGGTAGTGTAGTGTGTGCAGAGTAATGGGGGCAGGATAATATGGTGCTTGGTAGTGTAGCGTGTACAGAGTAATGGGGGCAGGATAATATGGTGCAGGGTAGTGTAGTGTGTGCAGAGTAATGGGGGCAGGATAATATGGTGCAGGGTAGTGTAGTGTGTGCAGAGTAATGGGGGCAGGATAATATGGTGCGGGGTAGTGTAGTGTGTGCAGAGTAATGGGGGCAGGATAATATGGTGCAGGGTAGTGTAGCCTGTGTGCAGAGTAATGGGGGCAGGACAATATGGTGCAGGGTAGTGTAGTGTGTGCAGAGTAACGGGGGCAGGATAATATGGTGCAGGGTAGTGTAGTGTGTGCAGAGTAATGGGGGCAGGATAATATGGTACTGGGTAGTGTAGTGTGTGCAGAGTAATGGGGGCAGGATAATATGGTGCAGGGTAGTGTAGTGTGTGCAGAGTAATGGGGGCAGGATAATATGGTACAGGGTAGTGTAGTGTGTACAGAGTAATGGGGGCAGGATAATATGGTGCGGGGTAGTGTAGTGTGTGCAGAGTAATGGGGGCAGGAGAATTATGGTGCAGGGTAGTGTAGTGTGTGCAGAGTAATGGGGGCAGGATAATATGGTGCGGGGTAGTGTAGTGTGAACAGAGTAATGGGGGCAGGATAATATGGTGCTGGGTGGTGTAGCCTATGTACAGAGTAATGGGGGCAGGATAATATGGTGCGGGGAAGTGTAATGGGGGCAGGATAATATGGTGCGGGCTAGTGTAATGTGTGCAGAGTAATGGGGGCAGGGGAATATGGTGCGGGGTACTGTAGTGTGTGCAGAATAATGGGGGCAGGATAATATGGTGCGGGGTAGCGTAGTGTGTGCAGAATAATGGGGGCAAGATAATATAGTGCGGGGTTGTGTAGTGTGTGCAGAGTAATGGGGGCAGGGAAATATGGTGCGGGGTACTGTAGTGTGTGCAGAATAATGGGGGCAGGATAATATGGTGCGGGGTAGTGTAGTGTGTGCAGAATAATGGGGGCAGGGTAATATGGTGCGGGGTAGTGTAGTGTGTACAGAGTAATGGGGGCAGGATAATATGGTTCAGGGTAGTGTAGTGTGTACAGAGTAATGGGGGCAGGATAATATGGTGCTGTGTAGTGTGTGCAGAGTAATGGGGGCAGGATAATATGGTGCGCGGTAGTGTAGTGTGTGCAAAGTAATGGGGGCAGGATAATATGGTGCTGGGTAGTGTAGTGCGAGCAAAGTAATGGGGGCAGGATAATATGTGCTGGGTAGTGTAGTGTGTGCAGAGCAATGGGGGCAGGATAATATGGTGCTGTGTAGTGTAATGTGTGTAGAGTAATGGTGGCAGGATAATATGGTGCAGGGTAGTGTAGTGTGTGCAGAGTAATGGGGGCAGGATAATATGGTGCGGGGTAGTGTAGTGTGTGCAGAGTAATGGGGGCAGGATAATATGGTGCTGGGTAGTGTAGTGTGTGCAGAGTAATGGGGGCAGGATAATATGGTGCTTGGTAGTGTAGCGTGTACAGAGTAATGGGGGCAGGATAATATGGTGCAGGGTAGTGTAGTGTGTGCAGAGTAATGGGGGCAGGATAATATGGTGCAGGGTAGTGTAGTGTGTGCAGAGTAATGGGGGCAGGATAATATGGTGCGGGGTAGTGTAGTGTGTGCAGAGTAATGGGGGCAGGATAATATGGTGCAGGGTAGTGTAGCCTGTGTGCAGAGTAATGGGGGCAGGACAATATGGTGCAGGGTAGTGTAGTGTGTGCAATGTAACGGGGGCAGGATAATATGGTGCAGGGTAGTGTAGTGTGTGCAGAGTAATGGGGGCAGGATAATATGGTACTGGGTAGTGTAGTGTGTGCAGAGTAATGGGGGCAGGATAATATGGTGCAGGGTAGTGTAGTGTGTGCAGAGTAATGGGGGCAGGATAATATGGTACAGGGTAGTGTAGTGTGTACAGAGTAATGGGGGCAGGATAATATGGTGCGGGGTAGTGTAGTGTGTGCAGAGTAATGGGGGCAGGAGAATTATGGTGCAGGGTAGTGTAGTGTGTGCAGAGTAATGGGGGCAGGATAATATGGTGCGGGGTAGTGTAGTGTGAACAGAGTAATGGGGGCAGGATAATATGGTGCTGGGTGGTGTAGCCTATGTACAGAGTAATGGGGGCAGGATAATATGGTGCGGGGTAGTGTAGTCTGTGTACAGAGTAATGGGGGCAGGATAATATGGCGTGGGTTAGTGTAGTGTGTGCAGAGTAATGGGGGCAGGATAATATGGTGCAGGGTAGTGTAGTGTGTGCAGAGTAATGGGGGCAGGATAATATGGTGCTGTGTAGTGTAGTGTGTGCAGAGTAATGGGGGCAGGATAATATGGTGCAGAGTAATGGAGGCAGTATAATATGGTGCTGGGTAGTGTAGTGTGTGCAGAGTAATGGAGACAGGATAATATGGTGCTGGGTAGTGTAGTGTGTACAGAGTAATGGGGGCAGGATAATATGGTGCGGGGTAGTGTAGTGTGTGCAGAGTAATGGGGGCAGGATAATATGGTGCGGGGTAGTGTATTCTGTGCAGAATAATGGGGCAGGATAATATGGTGCTGGGTAGTGTAGTGTGTACAGAGTAATGGGGGCAGGATAATATGGTGCAGGGTAGTGTAGCCTGTGTGCAGAGTAATGGGGGCAGGATAATATGGTGCTGGCTAGTGTAGTGTGTGCAGAGTAATGGGGGCAGGATAATATGGTGCAGGGTAGTGTAGTGTGTGCAGAGTAATGGGGGCAGGATATTATGGTGCAGGGTAGTGTGTGCAGAGTAATGGGGGCAATATAATATGGTACAGGGTAGTGTAGTGTGTACAGAGTAATGGGGGCAGGATAATATGGTGCGGGGTAGTGTAGTGTGTGCAGAGTAATGGGGGCAGGATAATATGGTGCAGGGTAGTGTGTGGAGAGTAATGGGGGCAGGATAATATGGTGCAGGGTAGTGTAGTGTGTACAGAGTAATGAGGGCAGGATAATATGGTGCGGGGTTATGGGAGCAGTATAATATGGTGCTGGGTAGTGTAGCCTGTGTACAGAGTAATGGGGGCAGAATATGGTGCAGGGTAGTGTAGTGTGTGCAGAGTAAAGGGGGTAGGATAATATGGTGCGGGGTAGTGTAGTGTGTACAGAGTAATGGGTGCAGGATAATATGGTGCTGGGTAGTGTAGTGTGTACAGAGTAATGGGGGAAGGATAATATGGTGCGGGGTAATGGGAGCAGAATAATATGGTGCGGGGTAGTGTAGCCTGTGTACAGAGTAATGGGGGCAGGATAATATGGTGCTGTGTAGTGTGTGCAGAGTAATGGGGGCAGGATAATATGGTGTGGGGTAGTGTAGCCTGTGTACAGAGTAATGGGGGCAGGATAATATGGTGCTGGGTAGTGTAGTGTGTGCAGAGTAATTTGGGCAGGATAATATGGTTCAGGGTAGTGTAGTGTGTACAGAGTAATGGGGGCAGGATAATATGGTGCTGTGTAGTGTGTGCAGAGTAATGGGGGCAGGATAATATGGTGCGGGGTAGTGTAGTGTGTGCAGAGTAATGGGGGCAGGATAATATGGTTCAGGGTAGTGTAGTGTGTACAGAGTAATGGGGGCAGGATAATATGGTGCTGTGTAGTGTGTGCAGAGTAATGGGGGCAGGATAATTTGGTGCGGGGTAGTGTAGTGTGTGCAGAGTAATGGGGGCAGGATAATATGGTGCAGGGTAGTGTAGTGTGTGCAGAGTAATGGGGGCAGGATAATATGGTGCTGGGTAGAGTAGTGTGTACAGAGTAATGGGGGCAGGATAATATGGCACAGGGTAGTGTAGTGTGTGCAGAGTAATGGGGGCAGGATAATATGGTGCAGGGTAGTGTAATGTGTGCAGAGTAATGGGGGCAGGATAATATGGTGCAGGGTAGCGTAGTGTGTGCAGAGTAATGGGTGCAGTATAATATGGTGCAGGGTAGTGTAGTGTGTGCAGAGTAATGGGGGCAGGATAATATGGTGCTGGGTAGTGTAGCCTGTGTGCAGAGTAAAGGGGGCAGGATAATATGGTGCAGGGTAGTGTAGTGTGTGTACAGAGTAATGGGGGCAGGATAATATGGTGCAGGGTAGTGTAGTGTGTACAGAGTAATGGGGGCAGGATAATATGGTGCTGGGTAGTGTAGTGTGTGCAGAGTAATGGGGGCAGGATAATATGGTGCGGGGTAGTATAGTGTGTGCAGAGTAATGAGGGCAGGATAATATGGTGCAGGGTAGTGTAGTGTGTGCAGAGTAATGGGGCAGGATAATATGGTGCTGTGTAGTGTGTGCAGAGTAATGGGGGCAGGATAATATGGTGCTGTGTAGTGTGTGCAGAGTAATGAGGGCAGGATAATATGGTGCAGGGTAGTGTAGTGTGTACAGAGTAATGGGGGCAGGATAATATGATGCTGGGTAGTGTGTGCAGAGTAATGGGGGCAGGATAATATGGTGCTGTGTAGTGTGTGCAGAGTAATGGGGGCAGGATAATATGGTGCTGTGTAGTGTGTGCAGAGTATTAAGGGCAGGATAATATGGTGCAGGGTAGTGTAGTGTGTACAGAGTAATGGGGGCAGTATAATATGGTGCAGGTAGTGTAGTGTGTACAGAGTAATGGGGGCAGGATAATATGGTGCTGTGTAGTGTGTGCAGAGTAATGGGGGCAGGATAATATGATGCTGGGTAGTGTAGTGTGTACAGAGTAATGGGGAAGGATAATATGGTGCTGGGTAGTGTAGTGTGTACAGAGTAATGGGGGCAGGATAATATGGTGCAGGGTAGTGTAGTGTGTGCAGAGTAATGGGAGCAGGATAATATTTTGCAGGGTAGTGTAGTGTGTGCAGAGTAATGGGGCAGGATAATATGGTGCGGGCTAGTGTAGCCTGTGTACAGAGTAATGGGGGCAGGATAATATGGTGCAGGGTAGTGTAGTGTGTGCAGAGTAATGGGGCAGGATAATATGGTGCGGGGTAGTGTGTGCAGAGTAATGGGGGCAGGATAATATGGTGCAGGGTAGTGTAGCCTGTGTGCATAGTAATGGGGGCAGGATAATATGGTGCTGGGTAGTGTAGTGTGTGCAGAGTAATGGGGGCAGGATAATATGGTGCTGGGTAGTGTAGTATGTGCAGAGTAAAGGGGGCAGGATAATAAGGTACAGGGTAGTGTAGCCTGTGTGCAGAGTAATGGGGGCAGGATAATATGGTGCTGGGTAGTTAGTGTGTGCAGAGTAATGGGGGCAGGATAATATGGTGCAGGGTAGTGTAGCCTGTGTGCATAGTAATGGGGGCAGGATAATATGGTGCTGGGTAGTGTAGTGTGTGCAGAGTAATGGGGGCAGGATAATATGGTGCTGGGTAGTGTAGTGTGTGCAGAGTAAAGGGGGCAGGATAATAAGGTGCAGGGTAGTGTAGCCTGTGTGCAGAGTAATGGGGGCAGGATAATATGGTGCAGGGTACTGTAGTGTGTGCAGAGTAATGGGGGCAGGATAATATGGTGCAGGGTAGTGTAGTGTGTGCAGAGTAATGGGAGCAGGATAATATTTTGCAGGGTAGTGCGTGCAGAGTAATGGGGCAGGATAATATGGTGCGGGCTAGTGTAGCCTGTGTACAGAGTAATGGGGGCAGGATAATATGGTGCTGGGTAGTGTAGTGTGTACAGAGTAATGGGGGCAGGATAATATGGTGCAGGGTAGTGTAGTGTGTGCAGAGTAATGGGAGCAGGATAATATTTTGCAGGGTAGTGTAGTGTGTGCAGAGTAATGGGGCAGGATAATATGGTGCGGGCTAGTGTAGTGTGTGCAAAGTAATGGGGAAGGATAATATGGTGCTGGGTAGTGTAGTGTGTACAGAGTAATGGGGGCAGGATAATATGGTGCAGGGTAGTGTAGTGTGTGCAGAGTAATGGGAGCAGGATAATATTTTGCAGGGTAGTGTAGTGTGTGCAGAGTAATGGGGCAGGATAATATGGTGCGGGGTAGTGTGTGCAGAGTAATGGGGGCAGGATAATATGGTGCGGGGTAGTGTAGTGTGTGCAGAGTAATGGGGGCAGGATATGGTGCGGGGTAGTGTAGTGTGTGCAGAGTAATGGGGGCAGGATAATATGGTGCAGGGTAGTGTAGTGTGTGCAGAGTAATGGGGGCAGGATAATATGGTGCGGGGTAGTGTAGTGTGTGCAGAGTAATAGGGGCAGGATAATATGGTGCGGGGTAGTGTAGTGTGTGCAGAGTAATGGGAACAGGATAATATGGTGCAGGGTAGTGTAGTGTGTGCAGAGTAATGGGAGCACGATAATATGGTGCAGGGTAGTGTAGTGTGTGCAGAGTAATGGGGTTAGGATAATATGGTGTGGGGTAGTGTAGTGTGTACAGAGTAATGGGGGCAGGATAATATGGTGCAGGGTAGTGTAGTGTGTGCAGAGTAATGGGGGCAGGATAATATGGTGCGGGGTAGTGTAGTGTGTGCAGAGTAATGGGGTTAGGATAAAATGGTGCAGGGTAGTGTAGTGTATGCAGAGTAATGGGGGCAGGATAATATGGTGCGGGGTAGTGTAGTGTGTGCAGCGTAATGGGGGCAGGTAGTGTAGTATGTGCAGAGTAATGGGGGCAGGATAATATGGTGCGGGGTAGTGTAATGTGTGCAGAGTAATGGGGGCAGGATAATATGGTGCGGGGTAGTGTAATGTGTGCAGAGTAATGGGGCAGGATAATATAGTGCTGGGTAGTGTAGTCCATGTGCAGAGTAATGGGGGCAGGATAATATGGTGCTGTGTAGTGTGTGCAGAGTAATGGGGGCAGGATAATATGGTGCTGTGTAGTGTGTGCAGAGTAATGGGGGCAGGATAATATGGTGCAGGGTAGTGTAGTGTGTGCATAGTAATGGGGGCAGGATAATATGGTGCAGGGTAGTGTAGTGTGTGCATAGTAATGGGGGCAGGATAATATGGTGCAGGGTAGTGTAGTGTGTGCAGAGTAATGGGTGCAGGATAATATGGCAGGGTTGCCTACCCTCCCGATTTGGGCGGGAGCCTCCCGATAATCGGGTGCAGCTCCCGCCCCCCCGGAAAGGCAGGCAAGCCTCCCTGGAGCCGGCGATCCCCCCGACATCCCCCGCAACTTACTCTTAACCCCCGCTTTGAGGGCAGCCAGTGACGCGATTCACGTCATTTTGACCCCGCCCCCTGCCTCACAATGCCTGTATTATCGGCATTGTGTGGAGGGGGCGGGGCCAAAATGACGCGATCGCGTTACCCCGCCCCCGTGACGCCTACAAACGGCAGGCACCCATCCGGACACGCCCCCTTTTTCGGCCACGCCCCCGCTGCCCTGCCGATCTCGCTGCTCCCT
Source organism: Taudactylus pleione (assembly GCA_031769625.1). Lineage (NCBI taxonomy): Eukaryota > Metazoa > Chordata > Amphibia > Anura > Myobatrachidae > Taudactylus > Taudactylus pleione. Next base: position 649,392 of record JAUIMM010001294.1, read on the forward strand.
CCCGGAAGGAGCAGCCAGAAAGTCGGCAACTATGTAATATGGTGCTGGGTAGTGTAGTGTGTGCAGAGTAATGGGGGCAGGATAATATGGTGCGGGGTAGTGCAGTGGGTGCATAGTAATAGGGGCAAGATAATATGTTGCAGGGTAGTGTAGTGTGTGCAGAGTAATGGGGGCAGGATAATATGGTGCAGGGTAGTGTAGTGTGTGCAGAGTAATGGGGCAGGATAATATGGTGCTGTGTAGTGTGTGCAGAGTAATGGGGGCAGGATAATATGGTGCTGTGTAGTGTGTGCAGAGTAATGGGGCAGGATAATATGGTGCAGGGTAGTGTAGTGTGTGCATAGTAATGGGGGCAGGATAATATGGTGCAGGGTAGTGTAGTGTGTGCAGAGTAATGAGGGCAGGATAATATGGTGCAGGGTAGTGTAGTGTGTGCAGAGTAATGGGGCAGGATAATATGGTGCTGTGTAGTGTGTGCAGAGTAATGGGGCAGGATAATATGGTGCAGGGTAGTGTAGTGTGTGCATAGTAATGGGGGCAGGATAATATGGTGCAGGGTAGTGTAGTGTGTGCATAGTAATGGGGGCAGGATAATATGGTGCAGGGTAGTGTAGTGTGTGCAGAGTAATGGGGGCAGGATAATATGTTGCAGGGTAGTGTAGTGTGTGCAGAGTAATGGGGGCACGATAATATGGTGCTAGGTAGTGTAGTGTGTGCAGAGTAATGGGGGCAGGATAATATGGTGCAGGGTAGTGTAGTGTGTGCAGAGTAATGGGGCAGGATAATATGGTGCAGGGTAGTGTAGTGTGTGCATAGTAATGGGGGCAGGATAATTTGGTGCAGGGTAGTGTAGTGTGTACAGAGTAATGGGGGCAGGATAATATGGTGCAGGGTAGTGTAGTGTGTACAGAGTAATGGGGGCAGGATAATATGGTGCAGGGTAGTGTAGTGTGTGTATAGTAATGGGGGCAGGATAATATTTTGCAGGGTAGTGTAGTGTGTGCAGAGTAATGGGGCAGGATAATATGGTGCGGGGTAGTGTGTGCAGAGTAATGGGGGCAGGCTAATATGGTGCAGGGTAGTGTAGTGTGTGCAGAGTAATGGGGGCAGGATAATATGGTGCGGGGTAGTGCAGTGTGTGCAGAGTAATGGGGGCAGGATAATATGGTGCGGGGTAGTGTAGTGTGTGCAGAGTAATGGGGGCAGGATAATATGGTGCGGGGTAGTGTAGTGTGTGCAGAGTAATGGGGACAGGATAATATGGTGCAGGGTAGTGTAGTGTGTGCAGAGAAATGGGGTTAGGATAATATGGTGCAGGATAGTGTAGTGTGTGCAGAGTAATGGGGGCAGGATAATATGGTGCGGGGTAGTGTAATGTGTGCAGAGTAATGGGGGCAGGATAATATGGTGCGGGGTAGTGTAATGTGTGCAGAGTAATGGGGGCAGGATAATATGGTGCGGGGTAGTGTAATGTGTGCAGAGTAATGGGGGAAGGATAATATGGTGCGGGGTAGTGTGTGCAGAGTAATGGGGGCAGGATAATATGGTGTGGGGTAGTGTAATGTGTGCAGAGTAATGAGGGCAGGATAATATGGTGCAGGATAGTGTAGTGTGTGCAGAGTAATGGGAGCAGGATAATATGGTGCGGGGTAGTGTAATGTGTGCATAGTAATGGGGGCAGGATAATATGGTGCGAGGTAGTGTAGTGTGTGCAGAGTAATGGGGTTAGGATAATATGGTGCAGGATAGTGTAGTGTGTGCAGATTAAAGGGGGCAGGATAAAATGGTGCGGGGTAGTGTAGTGTGTGCAGCGTAATGGGGGCAGGATAATATGGTGCAGGGTAGTGTAGCCTGTGTGCAGAGTAATGGGGGCAGGATAATATGGTGCTGGCTAGTGTAGTGTGTGCAGAGTAATGGGGGCAGGATAATATGGTGCAGGGTAGTGTAGTGTGTGCAGAGTAATGGGGGCAGGATAATATGGTGCAGGGTAGTGTGTGCAGAGTAATGGGGGCAGGATAATATGGTGCGGGGTAGTGTAACCTGTGTGCAGAGTAATGGGGGCAGGATAATATGGTGCAGGGTAGTGTAGTGTGTGCAGAGTAATGGGGGCAGGATAATATGGTGCAGGGTAGTGTAGTGTGTGCAGAGTAATGGGAGAAAGATAATATGGTGCAGGGTAGTGTAGTGTATGCAGAGTAATGGGGGCAGGATAATATGATTCAGGGTAGAGTAGCCTGTGTACAGAGTAATGGGGGCAGGATAATATGGTGCAGGGTAGTGTAGTGTGTGCAGAGTAATGGGGGCAGGATAATATGGTTCAGGGTAGAGTAGCCTGGGTACAGAGTAATGGGGGCAGGATAATATGGTTCAGGGTAGAGTAGCCTGTGTACAGAGTAATGGGGGCAGGATAATATGGTGCATGGTAGTGTGTGCAGAGTAATGGGGGCAGGATAATATGGTGCAGGGTAGTGTAGTGTGTACAGAGTAATGAGGGCAGGATAATATGGTGCGGGGTAATGGGAGCAGTATAATATGGTGCTGGGTAGTGTAGCCTGTGTACAGAGTAATGGGGGCAGAATATGGTGCAGGGTAGTGTAGTGTGTGCAGAGTAATGGGGGTAGGATAATATGGTGCGGGGTAGTGTAGTGTGTACAGAGTAATGGGTGCAGGATAATATGGTGCTGGGTAGTGTAGTGTGTACAGAGTAATGGGGGCAGGATAATATGGTGCGGGGTAATGGGAGCAGAATAATATGGTGCGGGGTAGTGTAGCCTGTGTACAGAGTAATGGGGGCAGGATCATATGGTGCTGTGTAGTGTGTGCAGAGTAATGGGGGCAGGATAATATGGTGTGGGGTAGTGTAGCCTGTGTACAGAGTAATGGGGGCAGGATAATATGGTTCTGGGTAGTGTAGTGTGTGCAGAGTAATGGGGGCAGGATAATATGGTGCAGGGTAGTGTAGTGTGTGCAGAGTAATGGGGCAGGATAATATGGTGCAGGGTAGTGTAGTGTGTGCATAGTAATGGGGGCAGGATAATTTGGTGCAGGGTAGTGTAGTGTGTACAGAGTAATGGGGGCAGGATAATATGGTGCAGGGTAGTGTAGTGTGTACAGAGTAATGGGGGCAGGATAATATGGTGCAGGGTAGTGTAGTGTGTGTATAGTAATGGGGGCAGGATAATATTTTGCAGGGTAGTGTAGTGTGTGCAGAGTAATGGGGCAGGATAATATGGTGCGGGGTAGTGTGTGCAGAGTAATGGGGGCAGGCTAATATGGTGCGGGGTAGTGTAGTGTGTGCAGAGTAATGGGGGCAGGATAATATGGTGCGGGGTAGTGCAGTGTGTGCAGAGTAATGGGGGCAGGATAATATGGTGCGGGGTAGTGTAGTGTGTGCAGAGTAATGGGGGCAGGATAATATGGTGCGGGGTAGTGTAGTGTGTGCAGAGTAATGGGAACAGGATAATATGGTGCAGGGTAGTGTAGTGTGTGCAGAGTAATGGGGTTAGGATAATATGGTGCAGGATAGTGTAGTGTGTGCAGAGTAATGGGGGCAGGATAATATGGTGCGGGGTAGTGTAATGTGTGCAGAGTAATGGGGGCAGGATAATATGGTGCGGGGGTAGTGTAATGTGTGCAGAGTAATGGGGGAAGGATAATATGGTGCGGGGTAGTGTGTGCAGAGTAATGGGGGCAGGATAATATGGTGTGGGGTAGTGTAATGTGTGCAGAGTAATGAGGGCAGGATAATATGGTGCAGGATAGTGTAGTGTGTGCAGAGTAATGGGAGCAGGATAATATGGTGCGGGGTAGTGTAATGTGTGCATAGTAATGGGGGCAGGATAATATGGTGCGAGGTAGTGTAGTGTGTGCAGAGTAATGGGGTTAGGATAATATGGTGCAGGATAGTGTAGTGTGTGCAGATTAAAGGGGGCAGGATAAAATGGTGCGGGGTAGTGTAGTGTGTGCAGCGTAATGGGGGCAGGATAATATGGTGCGGGGTAGTGTATTCTGTGCAGAATAATGGGGCAGGATAATATGGTGCTGGGTAGTGTAGTGTGTACAGAGTAATGGGGGCAGGATAATATGGTGCAGGGTAGTGTAGCCTGTGTGCAAAGTAATGGGGGCAGGATAATATGGTGCTGGGTAGTGTAGCCTGTGTGCAGAGTAATGGGGGCAGGATAATATGGTGCTGGCTAGTGTAGTGTGTGCAGAGTAATGGGGGCAGGATAATATGGTGCAGGGTAGTGTAGTGTGTGCAGAGTAATGGGGGCAGGATAATATGGTGCAGGGTAGTGTGTGCAGAGTAATGGGGGCAGGATAATATGGTGCGGGGTAGTGTAACCTGTGTGCAGAGTAATGGGGGCAGGATAATATGGTGCAGGGTAGTGTAGTGTGTGCAGAGTAATGGGGGCAGGATAATATGGTGCAGGGTAGTGTAGTGTGTGCAGAGTAATGGGAGAAAGATAATATGGTGCAGGGTAGTGTAGTGTATGCAGAGTAATGGGGGCAGGATAATATGATTCAGGGTAGAGTAGCCTGTGTACAGAGTAATGGGGGCAGGATAATATGGTGCAGGGTAGTGTAGTGTGTGCAGAGTAATGGGGGGCAGGATAATATGGTTCAGGGTAGAGTAGCCTGGGTACAGAGTAATGGGGGCAGGATAATATGGTGCAGGGTAGTGTGTGCAGAGTAATGGGGGCAGGATAATATGGTGCAGGGTAGTGTAGTGTGTACAGAGTAATGAGGGCAGGATAATATGGTGCGGGGTAATGGGAGCAGTATAATATGGTGCTGGGTAGTGTAGCCTGTGTACAGAGTAATGGGGGCAGAATATGGTGCAGGGTAGTGTAGTGTGTGCAGAGTAATGGGGGTAGGGATAATATGGTGCGGGGTAGTGTAGTGTGTACAGAGTAATGGGTGCAGGATAATATGGTGCTGGGTAGTGTAGTGTGTACAGAGTAATGGGGGCAGGATAATATGGTGCGGGGTAATGGGAGCAGAATAATATGGTGCGGGGTAGTGTAGCCTGTGTACAGAGTAATGGGGGCAGGATCATATGGTGCTGTGTAGTGTGTGCAGAGTAATGGGGGCAGGATAATATGGTGTGGGGTAGTGTAGCCTGTGTACAGAGTAATGGGGGCAGGATAATATGGTGCTGGGTAGTGTAGTGTGTGCAGAGTAATGGGGGCAGGATAATATGGTTCAGGGTAGTGACAGAGTAATGGGGGCAGGATAATATGGTGCTGTGTAGTGTGTGCAGAGTAATGGGGGCAGGATAATATGGTGCAGGGTAGTGTAGTGTGTGCAGAGTAATGGGGGCAGGATAATATGGTTCAGGGTAGTGTAGTGTGTACAGAGTAATGGGGGCAGGATAATGTGGTGCAGGGTAGTGTGTGCAGAGTAATGGGGGCAGGATAATATGGTGCGGGGTAGTGTAGTGTGTGCAGAGTAATGGGGGCAGGATAATATGGTGCAGGGTAGTGTAGTGTGTGCAGAGTAATGGGGGCAGGATAATATGGTGCAGGGTAGTGTAGTGTGTGCAGAGTAATGGGGGCAGGATAATATGGTGCAGGGTAGCGTAGTGTGTGCAGAGTAATGGTTGCAGTATAATATGGTGCAGGGTAGTGTAGTGTGTGCAGAGTAATGGGGGCAGGATAATATGGTGCTGGGTAGTGTAGTCTGTGTGCAGAGTAATGGGGGCAGGATAATATGGTGCAGGGTAGTGTAGTGAGTGTACAGAGTAATGGGGGCAGGATAATATGGTGCAGGGTAGTGTAGTGTGTACAGAGTAATGGGGGCAGGATAATATGGTGCTGGGTAGTGTAGTGTGTGCAGAGTAATGGGGGCCGGATAATATGGTGCGGGGTAGTATAGTGTGTGCAGAGTAATGAGGGCAGGATAATATGGTGCAGGGTAGTGTAGTGTGTGCAGAGTAATGGGGCAGGATAATATGGTGCTGTGTAGTGTGTGCAGAGTAATGGGGGCAGGATAATATGGTGCTGTGTAGTGTGTGCAGAGTAATGAGGGCAGGATAATATGGTGCAGGGTAGTGTAGTGTGTACAGAGTAATGGGGGCAGGATAATATGATGCTGGGTAGTGTGTGCAGAGTAATGGGGGCAGGATAATATGGTGCGGGGTAGTGCAGTGTGTGCAGAGTAATGGGGCCAGGATAATATGGTGCGGGGTAGTGTAGTGTGTGCAGAGTAATGGGGGCAGGATAATATGGTGCGGGGTAGTGTAGTGTGTGCAGAGTAATGGGGACAGGATAATATGGTGCAGGGTAGTGTAGTGTGTGCAGAGTAATGGGGTTAGGATAATATGGTGCAGGATAGTGTAGTGTGTGCAGAGTAATGGGGGCAGGATAATATGGTGCGGGGTAGTGTAATGTGTGCAGAGTAATGGGGGCAGGATAATATGGTGCGGGGTAGTGTAATGTGTGCAGAGTAATGGGGGCAGGATAATATGGTGCGGGGTAGTGTGTGCAGAGTAATGGGGGCAGGATAATATGGTGTGGGGTAGTGTAATGTGTGCAGAGTAATGAGGGCAGGATAATATGGTGCAGGATAGTGTAGTGTGTGCAGAGTAATGGGAGCAGGATAATATGGTGCGGGGTAGTGTAATGTGTGCATAGTAATGGGGGCAGGATAATATGGTGCGAGGTAGTGTAGTGTGTGCAGAGTAATGGGGTTAGGATAATATGGTGCAGGATAGTGTAGTGTGTGCAACGTAATGGGGGCAGGATAATATGGTGCGGGGTAGTGTATTCTGTGCAGAATAATGGGGCAGGATAATATGGTGCTGGGTAGTGTAGTGTGTACAGAGTAATGGGGGCAGGCTAATATGGTGCAGGGTAGTGTAGCCTGTGTGCAAAGTTATGGGGGCAGGATAATATGGTGCTGGGTAGTGTAGCCTGTGTGCAGAGTAATGGGGACAGGATAATATGGTGCTGGCTAGTGTAGTGTGTGCAGAATAATGGGGGCAGGATAATATGGTGCAGGGTAGTGTAGTGTGTGCAGAGTAATGGGGGCAGGATAATATGGTGCAGGGTAGTGTGTGCAGAGTAATGGGGGCAGGATAATATGGTGCGGGGTAGTGTAACCTGTGTGCAGAGTAATGGGGGCAGGATAATATGGTGCAGGGTAGTGTAGTGTGTGCAGAGTAATGGGGGCAGGATAATATGGTGCAGGGCAGTGTAGTGTGTGCAGAGTAATGGGAGAAAGATAATATGGTGCAGGGTAGTGTAGTGTGTGCAGAGTAATGGGGGCAGGATAATATGGTTCAGGGTAGAGTAGCCTGTGTACAGAGTAATGGGGGCAGGATAATATGGTGCAGGGTAGTGTAGTGTGTGCAGAGTAATGGGGGCAGGATAATATGGTGCAGGTTAGTGTGTGCAGAGTAATGGGGGCAGGATAATATGGTGCAGGGTAGTGTAGTGTGTTCAGAGTAATGGGGGCAGGATAATATGGTGCAGGGCAGTGTAGTGTGTGCAGAGTAATGGGAGAAAGATAATATGGTGCAGGGTAGTGTAGTGTGTGCAGAGTAATGGGGGCAGGATAATATGGTTCAGGGTAGAGTAGCCTGTGTACAGAGTAATGGGGGCAGGATAATATGGTTCAGGGTAGAGTAGCCTGTGTACAGAGTAATGGGGGCAGGATAATATGGTGCAGGTTAGTGTGTGCAGAGTAATGAGGGCAGGATAATATGGTGCGGGGTAATGGGAGCTGTATAATATGGTGCTGGGTAGTGTAGCCTGTGTACAGAGTAATGGGGGCAGAATATGGTGCAGGGTAGTGTAGTGTGTGCAGAGTAATGGGGGCAGGATAATATGGTGCAGGGTAGTGTAGTGTGTACAGAGTAATGGGTGCAGGATAATATGGTGCTGGGTAGTGTAGTGTATACAGAGTAATTGGGGCAGGATAATATGGTGCGGGGTAATGGGAGCAGAATAATATGGTGCGGGGTAGTGTAGCCTGTGTACAGAGTAATGGGGGCAGGATAATATGGTGCTGTGTAGTGTGTGCAGAGTAATGGGGGCAGGAAAATATGGTGTGGGGTAGTGTTGTGTGTACAGAGTAAAGGGGGCAGGATAATATGGTGCTGGGTAGTGTGTGCAGAGTAATGGGGGCAGGATAATATGGTTCAGGGTAGTGTAGTGTGTACAGAGTAATGGGGGCAGGATAATATGGTGCAGGGTAGTGTGTGCAGAGTATTGGGGGCAGGATAATATGGTGCGGGGTAGTGTAGTGTGTGCAGAGTAATGGGGGCAGGATAATATGGTGCAGGGTAGTGTAGTGTGTTCAGAGTAATGGGGGCAGGATAATATGGTGCAGGGTAGTGTAGTGTGTACAGAGTAATGGGGGCAGGATAATATGGCACAGGGTAGTGTAGTGTGTGCAGAGTAATGGGGGCAGGATAATATGGTGCAGGGTAGTGTAGTGTGTGCAGAGTAATGGGGGCAGGATAATATGGTGCAGGGTAGCGTAGTGTGTGCAGAGTAATGGGTGCAGTATAATATGGTGCAGGGTAGTGTAGTGTGTGCAGAGTAATGGGGGGCAGGATAATATGGGGCTGGGTAGTGTAGCCTGTGTGCAGAGTAATGGGGGCAGGATAATATGGTGCAGGGTAGTGTAGTGTGTGTACAGAGTAATGGGGGCAGGATAATATGGTGCACGGTAGTGTAGTGTGTGCAGAGTAATGGGGGCAGGATAATATGGTGCGGGGTAGTATAGTGTGTGCAGAGTAATGAGGGCAGGATAATATGATGCTGGGTAGTGTGTGCAGAGTAATGGGGGCAGGATAATATGGTGCTGTGTAGTGTGTGCAGAGTAATGGGGGCAGGATAATATGGTGCTGTGTAGTGTGTGCAGAGTAATGAGGGCAGGATAATATGGTGCGGGGTAGTGTGTGCAGAGTAATGGGGGCAGGATAATATGGTGCTGTGTAGTGTGTGCAGAGTAATGAGGGCAGGATAATATGGTGCAGGGTAGTGTAGTGTGTACAGAGTAATGGGGGCAGGATAATATGGTGCGGGGTAAGTGTGTGCAGAGTAATGAGGGCAGGATAATATGGTGCGGGGTAGTGTGTGCAGAGTAATGGGGGCAGGATTAATATGGTGCGGGGTAGTGGTAGTGTGTGCAGAGTAATGGGGGGCAGGATATGGTGCGGGGTAGTGTAGTGTGTGCAGAGTAATGGGGGCAGGATAATATGGTGCAGGGTAGCGTAGTGTGTGCAGAGTAATGGGTGCAGTATAATATGGTGCAGGGTAGAGTAGTTTGTGCAGAGTAATGGGGGCAGGATAATATGGTGCTGGGTAGTGTAGGCCTGTGTGCAGAGTAATGGGGGCAGGATAATATGGTGCAGGGTAGTGTAGTGTGTGTACAGAGTAATGGGGGCAGGATAATATGGTGCAGGGTAGTGTAGTGTGTACAGAGTAATGGGGGGCAGGATAATATGGTGCTGGGTAGTGTAGTGTGTGCAGAGTAATGGGGGGCAGGATAATATGGTGCGGGTAGTATAGTGTGTGCAGAGTAATGAGGCAGGATAATATGGTGCAGGGTAGTGTAGTGTGTGCAGAGTAATGGGGCAGGATAATATGGTGCTGTGTAGTGTGTGCAGAGTAATGGGGGCAGGATAATATGGTTGCTGTGTAGTGTGTGCAGAGTAATGAGGGCAGGATAATATGTGCAGGGTAGTGTAGTGTGTACAGAGTAATGGGGGCAGGATAATATGATGCTTGGGTAGTGGTGTGCAGAGTAATGGGGGCAGGATAATATGGTGCTGTGTAGTGGTGTGCAGAGTAATGGGGGCAGGATAATATGGTGCTGTGTAGTGTGTGCAGAGTAATGAGGGCAGGGTAATATGGTGTGGGGTAGTGTGTGCAGAGTAATGGGGGCAGGATAATATGGTGCGGGGTAGTGTAGTGTGTGCAGAGTAATGGGGCAGGATATGGTGCGGGGTAGTGTAGTGTGTGCAGAGTAATGGGGGCAGGATAATATGGTGCGGGGTAGTGTAGTGTGTGCAGAGTAATGGGGGCAGGATAATATGGTGCGGAGTAGTGTAGTGTGTGCAGAATAATGGGGGCAGGATAATATGGTGCAGGGTAGTGTAGTGTGTGCAGAGTAATGGGAGCAGGATAATATTTTGCAGGGTAGTGTAGTGTGTGCAGAGTAATGGGGCAGGATAATATGGTGCGGGGTAGTGTGTGCAGAGTAATGGGGGCAGGATAATATGGTGCGGGGTAGTGTAGTGTGTGCAGAGTAATGGGGGCAGGATAATATGGTGCTGGGTAGTGTAGCCTGTGTGCAGAGTAATGGGGGCAGGATAATATGGTGCAGGGTAGTGTAGTGTGTGTACAGAGTAATGGGGGCAGGATAATATGGTGCAGGGTAGTGTAGTGTGTACAGAGTAATGGGGGCAGGATAATATGGTGCTGGGTAGTGTAGCCTGTGTGCAGAGTAATGGGGGCAGGATAATATGGTGCTGGGTAGTGTAGCCTGTGTGCAGAATAATGGGGGCAGGATAATATGGTGCAGGGTAGTGTAGTGTGTGCAGAGTAATGGGGGCAGGATAATATGGTGCGGGGTAGTGTAATGTGTGCAGAGTAATGGGGGCAGGATAATATGGTGCGGGGTAGTGTAATGTGTGCAGAGTAATGGGGCAGGATAATATAGTGCTGGGTAGTGTAGTCCATGTGCAGAGTAATGGGGGCAGGATAATATGGTGCTGTGTAGTGTGTGCAGAGTAATGGGGGCAGGATAATATGGTGCTGTTTAGTGTGTGCAGAGTAATGGGGCAGGATAATATGGTGCAGGGTAGTGTAGTGTGTGCATAGTAATGGGGGCAGGATAATATGGTGCAGGGTAGTGTATTGTGTGCATAGTAATGGGGGCAGGATAATATGGTGCAGGGTAGTGTAGTGTGTGCAGAGTAATGGGTGCAGGATAATATGGCAGGGTTGCCTACCCTCCCGATTTGGGCGGGAGCCTCCCGATAATCGGGTGCAGCTCCCGCCCCCCCGGAAAGGCAGGCAAGCCTCCCTGGAGCCGGCGATCCCCCCGACATCCCCCGCAACTTACTCTTAACCCCCGCTTTGAGGGCAGCCAGTGACGCGATTCACGTCATTTTGACCCCGCCCCCTGCCTCACAATGCCTGTATTATCGGCATTGTGTGGACGGGGGCGGGGCCAAAATGACGCGATCGCGTTACCCCGCCCCCGTGACGCCTACAAACGGCAGGCACCCATCCGGACACGCCCCCTTTTTCGGCCACGCCCCCGCTGTCCTGCCGATTTCGCTGCTCCCTCCCGGAAGGAGCAGCCAGAAAGTCGGCAACTATGTAATATGGTGCTGGGTAGTGTAGTGTGTGCAGAGTAATGGGGGCAGGATAATATGGTGCGGGGTAGTGCAGTGTGTGCATAGTAATAGGGGCAAGATAATATGTTGCAGGGTAGTGTAGTGTGTGCAGAGTAATGGGGGCAGGATAATATGGTGCAGGGTAGTGTAGTGTGTGCAGAGTAATGGGGCAGGATAATATGGTGCTGTGTAGTGTGTGCAGAGTAATGGGGGCAGGATAATATGGTGCTGTGTAGTGTGTGCAGAGTAATGGGGCAGGATAATATGGTGCAGGGTAGTGTAGTGTGTGCATAGTAATGGGGGCAGGATAATATGGTGCAGGGTAGTGTAGTGTGTGCAGAATAATGAGGGCAGGATAATATGGTGCAGGGTAGTGTAGTGTGTGCAGAGTAATGGGGCAGGATAATATGGTGCTGTGTAGTGAGTGCAGAGTAATGGGGGCAGGATAATATGGTGCTGTGTAGTGTGTGCAGAGTAATGGGGCAGGATAATATGGTGCAGGGTAGTGTAGTGTGTGCATAGTAATGGGGGCAGGATAATATGGTGCAGGGTAGTGTAGTGTGTGCATAGTAATGGGGGCAGGATAATATGGTGCAGGGTAGTGTAGTGTGTGCAGAGTAATGGGGGCAGGATAATATGTTGCAGGGTAGTGTAGTGTGTGCAGAGTAATGGGGGCACGATAATATGGTGCTAGGTAGTGTAGTGTGTGCAGAGTAATGGGGGCAGGATAATATGGTGCAGGGTAGTGTAGTGAGTGCAGAGTAATGGGGCAGGATAATATGGTGCAGGGTAGAGTAGCCTGTGTACAGAGTAATGGGGGCAGGATAATATGGTGCAGGGTAGTGTGTGCAGAGTAATGGGGCAGGATAATATGGTGCTGTGTAGTGTGTGCAGAGTAATGGGGCAGGATAATATGGTGCAGGGTAGTGTAGTGTGTGCATAGTAATGGGGGCAGGATAATATGGTGCAGGGTAGTGTAGTGTGTGCATAGTAATGGGGGCAGGATAATATGGTGCAGGGTAGTGTAGTGTGTGCAGAGTAATGGGGGCAGGATAATATGTTGCAGGGTAGTGTAGTGTGTGCAGAGTAATGGGGGCACGATATTATGGTGCTAGGTAGTGTAGTGTGTGCAGAGTAATGGGGGCAGGATAATATGGTGCAGGGTAGTGTAGTGAGTGCAGAGTAATGGGGCAGGATAATATGGTGCAGGGTAGAGTAGCCTGTGTACAGAGTAATGGGGGCAGGATAATATGGTGCAGGGTAGTGTGTGCAGAGTAATGGGGCAGGATAATATGGTGCGGGGTAGTGTGTGCAGAGTAATGGGGGCAGGATAATATGGTGCGGGGTAGTGTAGTGTGTGCAGAGTAATGGGGGCAGGATAATATGGTGCGGGGTAGTGCAGTGTGTGCAGAGTAATGGGGGCAGGATAATATGGTGCGGGGTAGTGTAGTGTGTGCAGAGTAATGGGGGCAGGATAATATGGTGCGGGGTAGTGTAGTGTGTGCAGAGTAATGGGGACAGGATAATATGGTGCAGGGTAGTGTAGTGTGTGCAGAGTAATGGGGTTAGCATAATATGGTGCAGGATAGTGTAGTGTGTGCAGAATAATGGGGGCAGGATAATATGGTGCGGGGTAGTGTAATGTGTGCAGAGTAATGGGGGCAGGATAATATGGTGCGGGGTAGTGTGTGCAGAGTAATGGGGGCAGGATAATATGGTGTGGGGTAGTGTAATGTGTGCAGAGTAATGAGGGCAGGATAATATGGTGCAGGATAGTGTAGTGTGTGCAGAGTAATGGGAGCAGGATAATATGGTGCGGGGTAGTGTAATGTGTGCATAGTAATGGGGGCAGGATAATATGGTGCGAGGTAGTGTAGTGTGTGCAGAGTAATGGGGTTAGGATAATATGGTGCAGGATAGTGTAGTGTGTGCAGAGTAAAGGGGGCAGGATAAAATGGTGCGGGGTAGTGTAGTGTGTGCAGCGTAATGGGGGCAGGATAATATGGTGCGGGGTAGTGTATTCTGTGCAGAATAATAGGGCAGGATAATATGGTGCTGGGTAGTGTAGTGTGTACAGAGTAATGGGGGCAGGATAATATGGTGCAGGGTAGTGTAGCCTGTGTGCAAAGTAATGGGGGCAGGATAATATGGTGCTGGGTAGTGTAGCCTGTGTGCAGAGTAATGGGGGCAGGATAATATGGTGCTGGCTAGTGTAGTGTGTGCAGAGTAATGGGGGCAGGATAATATGGTGCAGGGTAGTGTAGTGTGTGCAGAGTAATGGGGGCAGGATAATATGGTGCAGGGTAGTGTGTGCAGAGTAATGGGGGCAGGATAATATGGTGCGGGGTAGTGTAACCTGTGTGCAGAGTAATGGGGGCAGGATAATATGGTGCAGGGTAGTGTAGTGTGTGCAGAATAATGGGGGCAGGATAATATGGTGCAGGGTAGTGTAGTGTGTGCAGAGTAATGGGAGAAAGATAATATGGTGCAGGGTAGTGTAGTGTGTGCAGAGTAATGGGGGCAGGATAATATGGTTCAGGGTAGAGTAGCCTGTGTACAGAGTAATGGGGGCAAGATAATATGGTGCAGGGTAGTGTAGTGTGTGCAGAGTAATGGGGGCAGGATAATATGGTTCAGGGTAGAGTAGCCTGGGTACAGAGTAATGGGGGCAGGATAATATGGTTCAGGGTAGAGTAGCCTGTGTACAGAGTAATGGGGGCAGGATAATATGGTGCAGGGTAGTGTGTGCAGAGTAATGGGGGCAGGATAATATGGTGCAGGGTAGTGTAGTGTGTACAGAGTAATGAGGGCAGGATAATATGGTGCGGGGTAATGGGAGCAGTATAATATGGTGCTGGGTAGTGTAGCCTGTGTACAGAGTAATGGGGGCAGAATATGGTGCAGGGTAGTGTAGTGTGTGCAGAGTAATGGGGGTAGGATAATATGGTGCGGGGTAGTGTAGTGTGTACAGAGTAATGGGTGCAGGATAATATGGTGCTGGGTAGTGTAGTGTGTACAGAGTAATGGGGGCAGGATAATATGGTGCGGGGTAATGGGAGCAGAATAATATGGTGCGGGGTAGTGTAGCCTGTGTACAGAGTAATGGGGGCAGGATCATATGGTGCTGTGTAGTGTGTGCAGAGTAATGGGGGCAGGATAATATGGTGTGGGGTAGTGTGGCCTGTGTACAGAGTAATGGGGGCAGGATAATATGGTGCTGGGTAGTGTAGTGTGTGCAGAGTAATGGGGGCAGGATAATATGGTTCAGGGTAGTGTTGTGTGTACAGAGTAATGGGGGCAGGATAATATGGTGCTGTGTAGTGTGTGCAGAGTAATGGGGGCAGGATAATATGGTGCAGGGTAGTGTAGTGTGTGCAGAGTAATGGGGGCAGGATAATATGGTTCAGGGTAGTGTAGTGTGTACAGAGTAATGGGGGCAGGATAATGTGGTGCAGGGTAGTGTGTGCAGAGTAATGGGGGCAGGATAATATGGTGCGGGGTAGTGTAGTGTGTGCAGAGTAATGGGGGCAGGATAATATGGTGCAGGGCAGTGTAGTGTGTACAGAGTAATGGGGGCAGGATAATATGGTGCAGGGTAGTGTAGTGTGTACAGAGTAATGGGGGCAGGATAATATGGCACAGGGTAGTGTAGTGTGTGCAGAGTAATGGGGGCAGGATAATATGGTACAGGGTAGTGTAGTGTGTGCAGAGTAATGGGGGCAGGATAATATGGTGCAGGGTAGCGTAGTGTGTGCCGAGTAATGGGTGCAGTATAATATGGTGCAGGGTAGTGTAGTGTGTGCAGAGTAATGGGGGCAGGATAATATGGTGCTGGGTAGTGTAGTCTGTGTGCAGAGTAATGGGGGCAGGATAATATGGTGCAGGGTAGTGTAGTGAGTGTACAGAGTAATGGGGGCAGGATAATATGGTGCAGGGTAGTGTAGTGTGTACAGAGTAATGGGGGCAGGATAATATGGTGCTGGGTAGTGTAGTGTGTGCAGAGTAATGGGGGCCGGATAATATGGTGCGGGGTAGTATAGTGTGTGCAGAGTAATGAGGGGAGGATAATATGGTGCAGGGTAGTGTAGTGTGTGCAGAGTAATGGGGCAGGATAATATGGTGCTGTGTAGTGTGTGCAGAGTAATGGGGGCAGGATAATATGGTGCTGTGTAGTGTGTGCAGAGTAATGAGGGCAGGATAATATGGTGCAGGGTAGTATAGTGTGTACAGAGTAATGGGGGCAGGATAATATGATGCTGGGTAGTGTGTGCAGAGTAATGTGGGCAGGATAATATGGTGCGGGGTAGTGCAGTGTGTGCAGAGTAATGGGGGCAGGATAATATGGTGCGGGGTAGTGTAGTGTGTGCAGAGTAATGGGGGCAGGATAATATGGTGCGGGGTAGTGTAGTGTGTGCAGAGTAATGGGGACAGGATAATATGGTGCAGGGTAGTGTAGTGTGTGCAGAGTAATGGGGTTAGGATAATATGGTGCAGGATAGTGTAGTGTGTGCAGAGTAATGGGGGCAGGATAATATGGTGCGGGGTAGTGTAATGTGTGCAGAGTAATGGGGGCAGGATAATATGGTGCGGGGTAGTGTAATGTGTGCAGAGTAATGGGGGCAGGATAATATGGTGCGGGGTAGTGTGTGCAGAGTAATGGGGGCAGGATAATATGGTGTGGGGTAGTGTAATGTGTGCAGAGTAATGAGGGCAGGATAATATGGTGCAGGATAGTGTAGTGTGTGCAGAGTAAAGGGGGCAGGATAATATGGTGCGGGGTAGTGTAGTGTGTGCAGCGTAATGGGGGCAGGATAATATGGTGCGGGGTAGAGTATTCTGTGCAGAATAATGGGGCAGGATAATATGGTGCTGGGTAGTGTAGTGTGTACAGAGTAATGGGGGCAGACTAATATGGTGCAGGGTAGTGTAGCCTGTGTGCAAAGTTATGGGGGCAGGATAATATGGTGCTGGGTAGTGTAGCCTGTGTGCAGAGTAATGGGGACAGGATAATATGGTGCTGGCTAGTGTAGTGTGTGCAGAGTAATGGGGGCAGGATAATATGGTGCAGGGTAGTGTAGTGTGTGCAGAGTAATGGGGGCAGGATAATATGGTGCAGGGTAGTGTGTGCAGAGTAATGGGGGCAGGATAATATCGTGCGGGGTAGTGTAACCTGTGTGCAGAGTAATGGGAGAAAGATAATATGGTGCAGGGTAGTGTAGTGTGTGCAGAGTAATGGGGGCAGGATAATATGGTTCAGGGTAGAGTAGCCTGTGTACAGAGTAATGGGGGCAGGATAATATGGTGCAGGGTAGTGTAGTGTGTGCAGAGTAATGGGGGCAGGATAATATGGTTCAGGGTAGAGTAGCCTGTGTACAGAGTAATGGGGCCAGGATAATATGGTTCAGGGTAGAGTAGCCTGTGTACAGAGTAATGGGGGCAGGATAATATGGTGCAGGTTAGTGTGTGCAGAGTAATGGGGGCAGGATAATATGGTGGAGGGTAGTGTAGTGTGTACAGAGTAATGAGGGCAGGATAATATGTTGCGGGGTAATGGGAGCAGTATAATATGGAGCTGTGTAGTGTAGCCTGTGAACAGAGTAATGGGGGCAGAATATGGTGCAGGGTAGTGTACTGTGTGCAGAGTAATGGGGGTAGGATAATATGGTGCGGGGTAGTGTAGTGTGTACAGAGTAATGGGTGCAGGATAATATGGTGCTGGGTAGTGTAGTGTGTACAGAGTAATGGGGGCAGGATAATATGGTGCGGGGTAATGGGAGCAGAATAATATGGTGCAGGGTAGTGTAGCCTGTGTACAGAGTAATGGGGGCAGGATAATATGGTGCTGTGTAGTGTGTGCAGAGTAATGGGGGCAGGATAATATGGTGCAGGGTAGCGTAGTGTGTGCAGAGTAATGGGGGCAGGATAATATGGTGCTGGGTAGTGTAGTGTGTGCAGAGTAATGGGGGCAGGATAATATGGTTCAGGGTAGTGTTGTGTGTACAGAGTAAAGGGGGCAGGATAATATGGTGCTGTGTAGTGTGTGCAGAGTAATGGGGGCAGGATAATATGGTGCGGGGTAGTGTAGTGTGTGCAGAGTAATGGGGGCAGGATAATATGGTTCAGGGTAGTGTTGTGTGTACAGAGTAATGGGGGTAGGATAATATGGTGCAGGGTAGTGTGTGCAGAGTAATGGGGGCAGGATAATATGGTGCGGGGTAGTGTAGTGTGTGCAGAGTAATGGGGGCAGGATAATATGGTGCAGGGTAGTGTAGTGTGTTCAGAGTAATGGGGGCAGGATAATATGGTCCAGGGTAGTGTAGTGTGTACAGAGTAATGGGGGCAGGATAATATGGCACAGGGTAGTGTAGTGTGTGCAGAATAATGGGGGCAGGATAATATGGTGCAGGGTAGTGTAGTGTGTGCAGAGTAATGGGGGCAGGATAATATGGTGCAGGGTAGCGTAGTGTGTGCAGAGTAATGGGTGCAGTATAATATGGTGCAGGGTAGTGTAGTGTGTGCAGAGTAATGGGGGCAGGATAATATGGTGCTGGGAAGTGTAGCCTGTGTGCAGAGTAATGGGGGCAGGATAATATGGTGCAGGGTAGTGTAGTGTGTGTACAGAGTAATGGGGGCTGGATAATATGGTGCAGGGTAGTGTAGTGTGTACAGAGTAATGGGGGCAGGATAATATGGTGCTGGGTAGTGTAGTGTGTGCAGAGTAATGGGGGCAGGATAATATGGTGCGGGGTAGTATAGTGTGTGCAGAGTAATGAGGGCAGGATAATATGGTGCAGGGTAGTGTAGTGTGTGCAGAGTAATGGGGCAGGATAATATGGTGCTGTGTAGAGTGTGCAGAGTAATGGGGGCAGGATAATATGGTGCTGTGTAGTGTGTGCAGAGTAATGAGGGCAGGATAATATGGTGCAGGGTAGTGTAGTGTGTACAGAGTAATGGGGGCAGGATAATATGATGCTGGGTAGTGTGTGCAGAGTAATGGGGGCAGGATAATATGGTGCTGTGTAGTGTGTGCAGAGTAATGGGGGCAGGATAATATGGTGCTGTGTAGTGTGTGCAGAGTAATGAGGGCAGGATAATATGGTGCGGGGTAGTGTGTGCAGAGTAATGGGGTCAGGATAATATGGTGCGGGGTAGTGTAGTGTGTGCAGAGTAATGGGGGCAGGATATGGTGCGGGGTAGTGTAGTGTGTGCAGAGTAATGGGGGCAGGATAATATGGTGCGGGGTAGTGTAGTGTGTGCAGAGTAATGGGGGCAGGATAATATGGTGCGGAGTAGTGTAGTGTGTGCAGAGTAATGGGGGCAGGATAATATGGTGCGGGGTAGTGTAGTTTGTGCAGAGTAATGGGGGCAGGATAATATGGTGCGGGGTAGTGTAGTGTGTGCAGAGTAATGGGGACAGGATAATATGGTGCAGGGTAGTGTAGTGTGTGCAGAGTAATGGGAGCACGATAATATGGTGCAGGGTAGTGTAGTGTGTGCAGAGTAATGGGGTTAGGGTAATATGGTGCGGGGTAGTGTAGTGTGTACAGAGTAATGGGGGCAGGAGAATATGGTGCAGGGTAGTGTAGTGTGTTCAGAGTAATGGGGGCAGGATAATATGGTGCGGGGTAGTGTAGTGTGTGCAGCGTAATGGGGGCAGGTAGTGTAGTGTGTGCAGAGTAATGGGGGCAGGATAATATGGTGCGGGGTAGTGTAATGTGTGCAGAGTAATGGGGGCAGGATAATATGGTGCAGGGTAGTGTAGTGTGTACAGAGTAATGGGGGCAGGATAATATGGTGCTGTGTAGTGTGTGCAGAGTAATGGGGGCAGGATAATATGATGCTGGGTAGTGTAGTGTGTACAGAGTAATGGGGGCATTATAATATGGTGCTTGGTAGTTAGTGTGTGCAGAGTAATGGGGGCAGGATAATATGGTGCAGGGTAGTGTAGCCTGTGTGCAGAGTAATGGGGGCAGGATAATATGGTGCTGGGTAGTGTAGTGTGTGCAGAGAATTGGGGGCAGGATAATATGGTGCTGGGTAGTGTAGTGTGTGCAGAGTAATGGGGGCAGGATAATATGGTGCAGGGTAGTGTAGCCTGTGTGCAGAGTAATGGGGGCAGGATAATATGGTGCAGGGTAGTGTAGTGTGTGCAGAGTAATGGGGGCAGGATAATATGGTGCTGGTTAGTGTAGTGTGTGCAGAGTAATGGGGGCAGGATAATATGGTGCAGGGTAGTGTAGTGTGTGCAGAGTAATGGGAGCAGGATAATATTTTGCAGGGTAGTGTAGTGTGTGCAGAGTAATGGGGCAGGATAATATGGTGCGGACTAGTGTAGCCTGTGTACAGAGTAAAGGGGGCAGGATAATATGGTGCTGGGTAGTGTAGTGTGTACAGAGTAATGGGGGCAGGATAATATGTTGCAGGGTAGTGTAGTGTGTGCAGAGTAATGGGAGCAGGATAATATTTTGCAGGGTAGTGTAGTGTGTGTAGAGTAATGGGGCAGGATAATATGGTGCGGGCTAGTGTAGTGTGTGCAGAGTAATGGGGCAGGATAATATGGTGCTGGGTAGTGTAGTGTGTACAGAGTAATGGGGGCAGGATAATATGGTGCAGGGTAGTGTAGTGTGTGCAGAGTAATGGGAGCAGGATAATATTTTGCAGGGTAGTGTAGTGTGTGCAGAGTAATGGGGCAGGATAATATGGTGCGGGGTAGTGTGTGCAGAGTAATGGGGGCAGGATAATATGGTGCGGGGTAGTGTAGTGTGTGCAGAGTAATGGGGGCAGGATATGGTGCGGGGTAGTGTAGTGTGTGCAGAGTAATGGGGGCAGGATAATATGGTGCGGGGTAGTGTAGTGTGTGCAGAGTAATGGGGGCAGGATAATATGGTGCAGGGTAGTGTAGTGTGTGCAGAGTAATGGGGGCAGGATAATATGGTGCGGGGTAGTGTAGTGTGTGCAGCGTAATGGGGGCAGGTAGTGTAGTGTGTGCAGAGTAATGGGGGCAGGATAATATGGTGCGGGGTAGTGTAATGTGTGCAGAGTAATGGGGGCAGGATAATATGGTGCAGGGTAGTGTAGTGTGTACAGAGTAATGGGGGCAGGATAATATGGTGCTGTGTAGTGTGTGCAGAGTAATGGGGGCAGGATAATATGATGCTGGGTAATGTAGTGTGTGCAGAGTAATGGGGGCAGGATAATATGGTGCAGGGTAGTGTAGCCTGTGTGCAGAGTAATGGGGGCAGGATAATATGGTGCTGGGTAGTGTAGTGTGTGCAGAGAATTGGGGGCAGGATAATATGGTGCTGGGTAGTGTAGTGTGTGCAGAGTAATGGGGGCAGGATAATATGGTGCAGGGTAGTGTAGCCTGTGTGCAGAGTAATGGGGGCAGGATAATATGGTGCAGGGTAGTGTAGTGTGTGCAGAGTAATGGGGGCAGGATAATATGGTGCTGGTTAGTGTAGTGTGTGCAGAGTAATGGGGGCAGGATATGGTGCGGGGTAGTGTAGTGTGTGCAGAGTAAAGGGGACAGGATAATATGGTGCAGGGTAGTGTAGTGTGTACAGAGTAATGGGGGCAGGATAATATGGTGCGGGGTAGTGTAATGTGTGCAGAGTAATGGGGGCAGGATAATATGGTGCAGGGTAGTGTAGTGTGTACAGAGTAATGGGGGCAGGATAATATGGTGCTGTGTAGTGTGTGCAGAGTAATGGGGGCAGGATAATATGATGCTGGGTAGTGTAGTGTGTACAGAGTAATGGGGGCAGGATAATATGGTGCTGGGTAGTTAGTGTGTGCAGAGTAATGGGGGCAGGATAATATGGTGCAGGGTAGTGTAGCCTGTGTGCAGAGTAATGGGGGCAGGATAATATGGTGCTGGGTAGTGTAGTGTGTGCAGAGAATTGGGGGCAGGATAATATGGTGCTGGGTAGTGTAGTGTGTGCAGAGTAATGGGGGCAGGATAATATGGTGCAGGGTAGTGTAGCCTGTGTGCAGAGTAATGGGGGCAGGATAATATGGTGCAGGGTAGTGTAGTGTGTGCAGAGTAATGGGGGCAGGATAATATGGTACTGGTTAGTGTAGTGTGTGCAGAGTAATGGGGGCAGGATAATATGGTGCAGGGTAGTGTAGTGTGTGCAGAGTAATGGGAGCAGGATAATATTTTACAGGGTAGTGTAGTGTCTGCAGAGTAATGGGGCAGGATAATATGGTGCGGGCTAGTGTAGCCTGTGTACAGAGTAATGGGGGCAGGATAATATGGTGCTGGGTAGTGTAGTGTGTGCAGAGTAATGGGAGCAGGATAATATTTTGCAGGGTATTGTAGTGTGTGCAGAGTAATGGGGCAGGATAATATGGTGCTGGGTAGTGTAGTGTGTACAGAGTAATGGGGGCAGGATAATATGGTGCAGGGTAGTGTAGTGTGTGCAGAGTAATGGGAGCAGGATAATATTTTGCAGGGTAGTGTAGTGTGTGCAGGGTAATGGGGCAGGATAATATGGTGCGGGGTAGTGTGTGCAGAGTAATGGGGGCAGGATAATATGGTGCGGGGTAGTGTAGTGTGTGCAGAGTAATGGGGGCAGGATATGGTGCGGGGTAGTGTAGTGTGTGCAGAGTAATGGGGGCAGGATAATATGGTGCGGGGTAGTGTAGTGTGTGCAGAGTAATGGGGGCAGGATAATATGGTGCGGGGTAGTGTAGTGTGTGCAGAGTAATGGGGGCAGGATAATATGGTGCGGGGTAGTGTAGTGTGTGCAGAGTAATGGGGGCAGGATAATATGGTGCAGGGTAGTGTAGTGTGTACAGAGTAATGGGGGCAGGATAATATGGTGCAGGGTAGTGTAGTGTGTACAGAGTAATGGGGGCAGGATAATATGGCACAGGGAAGTGTAGTGTGTGCAGAGTAATGGGGGCTGGATAATATGGTGCAGGGTAGTATAGTGTGTGCAGAGTAATGGGGGCAGGATAATATGGTGCAGGGTAGCTTAGTGTGTGCAGAGTAATGGGTGCAGTATAATATGGTGCAGGGTAGTGTAGTGTGTGCACAGTAATGGGGGCAGGATAATATGGTGCTGGGTAGTGTAGCCTGTGTGCAGAGTAATGGGGGCAGGATAATATGGTGCAGGGTAGTGTAGTGTGTGTACAGAGTAATGGGGGCAGGATAATATGGTGCAGGGTAGTGTAGTGTGTACAGAGTAATGGGGGCAGGATAATATGGTGCTGGGTAGTGTAGTGTGTGCAGAGTAATGGGGGCAGGATAATATGGTGCGGGGTAGTATAGTGTGTGCAGAGTAATGAGGGCAGGATAATATGGTGCAGGGTAGTGTAGTGTGTGCAGAGTAATGGGGGCAGGATAATATGGTGCAGGGTAGTGTAGTGTGTGCAGAGTAATGGGGCAGGATAATATGGTGCTGTGTAGTGTGTGCAGAGTAATGGGGGCAGGATAATATGGTGCTGTGTAGTGTGTGCAGAGTAATGAGGGCAGGATAATATGGTGCAGGGTAGTGTAGTGTGTACAGAGTAATGGGGGCAGGATAATATGATGCTGGGTAGTGTGTGCAGAGTAATGGGGGCAGGATAATATGGTGCTGTGTAGTGTGTGCAGAGTAATGGGGGCAGGATAATATGGTGCTGTGTAGTGTGTGCAGAGTAATGGGGGCAGGATAATATGGTGCTGTGTAGTGTGTGCAGAGTATTGAGGGCAGGATAATATGGTGCGGGGTAGTGTGTGCAGAGTAATGGGGGCAGGATAATATGGTGCGGGGTAGTATAGTGTGTGCAGAGTAATGGGGCAGGATAATATGGTGCGGGGTAGTGTAGTGTGTGCAGAGTAATGGGGGCAGGATAATATGGTGCGGAGTAGTGTAGTGTGTGCAGAGTAATGGGGGCAGGATAATATGGTGCGGGGTAGTGTAGTGTGTGCAGAGTAATGGGGGCAGGATAATATGGTGCGGGGTAGTGTAGTGTGTGCAGAGTAATGGGGACAGGATAATATGGTGCAGGGTAGTGTAGTGTGTGCAGAGTAATGGGAGCACGATAATATGGTGCAGGGTAGTGTAGTGTGTGCAGAGTAATGGGGTTAGGATAATATGGTGCGGGGTAGTGTAGTGTGTACAGAGTAATGGGGGCAGGAGAATATGGTGCAGGGTAGTGTAGTGTGTGCAGAGTAATGGGGGCAGGATAATATGGTGCGGGGTAGTGTAGTGTGTGCAGCGTAATGGGGGCAGGTAGTGCAGTGTGTGCAGAGTAATGGGGGCAGGATAATATGGTGCGGGGTAGTGTAATGTGTGCAGAGTAAATGGGGCAGGATAATATGGTGCAGGGTAGTGTAGTGTGTACAGAGTAATGGGGGCAGGATAATATGGTGCTGTGTAGTGTGTGCAGAGTAATGGGGGCAGGATAATATGATGCTGGGTAGTGTAGTGTGTACAGAGTAATGGGGGCAGGATAATATGGTGCTGGGTAGTTAGTGTGTGCAGAGTAATGGGGGCAGGATAATATGGTGCTGGGTAGTGTATTGTGTGCAGAGTAATGGGGGCAGGATAATATTGTGCTGGGTAGTGTAGTGTGTGCAGAGTAATGGGGGCAGGATAATATGGTGCAGGGTAGTGTAGCCTGTGTGCAGAGTAATGGGGGCAGGATAATATGGTGCAGGGTAGTGTAGCCTGTGTGCAGAGTAATGGGGGCAGGATAATATGGTGCTGGGTAGTGTAGTGTGTGCAGAGAATTGGGGGCAGGATAATATGGTGCTGGGTAGTGTAGTGTGTGCAGAGTAATGGGGGCAGGATAATATGGTGCAGGGTAGTGTAGCCTGTGTGCAGAGTAATGGGGGCAGGATAATATGGTGCAGGGTAGTGTAGTGTGTGCAGAGTAATGGGGGCAGGATAATATGGTGCTGGTTAGTGTAGTGTGTGCAGAGTAATGGGGGCAGGATAATATGGTGCAGGGTAGTGTAGTGTGTGCAGAGTAATGGGAGCAGGATAATATTTTGCAGGGTAGTGTAGTGTGTGCAGAGTAATGGGGCAGGATAATATGGTGCGGGCTAGTGTAGCCTGTGTACAGAGTAATGGGGGCAGGATAATTTGGTGCTGGGTACTGTGTACAGAGTAATGGGGGCAGGATAATATGGTGCAGGGTAGTGTAGTGTGTGCAGAGTAATGGGAGCAGGATAATATTTTGCAGGGTAGTGTAGTGTGTGTAGAGTAATGGGGCAGGATAATATGGTGCGGGCTAGTGTAGTGTGTGCAGAGTAATGGGGCAGGATAATATGGTGCTGGGTAGTGTAGTGTGTACAGAGTAATGGGGGCAGGATAATATGGTGCAGGGTAGTGTAGTGTGTGCAGAGTAATGGGAGCAGGATAATATTTTGCAGGGTAGTGTAGTGTGTGCAGAGTAATGGGGCAGGATAATATGGTGCGGGGTAGTGTGTGCAGAGTAATGGGGGCAGGATAATATGGTGCGGGGTAGTGTAGTGTGTGCAGAGTAATGGGGGCAGGATATGGTGCGGGGTAGTGTAGTGTGTGCAGAGTAATGGGGGCAGGATAATATGGTGCGGGGTAGTGTAGTGTGTGCAGAGTAATGGGGGCAGGATAATATGGTGCGGGGTAGTGTAGTGTGTGCAGAGTAATGGGGGCAGGATAATATGGTGCGGGGTAGTGTAGTGTGTGCAGAGTAATGGGGGCAGGATAATATGGTGCGGGGTAGTGTAGTTTGTGCAGAGTAAAGGGGACAGGATAATATGGTGCAGGGTAGTGTAGTGTGTGCAGAGTAATGGGAGCACGATAATATGGTGCGGGGTAGTGTAGTGTGTACAGAGTAATGGGGACAGGATAATATGGTGCAGGGTAGTGTAGTGTGTGCAGAGTAATGGGGTTAGGATAATATGGTGCGGGGTAGTGTAGTGTGTGCAGAGTAATGGGGCAGGATAATATGGTGCTGTGTAGTGTGTGCAGAGTAATGGGGGTAGGATAATATGGTGCTGTGTAGTGTGTGCAGAGTAATGGGGCAGGATAATATGGTGCAGGGTAGTGTAGTGTGTGCATAGTAATGGGGGCAGGACAATATGGTGCAGGGTAGTGTAGTGTGTGAATAGTAAAGGGGGCAGGATAATATGGTGCAGGGTAGTGTAGTGTGTTCCGAGTAATGGGGGCAGGTTAATATGTTGCAGGGTAGTGTAGTGTGTGCAGAGTAATGGGGGCAGGATAATATGGTGCTAGGTAGTGTAGTGTGTGCAGAGTAATGGGGGCAGTATAATATGGTGCAGGGTAGTGTAGTGTGTGCAGAGTAATGGGGCAGGATAATATGGTGCAGGGTAGTGTAGTGTGTGCATAGTAATGGGGGCAGGATAATATGGTGCAGGGTAGTGTAGTGTGTACAGAGTAATGGGGGCAGGATAATATGGTGCAGGGTAGTGTAGTGTGTGTATAGTAATGGGGGAAGGATAATATTTTGCAGGGTAGTGTAGTGTGTGCAGAGTAATGGGGCAGGATAATATGTTGTGGTGTAGTGTGTACAGAGTAATGGGGACAGGATAATATGGTGCAGGGTAGTGTAGTGTGTGCAGAGTAATGGGGTTAGGATAATATGGTGCGGGGTAGTGTAGTGTGTGCAGAGTAATGGGGCAGGATAATATGTTGCTGTGTAGTGTGTGCAGAGTAATGGGGGCAGGATAATATGGTGCTGTGTAGTGTGTGCAGAGTAATGGGGCAGGATAATATGGTGCAGGGTAGTGTAGTGTGTGCATAGTAATGGGGGCAGGATAATATGGTGCAGGGTAGTGTAGTGTGTGAATAGTAAAGGGGGCAGGATAATATGGTGCAGGGTAGTGTAGTGTGTTCCGAGTAATGGGGGCAGGTTAATATGTTGCAGGGTAGTGTAGTGTGTGCAGAGTAATGGGGGCAGGATAATATGGTGCTAGGTAGTGTAGTGTGTGCAGAGTAATGGGGGCAGTATAATATGGTGCAGGGTAGTGTAGTGTGTGCAGAGTAATGGGGCAGGATAATATGGTGCAGGGTAGTGTAGTGTGTGCATAGTAATGGGGGCAGGATAATATGGTGCAGGGTAGTGTAGTGTGTACAGAGTAATGGGGGCAGGATAATATGGTGCAGGGTAGTGTAGTGTGTGTATAGTAATGGGGGAAGGATAATATTTTGCAGGGTAGTGTAGTGTGTGCAGAGTAATGGGGCAGGATAATATGGTGTGGGGTAGTGTGTGCAGAGTAATGGGGGCAGGATAATATGGTGCTACGTAGTGTAGTGTGTGCAGAGTAATGGGGGCAGTATAATATGGTGCAGGGTAGTGTAGTGTGTGCAGAGTAATGGGGCAGGATAATATGGTTCAGGGTAGTGTAGTGTGTGCATAGTAATGGGGGCAGGATAATATGGTGCAGGGTAGTGTAGTGTGTACAGAGTAATGGGGGCAGGATAATATGGTGCAGGGTAGTGTAGTGTGTGTATAGTAATGGGGGCAGGATAATATTTTGCAGGGTAGTGTAGTGTGTGCAGAGTAATGGGGCAGGATAATATGGTGCGGGGTAGTGTGTGCAGAGTAATGGGGGCAGGATAATATGGTGCGGGGTAGTGTAGTGTGTGCAGAGTAATGGGGGCAGGATAATATGGTGCGGGGTAGTGCAGTGTGTGCAGAGTAATGGGGGCAGGATAATATGGTGCGGGGTAGTGTAGTGTGTGCAGAGAAATGGGGGCAGGATAATATGTTGCAGGGTAGTGTAGTGTGTGCAGAGTAATGGGGACAGGATAATATGGTGCAGGGTAGTGTAGTGTGTGCAGAGTAATGGGGTTAGGATAATATGGTGCAGGATAGTGTAGTGTGTGCAGAGTAATGGGGGCAGGATAATATGGTGCGGGGTAGTGTAATGTGTGCAGAGTAATGGGGGCAGGATAATATGGTGCGGGGTAGTGTAATGTGTGCAGAGTAATGGGGGCAGGATAATATGGTGCGGGGTAGTGTGTGCAGAGTAATGGGGGCAGGATAATATGGTGTGGGGTAGTGTAATGTGTGCAGAGTAATGAGGGCAGGATAATATGGTGCAGGATAGTGTAGTGTGTGC
This sequence comes from Taudactylus pleione, assembly GCA_031769625.1. Classification (NCBI taxonomy): domain Eukaryota; kingdom Metazoa; phylum Chordata; class Amphibia; order Anura; family Myobatrachidae; genus Taudactylus; species Taudactylus pleione. The sequence continues at coordinate 676,805 of JAUIMM010001294.1, forward strand.
AGAGTAATGGGAGCAGGATAATATGGTGCGGAGTAGTGTAATGTGTGCATAGTAATGGGGGCAGGATAATATGGTGCGAGGTAGTGTAGTGTGTGCAGAGTAATGGGGTTAGGATAATATGGTGCAGGATAGTGTTGTGTGTGCAGAGTAATGGGGGCAGGATAATATGGTGCGGGGTAGTGTAGTGTGTGCAGCGTAATGGGGGCAGGTAGTGTAGTGTGTGCAGAGTAATGGGGGCAGGATAATATGGAGCGGGGTAGTGTAATGTGTGCAGAGTAATGGGGGCAGGATAATATGGTGCAGGGTAGTGTAGTGTGTGCAGAGTAATGGGGGCAGGATAATATGGTGCGGGGTAGTGTAATGTGTGCAGAGTAATGGGGGCAGGATTATATGGTGCGCGGTAGTGTAGTGTGTGCAGAGTAATGGGGGCAGGATAATATGGAGCGGGGTAGTGTAGTGTGTGCAGAGTAATGGAGGCAGGATAATATGGTGCGGGGTAGTGTAGTGTGTGCAGAGTAATGGGGGCAGGATAATATGGTGCGGGGTAGTGTAGCCTGTGTGCAGAGTAATGGGGGCAGGATAATATGGTGCGGGGTAGTGTAGTGTGTGCAGAGTAATGTGGGCAGGATAATATGGTGCGGGGTAGTATAGTGTGTGCAGAGTAATGGGGGCAGGAAAATATGGTGCGGGGTAGTATAGTGTGAGCAGAGTAATGGGGGCAGGATAATATGGTGCAGGGTAGTGTAGTGTGAGCAGAGTAATGGGGGCAGGATAATATGGTGCAGGGTAGTGTAGTGTGTGCAGAGTAATGGGGGCAGGATAATATGGTGCGGGGTAGTGTGGTGTGTTCAGAGTAATGGGGTAGGATAATATAGTGCTGGGTAGTGTAGTGTGTGCAGAGTAATGGGGGCAGAATAATATGGTGCAGGGTAGTGTAGTGTGTGCAGAGTAATGGGGCAGGATAATATGGTGCTGTGTAGTGTGTGCAGAGTAATGGGGGCAGGATAATATGGTGCTGTGTAGTGTGTGCAGAGTAATGGGGCAGGATAATATGGTGCTGGGTAGTGTAGTGTGTACAGAGTAATGGGGGCAGGATAATATGATGCTGGGTAGTGTAGTGTGTACAGAGTAATGGGGGCAGCATAATATTTTGCAGGGTAGTGTAGTGTGTGCAGAGTAATGGGGCAGGATAATATGGTGCGGGGTAGTGTAGTGTGTGCAGAGTAATGGGGCAGGATAATATGGTGCGGGGTAGTGTGTGCAGAGTAATGGGGGCAGGATAATATGGTGCGGGGTAGTGTAGTGTGTGCAGAGTAATGGGGGCAGGATAATATGGTGCAGGGTAGTGTAGTGTGTGCAGAGTAATGGGGGCAGGATAATAAGGTGCAGGGTAGTGTAGTGTGTGCAGAGTAATGGGGGCAGGATAATATGGTGTGGGGTAGTGTAGTGTGTGCAGAGTAATGGGGTTAGGATAATATGGTGCAGGACAGTGTAGTGTGTGCAGAGTAATGGGGGCAGGATAATATGGTGCGGGGTAGTGTAATGTGTGCAGAGTAATGGGGGCAGGATAATATAGTGCTGGATAGTGTAGTGTGTGCAGAGTAATGGGGGCAGGATAATATGGTGCGGGGTAGTGTAATGTGTGCAGAGTAAGGGGTTAGGATAATATGGTGCAGGGTAGTGTAGTGTGTGCAGAGCAATGGGGGCAGGATAATATGGTGCGGGGTAGTGTAGTGTGTGCAGAGTAATGGGGTTAGGATAATATGGTGCAGGATAGTGTAGTGTGTGCAGAGTAATGGGTGCAGGATAATATGGTGCGGGGTAGTTTAATGTGTGCAGAGTAATGGGGGCAGGATAATATGGTGCTGTTTAGTGTAGTGTGTGCAGAGTAATGGGGGCAGGATAATATGGTGCAGGGTAGTGTAGTGTGTGCAGAGTAATGGGAGCAGGATAATATTTTGCAGGGTAGTGTAGTGTGTGCAGAGTAATGGGGCAGGATAATATGGTGCGGGCTAGTGTAGCCTGTGTACAGAGTAATGGGGGCAGGATAATATGGTGCTGGGTAGTGTAGTGTGTACAGAGTAATGGGGGCAGGATAATATGTTGCAGGGTAGTGTAGTGTGTGCAGAGTAATGGGAGCAGGATAATATTTTGCAGGGTAGTGTAGTGTGTGTAGAGTAATGGGGCAGGATAATATGGTGCGGGCTAGTGTAGTGTGTGCAGAGTAATGGGGCAGGATAATATGGTGCTGGGTAGTGTAGTGTGTACAGAGTAATGGGGGCAGGATAATATGGTGCAGGGTAGTGTAGTGTGTGCAGAGTAATGGGAGCAGGATAATATTTTGCAGGGTAGTGTAGTGTGTGCAGAGTAATGGGGCAGGATAATATGGTGCGGGGTAGTGTGTGCAGAGTAATGGGGGCAGGATAATATGGTGCGGGGTAGTGTAGTGTGTGCAGAGTAATGGGGGCAGGATATGGTGCGGGGTAGTGTAGTGTGTGAAGAGTAATGGGGGCAGGATAATATGGTGCGGGGTAGTGTAGTGTGTGCAGAGTAATGGGGGCAGGATAATATGGTGTGGGGTAGTGTAGTGTGTGCAGAGTAATGGGGGCAGGATAATATGGTGCGGGGTAGTGTAGTGTGTGCAGAGTAATGGGGGCAGGATAATATGGTGCAGGGTAGTGTAGTGTGTACAGAGTAATGGGGGCAGGATAATATGGTGCAGGGTAGTGTAGTGTGTACAGAGTAATGGGGGCAGGATAATATGGCACAGGGTAGTGTAGTGTGTGCAGAGTAATGGGGGCAGGATAATATGGTGCAGGGTAGTGTAGTGTGTGCAGAGTAATGGGGGCAGGATAATATGGTGCAGGGTAGCGTAGTGTGTGCAGAGTAATGGGTGCAGTATAATATGGTGCAGGGTAGTGTAGTGTGTGCACAGTAATGGGGGCAGGATAATATGGTGCTGGGTAGTGTAGCCTGTGTGCAGAGTAATGGGGGCAGGATAATATGGTGCAGGGTAGTGTAGTGTGTGTACAGAGTAATGGGGGCAGGATAATATGGTGCAGGGTAGTGTAGTGTGTACAGAGTAATGGGGGCAGGATAATATGGTGCTGGGTAGTGTAGTGTGTGCAGAGTAATGGGGGCAGGATAATATGGTGCGGGGTAGTATAGTGTGTGCAGAGTAATGAGGGCAGGATAATATGGTGCAGGGTAGTGTAGTGTGTGCAGAGTAATGGGGCAGGATAATATGGTGCTGTGTAGTGTGTGCAGAGTAATGGGGGCAGGATAATATGGTGCTGTGTAATGTGTGCAGAGTAATGAGGGCAGGATAATATGGTGCAGGGTAGTGTAGTGTGTACAGAGTAATGGGGGCAGGATAATATGATGCTGGGTAGTGTGTGCAGAGTAATGGGGGCAGGATAATATGGTGCTGTGTAGTGTGTGCAGAGTAATGGGGGCAGGATAATATGGTGCTGTGTAGTGTGTGCAGAGTATTGAGGGCAGGATAATATGGTGCGGGGTAGTGTGTGCAGAGTAATGGGGGCAGAATAATATGGTGCGGGGTAGTGTAGTGTGTGCAGAGTAATTGGGGCAGGATATGGTGCGGGGTAGTGTAGTGTGTGCAGAGTAATGGGGCAGGATAATATGGTGCGGGGTAGTGTAGTGTGTGCAGAGTAATGGGGGCAGGATAATATGGTGCGGAGTAGTGTAGTGTGTGCAGAGTAATGGGGGCAGGATAATATGGTGCGGGGTAGTGTAGTGTGTGCAGAGTAATGGGGGCAGTATAATATGGTGCGGGGTAGTGTAGTGTGTGCAGAGTAATGGGGACAGGATAATATGGTGCAGGGTAGTGTAGTGTGTGCAGAGTAATGGGAGCACGATAATATGGTGCAGGGTAGTGTAGTGTGTGCAGAGTAATGGGGTTAGGATAATATGGTGCGGGGTAGTGTAGTGTGTACAGAGTAATAGGGGCAGGAGAATATGGTGCAGGGTAGTGTAGTGTGTGCAGAGTAATGGGGGCAGGATAATATGGTGCGGGGTAGTGTAGTGTGTGCAGCGTAATGGGGGCAGGTAGTGTAGTGTGTGCAGAGTAATGGGGGCAGGATAATATGGTGCGGGGTAGTGTAATGTGTGCAGAGTAATGGGGGCAGGATAATATGGTGCAGGGTAGTGTAGTGTGTACAGAGTAATGGGGGCAGGATAATATGGTGCTGTGTAGTGTGTGCAGAGTAATGGGGGCAGGATAATATGATGCTGGGTAGTGTAGTGTGTACAGAGTAATGGGGGCAGGATAATATGGTGCTGGGTAGTTAGTGTGTGCAGAGTAATGGGGGCAGGATAATATGGTGCTGGGTAGTGTATTGTGTGCAGAGTAATGGGGGCAGGATAATATTGTGCTGGGTAGTGTAGTGTGTGCAGAGTAATGGGGGCAGGATAATATGGTGCAGGGTAGTGTAGCCTGTGTGCAGAGTAATGGGGGCAGGATAATATGGTGCAGGGTAGCGTAGTGTGTGCAGAGTAATGGGTGCAGTATAGTATGGTGCAGGGTAGTGTAGTGTGTGCACAGTAATGGGGGCAGGATAATATGGTGCTGGGTAGTGTAGCCTGTGTGCAGAGTAATGGGGGCAGGATAATATGGTGCAGGGTAGTGTAGTGTGTGTACAGAGTAATGGGGGCAGGATAATATGGTGCAGGGTAGTGTAGTGTGTACAGAGTAATGGGGGCAGGATAATATGGTGCTGGGTAGTGTAGTGTGTGCAGAGTAATGGGGGCAGGATAATATGGTGCGGGGTAGTATAGTGTGTGCAGAGTAATGAGGGCAGGATAATATGGTGCAGGGTAGTGTAGTGTGTGCAGAGTAATGGGGGCAGGATAATATGGTGCAGGGTAGTGTAGTGTGTGCAGAGTAATGGGGCAGGATAATATGGTGCTGTGTAGTGTGTGCAGAGTAATGGGGGCAGGATAATATGGTGCTGTGTAGTGTGTGCAGAGTAATGAGGACAGGATAATATGGTGCAGGGTAGTGTAGTGTGTACAGAGTAATGGGGGCAGGATAATATGATGCTGGGTAGTGTGTGCAGAGTAATGGGGGCAGGATAATATGGTGCTGTGTAGTGTGTGCAGAGTAATGGGGGCAGGATAATATGGTGCTGTGTAGTGTGTGCAGAGTATTGAGGGCAGGATAATATGGTGCGGAGTAGTGTGTGCAGAGTAATGGGGGCAGGATAATATGGTGCGGGGTAGTATAGTGTGTGCAGAGTAATGGGGCAGGATAATATGGTGCGGGGTAGTGTAGTGTGTGCAGAGTAATGGGGGCAGGATAATATGGTGCGGAGTAGTGTAGTGTGTGCAGAGTAATGGGGGCAGGATAATATGGTGCGGGGTAGTGTAGTGTGTGCAGAGTAATGGGGGCAGGATAATATGGTGCGGGGTAGTGTAGTGTGTGCAGAGTAATGGGGGCAGGATAATATGGTGCAGGGTAGTGTAGTGTGTGCAGAGTAATGGGGGCAGGATAATATGGTGCGGGGTAGTTGAGTGTGTGCAGCGTAATGGGGGCAGGTAGTGTAGTGTGTGCAGAGTAATGGGGTTAGGATAATATGGTGCGGGGTAGTGTAGTGTGTACAGAGTAATGGGGGCAGGAGAATATGGTGCAGGGTAGTGTAGTGTGTGCAGAGTAATGGGGGCAGGATAATATGGTGCGGGGTAGTGTAGTGTGTGCAGCGTAATGGGGGCAGGTAGTGCAGTGTGTGCAGAGTAATGGGGGCAGGATAATATGGTGCGGGGTAGTGTAATGTGTGCAGAGTAAATGGGGCAGGATAATATGGTGCAGGGTAGTGTAGTGTGTACAGAGTAATGGGGGCAGGATAATATGGTGCTGTGTAGTGTGTGCAGAGTAATGGGGGCAGGATAATATGATGCTGGGTAGTGTAGTGTGTACAGAGTAATGGGGGGCAGGATAATATGGTGCTGGGTAGTTAGTGTGTGCAGAGTAATGGGGGCAGGATAATATGGTGCTGGGTAGTGTATTGTGTGCAGAGTAATGGGGTCAGGATAATATTGTGCTGGGTAGTGTAGTGTGTGCAGAGTAATGGGGGCAGGATAATATGTTGCAGGGTAGTGTAGCCTGTGTGCAGAGTAATGGGGGCAGGATAATATGGTGCAGGGTAGTGTAGCCTGTGTGCAGAGTAATGGGGGCAGGATAATATGGTGCTGGGTAGTGTAGTGTGTGCAGAGAATTGGGGGCAGGATAATATGGTGCTGGGTAGTGTAGTGTGTGCAGAGTAATGGGGGCAGGATAGTATGGTGCAGGGTAGTGTAGCCTGTGTGCAGAGTAATGGGGGCAGGATAATATGGTGCAGGGTAGTGTAGTGTGTGCAGAGTAATGGGGGCAGGATAATATGGTGCTGGTTAGTGTAGTGTGTGCAGAGTAATGGGGGCAGGATAATATGGTGCAGGGTAGTGTAGTGTGTGCAGAGTAATGGGAGCAGGATAATATTTTGCAGGGTAGTGTAGTGTGTGCAGAGTAATGGGGCAGGATAATATGGTGCGGGCTAGTGTAGTGTGTGCAGAGTAATGGGGCAGGATAATATGGTGCTGGGTAGTGTAGTGTGTACAGAGTAATGGGGGCAGGATAATATGGTGCAGGGTAGTGTAGTGTGTGCAGAGTAATGGGAGCAGGATAATATTTTGCAGGGTAGTGTAGTGTGTGCAGAGTAATGGGGCAGGATAATATGGTGCGGGTAGTGTGTGCAGAGTAATGGGGGCAGGATAATATGGTGCGGGGTAGTGTAGTGTGTGCAGAGTAATGGGGGCAGGATATGGTGCGGGGTAGTGTAGTGTGTGCAGAGTAATGGGGGCAGGATAATATGGTGCGGGGTAGTGTAGTGTGTGCAGAGTAATGGGGGCAGGATAATATGGTGCGGGGTAGTGTAGTGTGTGCAGAGTAATGGGGGCAGGATAATATGGTGCGGGGTAGTGTAGTGTGTGCAGAGTAATGGGGGCAGGATAATATGGTGCGGGGTAGTGTAGTTTGTGCAGAGTAAAGGGTACAGGATAATATGGTGCAGGGTAGTGTAGTGTGTGCAGAGTAATGGGAGCACGATAATATGGTGCGGGGTAGTGTAGTGTGTACAGAGTAATGGGGACAGGATAATATGGTGCAGGGTAGTGTAGTGTGTGCAGAGTAATGGGGTTAGGATAATATGGTGCGGGGTAGTGTAGTGTGTGCAGAGTAATGGGGCAGGATAATATGGTGCTGTGTAGTGTGTGCAGAGTAATGGGGCAGGATAATATGGTGCTGTGTAGTGTGTGCAGAGTAATGGGGCAGGATAATATGGTGCAGGGTAGTGTAGTGTGTGCATAGTAATGGGGGCAGGATAATATGGTGCAGGGTAGTGTAGTGTGTGAATAGTAAAGGGGGCAGGATAATATGGTGCAGGGTAGTGTAGTGTGTTCCGAGTAATGGGGGCAGGTTAATATGTTGCAGGGTAGTGTAGTGTGTGCAGAGTAATGGGGGCAGGATAATATGGTGCTAGGTAGTGTAGTGTGTGCAGAGTAATGGGGGCAGTATAATATGGTGCAGGGTAGTGTAGTGTGTGCAGAGTAATGGGGCAGGATAATATGGTGCAGGGTAGTGTAGTGTGTGCATAGTAATGGGGGCAGGATAATATGGTGCAGGGTAGTGTAGTGTGTACAGAGTAATGGGGGCAGGATAATATGGTGCAGGGTAGTGTAGTGTGTGTATAGTAATGGGGGAAGGATAATATTTTGCAGGGTAGTGTAGTGTGTGCAGAGTAATGGGGCAGGATAATATGGTGTGGTGTAGTGTGTACAGAGTAATGGGGACAGGATAATATGGTGCAGGGTAGTGTAGTGTGTGCAGAGTAATGGGGTTAGGATAATATGGTGCGGGGTAGTGTAGTGTGTGCAGAGTAATGGGGCAGGATAATATGTTGCTGTGTAGTGTGTGCAGAGTAATGGGGGCAGGATAATATGGTGCTGTGTAGTGTGTGCAGAGTAATGGGGCTGGATAATATGGTGCAGGGTAGTGTAGTGTGTGCATAGTAATGGGGGCAGGATAATATGGTGCAGGGTAGTGTAGTGTGTGAATAGTAAAGGGGGCAGGATAATATGGTGCAGGGTAGTGTAGTGTGTTCCGAGTAATGGGGGCAGGTTAATATGTTGCAGGGTAGTGTAGTGTGTGCAGAGTAATGGGGGCAGGATAATATGGTGCTAGGTAGTGTAGTGTGTGCAGAGTAATGGGGGCAGTATAATATGGTGCAGGGTAGTGTAGTGTGTGCAGAGTAATGGGGCAGGATAATATGGTGCAGGGTAGTGTAGTGTGTGCATAGTAATGGGGGCAGGATAATATGGTGCAGGGTAGTGTAGTGTGTACAGAGTAATGGGGGCAGGATAATATGGTGCAGGGTAGTGTAGTGTGTGTATAGTAATGGGGGCAGGATAATATTTTGCAGGGTAGTGTAGTGTGTGCAGAGTAATGGGGCAGGATAATATGGTGCGGGGTAGTGTGTGCAGAGTAATGGGGGCAGGATAATATGGTGCGGGGTAGTGTAGTGTGTGCAGAGTAATGGGGGCAGGATAATATGGTGCGGGGTAGTGCAGTGTGTGCAGAGTAATGGGGGCAGGATAATATGGTGCGGGGTAGTGTAGTGTGTGCAGAGAAATGGGGGCAGGATAATATGTTGCAGAGTAGTGTAGTGTGTGCAGAGTAAGGGGGACAGGATAATATGGTGCAGGGTAGTGTAGTGTGTGCAGAGTAATGGGGTTAGGATAATATGGTGCAGGATAGTGTAGTGTGTGCAGAGTAATGGGGGCAGGATAATATGGTGAGGGGTAGTGTAATGTGTGCAGAGTAATGGGGGCAGGATAATATGGTGCGGGGTAGTGTAATGTGTGCAGAGTAATGGGGGCAGGATAATATGGTGCGGGGTAGTGTGTGCAGAGTAATGGGGGCAGGATAATATGGTGTGGGGTAGTGTAATGTGTGCAGAGTAATGAGGGCAGGATAATATGGTGCAGGATAGTGTAGTGTGTGCAGAGTAATGGGAGCAGGATAATATGGTGCGGAGTAGTGTAATGTGTGCATAGTAATGGGGGCAGGATAATATGGTGCGAGGTAGTGTAGTGTGTGCAGAGTAATGGGGTTAGGATAATATGGTGCAGGATAGTGTAGTGTGTGCAGAGTAATGGGGGCAGGATAATATGGTGCGGGGTAGTGTAGTGTGTGCAGCGTAATGGGGGCAGGTAGTGTAGTGTGTGCAGAGTAATGGGGGCAGGATAATATGGTGCGGGGTAGTGTAATGTGTGCAGAGTAATGGGGGCAGGATAATATGGTGCAGGGTAGTGTGTGCAGAGTAATGGGGGCAGGATAATATGGTGCGGGGTAGTGTAATGTGTGCAGAGTAATGGGGGCAGGATAATATGGTGCGCGGTAGTGTAGTGTGTGCAGAGTAATGGGGGCAGGATAATATGGAGCGGGGTAGTGTAGTGTGTGCAGAGTAATGGAGGCAGGATAATATGGTGCGGGGTAGTGTAGTGTGTGCAGAGTAATGGGGGCAGGATAATATGGTGCGGGGTAGTGTAGCCTGTGTGCAGAGTAATGGGGGCAGGATAATATGGTGCGGGGTAGTGTAGTGTGTGCAGAGTAATGGGGGCAGGATAATATGGTGCGGGGTAGTATAGTGTGTGCAGAGTAATGGGGGCAGGATAATATGGTGCAGTGTAGTATAGTGTGAGCAGAGTAATGGGGGCAGGATAATATGGTGCAGGGTAGTGTAGTGTGAGCAGAGTAATGGGGGCAGGATAATATGGTGCAGGGTAGTGTAGTGTGTGCAGAGTAATGGGGGCAGGATAATATGGTGCGGGGTAGTGTGGTGTGTTCAGAGTAATGGGGTAGGATAATATAGTGCTGGGTAGTGTAGTGTGTGCAGAGTAATGGGGGCAGAATAATATGGTTCAGGGTAGTGTAGTGTGTGCAGAGTAATGGGGCAGGATAATATGGTGCTGTGTAGTGTGTGCAGAGTAATGGGGGCAGGATAATATGGTGCTGTGTAGTGTGTGCAGAGTAATGGGGCAGGATAATATGGTGCTGGGTAGTGTAGTGTGTACAGAGTAATGGGGGCAGGATAATATGATGCTGGGTAGTGTAGTGTGTACAGAGTAATGGGGGCAGCATAATATTTTGCAGGGTAGTGTAGTGTGTGCAGAGTAATGGGGCAGGATAATATGGTGCGGGGTAGTGTAGTGTGTGCAGAGTAATGGGGCAGGATAATATGGTGCGGGGTAGTGTGTGCAGAGTAATGGGGGCAGGATAATATGGTGCGGGGTAGTGTAGTGTGTGCAGAGTAATGGGGGCAGGATAATATGGTGCAGGGTAGTGTAGTGTGTGCAGAGTAATGGGGGCAGGATAATAAGGTGCAGGGTAGTGTAGTGTGTGCAGAGTAATGGGGGCAGGATAATATGGTGTGGGGTAGTGTAGTGTGTGCAGAGTAATGGGGTTAGGATAATATGGTGCAGGACAGTGTAGTGTGTGCAGAGTAATGGGGGCAGGATAATATGGTGCGGGGTAGTGTAATGTGTGCAGAGTAATGGGGGCAGGATAATATGGTGCTGGATAGTGTAGTGTGTGCAGAGTAATGGGGGCAGGATAATATGGTGCGGGGTAGTGTAATGTGTGCAGAGTAAGGGGTTAGGATAATATGGTGCAGGGTAGTGTAGTGTGTGCAGAGTAATGGGGGCAGGATAATATGGTGCGGGGTAGTGTAGTGTGTGCAGAGTAATGGGGTTAGGATAATATGGTGCAGGATAGTGTAGTGTGTGCAGAGTAATGGGTGCAGGATAATATGGTGCGGGGTAGTTTAATGTGTGCAGAGTAATGGGGGCAGGATAATATGGTGCGGGGTAGTGTAGTGTGTGCAGAGTAATGGGGGCAGGATAATATGGTGCGGGGTAGTGTAATGTGTGCAGAGTAATGGGGGCAGGATAATATGGTGCTGGATAGTGTAGTGTGTGCAGAGTAATGGGGGCAGGATAATATGGTGCGGGCTAGTGTAGCCTGTGTACAGAGTAATGGGGGCAGGATAATATGGTGCTGGGTAGTGTAGTGTGTACAGAGTAATGGGGGCAGGATAATATGTTGCAGGGTAGTGTAGTGTGTGCAGAGTAATGGGAGCAGGATAATATTTTGCAGGGTAGTGTAGTGTGTGTAGAGTAATGGGGCAGGATAATATGGTGCGGGCTAGTGTAGTGTGTGCAGAGTAATGGGGCAGGATAATATGGTGCTGGGTAGTGTAGTGTGTACAGAGTAATGGGGGCAGGATAATATGGTGCAGGGTAGTGTAGTGTGTGCAGAGTAATGGGAGCAGGATAATATTTTGCAGGGTAGTGTAGTGTGTGCAGAGTAATGGGGCAGGATAATATGGTGCGGGGTAGTGTGTGCAGAGTAATGGGGGCAGGATAATATGGTGCGGGGTAGTGTAGTGTGTGCAGAGTAATGGGGGCAGGATATGGTGCGGGGTAGTGTAGTGTGTGCAGAGTAATGGGGGCAGGATAATATGGTGCGGGGTAGTGTAGTGTGTGCAGAGTAATGGGGGCAGGATAATATGGTGCGGGGTAGTGTAGTGTGTGCAGAGTAATGGGGGCAGGATAATATGGTGCGGGGTAGTGTAGTGTGTGCAGAGTAATGGGGGCAGGATAATATGGTGCAGGGTAGTGTAGTGTGTACAGAGTAATGGGGGCAGGATAATATGGTGCAGGGTAGTGTAGTGTGTACAGAGTAATGGGGGCAGGATAATATGGCACAGGGTAGTGTAGTGTGTGCAGAGTAATGGGGGCAGGATTATATGGTGCAGGGTAGTGTAGTGTGTGCAGAGTAATGGGGGCAGGATAATATGGTGCAGGGTAGCGTAGTGTGTGCAGAGTAATGGGTGCAGTATAATATGGTGCAGGGTAGTGTAGTGTGTGCACAGTAATGGGGGCAGGATAATATGGTGCTGGGTAGTGTAGCCTGTGTGCAGAGTAATGGGGGCAGGATAATATGGTGCAGGGTAGTGTAGTGTGTGTACAGAGTAATGGGGGCAGGATAATATGGTGCAGGGTAGTGTAGTGTGTACAGAGTAATGGGGGCAGGATAATATGGTGCTGGGTAGTGTAGTGTGTGCAGAGTAATGGGGGCAGGATAATATGGTGCGGGGTAGTATAGTGTGTGCAGAGTAATGAGGGCAGGATAATATGGTGCAGGGTAGTGTAGTGTGTGCAGAGTAATGGGGCAGGATAATATGGTGCTGTGTAGTGTGTTCAGAGTAATGGGGGCAGGATAATATGGTGCTGTGTAGTGTGTGCAGAGTAATGAGGGCAGGATAATATGGTGCAGGGTAGTGTAGTGTGTACAGAGTAATGGGGGCAGGATAATATGATGCTGGGTAGTGTGTGCAGAGTAATGGGGGCAGGATAATATGGTGCTGTGTAGTGTGTGCAGAGTAATGGGGGCAGGATAATATGGTGCTGTGTAGTGTGTGCAGAGTATTGAGGGCAGGATAATATGGTGCGGGGTAGTGTGTGCAGAGTAATGGGGGCAGGATAATATGGTGCGGGGTAGTGTAGTGTGTGCAGAGTAATGGGGGCAGGATATGGTGCGGGGTAGTGTAGTGTGTGCAGAGTAATGGGGCAGGATAATATGGTGCGGGGTAGTGTAGTGTGTGCAGAGTAATGGGGGCAGGATAATATGGTGCGGAGTAGTGTAGTGTGTGCAGAGTAATGGGGGCAGGATAATATGGTGCGGGGTAGTGTAGTGTGTGCAGAGTAATGGGGGCAGTATAATATGGTGCAGGGTAGTGTAGTGTGTGCAGAGTAATGGGAGCACGATAATATGGTGCAGGGTAGTGTAGTGTGTGCAGAGTAATGGGGTTAGGATAATATGGTGCTGGTTAGTGTAGTGTGTACAGAGTAATAGGGGCAGTAGAATATGGTGCAGGGTAGTGTAGTGTGTGCAGAGTAATGGGGGCAGGATAATATGGTGCGGGGTAGTGTAGTGTGTGCAGCGTAATGGGGGCAGGTAGTGTAGTGTGTGCAGAGTAATGGGGGCAGGATAATATGGTGCGGGGTAGTGTAATGTGTGCAGAGTAATGGGGGCAGGATAATATGGTGCAGGGTAGTGTAGTGTGTACAGAGTAATGGGGGCAGGATAATATGGTGCTGTGTAGTGTGTGCAGAGTAATGGGGGCAGGATAATATGATGCTGGGTAGTGTAGTGTGTACAGAGTAATGGGGGCAGGATAATATGGTGCTGGGTAGTTAGTGTGTGCAGAGTAATGGGGGCAGGATAATATGGTGCTGGGTAGTGTATTGTGTGCAGAGTAATGGGGGCAGGATAATATTGTGCTGGGTAGTGTAGTGTGTGCAGAGTAATGGGGGCAGGATAATATGGTGCAGGGTAGTGTAGCCTGTGTGCAGAGTAATGGGGGCAGGATAATATGGTGCAGGGTAGCGTAGTGTGTGCAGAGTAATGGGTGCAGTATAATATGGTGCAGGGTAGTGTAGTGTGTGCACAGTAATGGGGGCAGGATAATATGGTGCTGGGTAGTGTAGCCTGTGTGCAGAGTAATGGGGGCAGGATAATATGGTGCAGGGTAGTGTAGTGTGTGTACAGAGTAATGGGGGCAGGATAATATGGTGCAGGGTAGTGTAGTGTGTACAGAGTAATGGGGGCAGGATAATATGGTGCTGGGTAGTGTAGTGTGTGCAGAGTAATGGGGGCAGGATAATATGGTGCGGGGTAGTATAGTGTGTGCAGAGTAATGAGGGCAGGATAATATGGTGCAGGGTAGTGTAGTGTGTGCAGAGTAATGGGGGCAGGATAATATGGTGCAGGGTAGTGTAGTGTGTGCAGAGTAATGGGGCAGGATAATATGGTGCTGTGTAGTGTGTGCAGAGTAATGGGGGCAGGATAATATGGTGCTGTGTAGTGTGTGCAGAGTAATGAGGACAGGATAATATGGTGCAGGGTAGTGTAGTGTGTACAGAGTAATGGGGGCAGGATAATATGATGCTGGGTAGTGTGTGCAGAGTAATGGGGGCAGGATAATATGGTGCTGTGTAGTGTGTGCAGAGTAATGGGGGCAGGATAATATGGTGCTGTGTAGTGTGTGCAGAGTATTGAGGGCAGGATAATATGGTGCGAAGTAGTGTGTGCAGAGTAATGGGGGCAGGATAATATGGTGCGGGGTAGTATAGTGTGTGCAGAGTAATGGGGCAGGATAATATGGTGCGGGGTAGTGTAGTGTGTGCAGAGTAATGGGGGCAGGATAATATGGTGCGGAGTAGTGTAGTGTGTGCAGAGTAATGGGGGCAGGATAATATGGTGCGGGGTAGTGTAGTGTGTGCAGAGTAATGGGGGCAGGATAATATGGTGCGGGGTAGTGTAGTGTGTGCAGAGTAATGGGGGCAGGATAATATGGTGCAGGGTAGTGTAGTGTGTGCAGAGTAATGGGGGCAGGATAATATGGTGCGGGGTAGTTGAGTGTGTGCAGCGTAATGGGGGCAGGTAGTGTAGTGTGTGCAGAGTAATGGGGTTAGGATAATATGGTGCGGGGTAGTGTAGTGTGTACAGAGTAATGGGGGCAGGAGAATATGGTGCAGGGTAGTGTAGTGTGTGCAGAGTAATGGGGGCAGGATAATATGGTGCGGGGTAGTGTAGTGTGTGCAGCGTAATGGGGGCAGGTAGTGCAGTGTGTGCAGAGTAATGGGGGCAGGATAATATGGTGCGGGGTAGTGTAATGTGTGCAGAGTAAATGGGGCAGGATAATATGGTGCAGGGTAGTGTAGTGTGTACAGAGTAATGGGGGCAGGATAATATGGTGCTGTGTAGTGTGTGCAGAGTAATGGGGGCAGGATAATATGATGCTGGGTAGTGTAGTGTGTACAGAGTAATGGGGACAGGATAATATGGTGCTGGGTAGTTAGTGTGTGCAGAGTAATGGGGGCAGGATAATATGGTGCTGGGTAGTGTATTGTGTGCAGAGTAATGGGGTCAGGATAATATTGTGCTGGGTAGTGTAGTGTGTGCAGAGTAATGGGGGCAGGATAATATGTTGCAGGGTAGTGTAGCCTGTGTGCAGAGTAATGGGGGCAGGATAATATGGTGCAGGGTAGTGTAGCCTGTGTGCAGAGTAATGGGGGCAGGATAATATGGTGCTGGGTAGTGTAGTGTGTGCAGAGAATTGGGGGCAGGATAATATGGTGCTGGGTAGTGTAGTGTGTGCAGAGTAATGGGGGCAGGATAATATGGTGCAGGGTAGTGTAGCCTGTGTGCAGAGTAATGGGGGCAGGATAATATGGTGCAGGGTAGTGTAGTGTGTGCAGAGTAATGGGGGCAGGATAATATGGTGCTGGTTAGTGTAGTGTGTGCAGAGTAATGGGGGCAGGATAATATGGTGCAGGGTAGTGTAGTGTGTGCAGAGTAATGGGAGCAGGATAATATTTTGCAGGGTAGTGTAGTGTGTGCAGAGTAATGGGGCAGGATAATATGGTGCTGGCTAGTGTAGCCTGTGTACAGAGTAATGGGGGCAGGATAATATGGTGCTGGGTAGTGTAGTGTGTACAGAGTAATGGGGGCAGGATAATATGGTGCAGGGTAGTGTAGTGTGTGCAGAGTAATGGGAGCAGGATAATATTTTGCAGGGTAGTGTAGTGTGTGTAGAGTAATGGGGCAGGATAATATGGTGCGGGCTAGTGTAGTGTGTGCAGAGTAATGGGGCAGGATAATATGGTGCTGGGTAGTGTAGTGTGTACAGAGTAATGGGGGCAGGATAATATGGTGCAGGGTAGTGTAGTGTGTGCAGAGTAATGGGAGCAGGATAATATTTTGCAGGGTAGTGTAGTGTGTGCAGAGTAATGGGGCAGGATAATATGGTGCGGGGTAGTGTGTGCAGAGTAATGGGGGCAGGATAATATGGTGCGGGGTAGTGTAGTGTGTGCAGAGTAATGGGGGCAGGATATGGTGCGGGGTAGTGTAGTGTGTGCAGAGTAATGGGGGCAGGATAATATGGTGCGGGGTAGTGTAGTGTGTGCAGAGTAATGGGGGCAGGATAATATGGTGCGGGGTAGTGTAGTTTGTGCAGAGTAAAGGGTACAGGATAATATGGTGCAGGGTAGTGTAGTGTGTGCAGAGTAATGGGAGCACGATAATATGGTGCGGGGTAGTGTAGTGTGTACAGAGTAATGGGGACAGGATAATATGGTGCAGGGTAGTGTAGTGTGTGCAGAGTAATGGGGTTAGGATAATATGGTGCGGGGTAGTGTAGTGTGTGCAGAGTAATGGGGCAGGATAATATGGTGCTGTGTAGTGTGTGCAGAGTAATGGGGGCAGGATAATATGGTGCTGTGTAGTGTGTGCAGAGTAATGGGGCAGGATAATATGGTGCAGGGTAGTGTAGTGTGTGCATAGTAATGGGGGCAGGATAATATGGTGCAGGGTAGTGTAGTGTGTGAATAGTAAAGGGGGCAGGATAATATGGTGCAGGGTAGTGTAGTGTGTTCCGAGTAATGGGGGCAGGTTAATATGTTGCAGGGTAGTGTAGTGTGTGCAGAGTAATGGGGGCAGGATAATATGGTGCTAGGTAGTGTAGTGTGTGCAGAGTAATGGGGGCAGTATAATATGGTGCAGGGTAGTGTAGTGTGTGCAGAGTAATGGGGCAGGATAATATGGTGCAGGGTAGTGTAGTGTGTGCATAGTAATGGGGGCAGGATAATATGGTGCAGGGTAGTGTAGTGTGTACAGAGTAATGGGGGCAGGATAATATGGTGCAGGGTAGTGTAGTGTGTGTATAGTAATGGGGGAAGGATAATATTTTGCAGGGTAGTGTAGTGTGTGCAGAGTAATGGGGCAGGATAATATGGTGTGGTGTAGTGTGTACAGAGTAATGGGGACAGGATAATATGGTGCAGGGTAGTGTAGTGTGTGCAGAGTAATGGGGTTAGGATAATATGGTGCGGGGTAGTGTAGTGTGTGCAGAGTAATGGGGCAGGATAATATGTTGCTGTGTAGTGTGTGCAGAGTAATGGGGGCAGGATAATATGGTGCTGTGTAGTGTGTGCAGAGTAATGGGGCTGGATAATATGGTGCAGGGTAGTGTAGTGTGTGCATAGTAATGGGGGCAGGATAATATGGTGCAGGGTAGTGTAGTGTGTGAATAGTAAAGGGGGCAGGATAATATGGTGCAGGGTAGTGTAGTGTGTTCCGAGTAATGGGGGCAGGTTAATATGTTGCAGGGTAGTGTAGTGTGTGCAGAGTAATGGGGGCAGGATAATATGGTGCTAGGTAGTGTAGTGTGTGCAGAGTAATGGGGGCAGTATAATATGGTGCAGGGTAGTGTAGTGTGTGCAGAGTAATGGGGCAGGATAATATGGTGCAGGGTAGTGTAGTGTGTGCATAGTAATGGGGGCAGGATAATATGGTGCAGGGTAGTGTAGTGTGTACAGAGTAATGGGGGCAGGATAATATGGTGCAGGGTAGTGTAGTGTGTGTATAGTAATGGGGGCAGGATAATATTTTGCAGGGTAGTGTAGTGTGTGCAGAGTAATGGGGCAGGATAATATGGTGCGGGGTAGTGTGTGCAGAGTAATGGGGGCAGGATAATATGGTGCGGGGTAGTGTAGTGTGTGCAGAGTAATGGGGGCAGGATAATATGGTGCGGGGTAGTGCAGTGTGTGCAGAGTAATGGGGGCAGGATAATATGGTGCGGGGTAGTGTAGTGTGTGCAGAGAAATGGGGGCAGGATAATATGTTGCAGAGTAGTGTAGTGTGTGCAGAGTAATGGGGACAGGATAATATGGTGCAGGGTAGTGTAGTGTGTGCAGAGTAATGGGGTTAGGATAATATGGTGCAGGATAGTGTAGTGTGTGCAGAGTAATGGGGGCAGGATAATATGGTGAGGGGTAGTGTAATGTGTGCAGAGTAATGGGGGCAGGATAATATGGTGCGGGGTAGTGTAATGTGTGCAGAGTAATGGGGGCAGGATAATATGGTGCGGGGTAGTGTGTGCAGAGTAATGGGGGCAGGATAATATGGTGTGGGGTAGTGTAATGTGTGCAGAGTAATGAGGGCAGGATAATATGGTGCAGGATAGTGTAGTGTGTGCAGAGTAATGGGAGCAGGATAATATGGTGCGGAGTAGTGTAATGTGTGCATAGTAATGGGGGCAGGATAATATGGTGCGAGGTAGTGTAGTGTGTGCAGAGTAATGGGGTTAGGATAATATGGTGCAGGATAGTGTAGTGTGTGCAGAGTAATGGGGGCAGGATAATATGGTGCGGGGTAGTGTAGTGTGTGCAGCGTAATGGGGGCAGGTAGTGTAGTGTGTGCAGAGTAATGGGGGCAGGATAATATGGTGCGGGGTAGTGTAATGTGTGCAGAGTAATGGGGGCAGGATAATATGGTGCAGGGTAGTGTGTGCAGAGTAATGGGGGCAGGATAATATGGTGCGGGGTAGTGTAATGTGTGCAGAGTAATGGGGGCAGGATAATATGGTGCGCGGTAGTGTAGTGTGTGCAGAGTAATGGGGGCAGGATAATATGGAGCGGGGTAGTGTAGTGTGTGCAGAGTAATGGAGGCAGGATAATATGGTGCGGGGTAGTGTAGTGTGTGCAGAGTAATGGGGGCAGGATAATATGGTGCGGGGTAGTGTAGCCTGTGTGCAGAGTAATGGGGGCAGGATAATATGGTGCGGGGTAGTGTAGTGTGTGCAGAGTAATGGGGGCAGGATAATATGGTGCGGGGTAGTATAGTGTGTGCAGAGTAATGGGGGCAGGATAATATGGTGCAGTGTAGTATAGTGTGAGCAGAGTAATGGGGGCAGGATAATATGGTGCAGGGTAGTGTAGTGTGAGCAGAGTAATGGGGGCAGGATAATATGGTGCAGGGTAGTGTAGTGTGTGCAGAGTAATGGGGGCAGGATAATATGGTGCGGGGTAGTGTGGTGTGTTCAGAGTAATGGGGTAGGATAATATAGTGCTGGGTAGTGTAGTGTGTGCAGAGTAATGGGGGCAGAATAATATGGTTCAGGGTAGTGTAGTGTGTGCAGAGTAATGGGGCAGGATAATATGGTGCTGTGTAGTGTGTGCAGAGTAATGGGGGCAGGATAATATGGTGCTGTGTAGTGTGTGCAGAGTAATGGGGCAGGATAATATGGTGCTGGGTAGTGTAGTGTGTACAGAGTAATGGGGGCAGCATAATATTTTGCAGGGTAGTGTAGTGTGTGCAGAGTAATGGGGCAGGATAATATGGTGCGGGGTAGTGTAGTGTGTGCAGAGTAATGGGGCAGGATAATATGGTGCGGGGTAGTGTGTGCAGAGTAATGGGGGCAGGATAATATGGTGCGGGGTAGTGTAGTGTGTGCAGAGTAATGGGGGCAGGATAATATGGTGCAGGGTAGTGTAGTGTGTGCAGAGTAATGGGGGCAGGATAATAAGGTGCAGGGTAGTGTAGTGTGTGCAGAGTAATGGGGGCAGGATAATATGGTGTGGGGTAGTGTAGTGTGTGCAGAGTAATGGGGTTAGGATAATATGGTGCAGGACAGTGTAGTGTGTGCAGAGTAATGGGGGCAGGATAATATGGTGCGGGGTAGTGTAATGTGTCCAGAGTAATGGGGGCAGGATAATATGGTGCTGGATAGTGTAGTGTGTGCAGAGTAATGGGGGCAGGATAATATGGTGCGGGGTAGTGTAATGTGTGCAGAGTAAGGGGTTAGGATAATATGGTGCAGGGTAGTGTAGTGTGTGCAGAGTAATGGGGGCAGGATAATATGGTGCGGGGTAGTGTAGTGTGTGCAGAGTAATGGGGTTAGGATAATATGGTGCAGGATAGTGTAGTGTGTGCAGAGTAATGGGTGCAGGATAATATGGTGCGGGGTAGTTTAATGTGTGCAGAGTAATGGGGGCAGGATAATATGGTGCGGGGTAGTGTAGTGTGTGCAGAGTAATGGGGGCAGGATAATATGGTGCGGGGTAGTGTAATGTGTGCAGAGTAATGGGGGCAGGATAATATGGTGCTGTGTAGTGTGTGCAGAGTATTGAGGGCAGGATAATATGGTGCGGGGTAGTGTGTGCAGAGTAATGGGGGCAGGATAATATGGTGCGGGCTAGTGTAGCCTGTGTACAGAGTAATGGGGGCAGGATAATATGGTGCTGGGTAGTGTAGTGTGTACAGAGTAATGGGGGCAGGATAATATGTTGCAGGGTAGTGTAGTGTGTGCAGAGTAATGGGAGCAGGATAATATTTTGCAGGGTAGTGTAGTGTGTGTAGAGTAATGGGGCAGGATAATATGGTGCGGGCTAGTGTAGTGTGTGCAGAGTAATGGGGCAGGATAATATGGTGCTGGGTAGTGTAGTGTGTACAGAGTAATGGGGGCAGGATAATATGGTGCAGGGTAGTGTAGTGTGTGCAGAGTAATGGGAGCAGGATAATATTTTGCAGGGTAGTGTAGTGTGTGCAGAGTAATGGGGCAGGATAATATGGTGCGGGGTAGTGTGTGCAGAGTAATGGGGGCAGGATAATATGGTGCGGGGTAGTGTAGTGTGTGCAGAGTAATGGGGGCAGGATATGGTGCGGGGTAGTGTAGTGTGTGCAGAGTAATGGGGGCAGGATAATATGGTGCGGGGTAGTGTAGTGTGTGCAGAGTAATGGGGGCAGGATAATATGGTGCGGGGTAGTGTAGTGTGTGCAGAGTAATGGGGGCAGGATAATATGGTGCGGGGTAGTGTAGTGTGTGCAGAGTAATGGGGGCAGGATAATATGGTGCAGGGTAGTGTAGTGTGTACAGAGTAATGGGGGCAGGATAATATGGTGCAGGGTAGTGTAGTGTGTACAGAGTAATGGGGGCAGGATAATATGGCACAGGGTAGTGTAGTGTGTGCAGAGTAATGGGGGCAGGATTATATGGTGCAGGGTAGTGTAGTGTGTGCAGAGTAATGGGGGCAGGATAATATGGTGCAGGGTAGCGTAGTGTGTGCAGAGTAATGGGTGCAGTATAATATGGTGCAGGGTAGTGTAGTGTGTGCACAGTAATGGGGGCAGGATAATATGGTGCTGGGTAGTGTAGCCTGTGTGCAGAGTAATGGGGGCAGGATAATATGGTGCAGGGTAGTGTAGTGTGTGTACAGAGTAATGGGGGCAGGATAATATGGTGCAGGGTAGTGTAGTGTGTACAGAGTAATGGGGGCAGGATAATATGGTGCTGGGTAGTGTAGTGTGTGCAGAGTAATGGGGGCAGGATAATATGGTGCGGGGTAGTATAGTGTGTGCAGAGTAATGAGGGCAGGATAATATGGTGCAGGGTAGTGTAGTGTGTGCAGAGTAATGGGGCAGGATAATATGGTGCTGTGTAGTGTGTGCAGAGTAATGGGGGCAGGATAATATGGTGCTGTGTAGTGTGTGCAGAGTAATGAGGGCAGGATAATATGGTGCAGGGTAGTGTAGTGTGTACAGAGTAATGGGGGCAGGATAATATGATGCTGGGTAGTGTGTGCAGAGTAATGGGGGCAGGATAATATGGTGCTGTGTAGTGTGTGCAGAGTAATGGGGGCAGGATAATATGGTGCTGTGTAGTGTGTGCAGAGTATTGAGGGCAGGATAATATGGTGCGGGGTAGTGTGTGCAGAGTAATGGGGGCAGGATAATATGGTGCGGGGTAGTGTAGTGTGTGCAGAGTAATGGGGGCAGGATATGG
Organism: Taudactylus pleione; assembly: GCA_031769625.1. Lineage (NCBI taxonomy): Eukaryota > Metazoa > Chordata > Amphibia > Anura > Myobatrachidae > Taudactylus > Taudactylus pleione. The sequence continues at coordinate 698,542 of JAUIMM010001294.1, forward strand.
TGCGGGGTAGTGTAGTGTGTGCAGAGTAATGGGGCAGGATAATATGGTGCGGGGTAGTGTAGTGTGTGCAGAGTAATGGGGGCAGGATAATATGGTGCGTAGTGTAGTGTGTGCAGAGTAATGGGGGCAGGATAATATGGTGCGGGGTAGTGTAGTGTGTGCAGAGTAATGGGGGCAGTATAATATGGTGCGGGGTAGTGTAGTGTGTGCAGAGTAATGGGGACAGGATAATATGGTGCAGGGTAGTGTAGTGTGTGCAGAGTAATGGGAGCACGATAATATGGTGCAGGGTAGTGTAGTGTGTGCAGAGTAATGGGGTTAGGATAATATGGTGCTGGTTAGTGTAGTGTGTACAGAGTAATAGGGGCAGTAGAATATGGTGCAGGGTAGTGTAGTGTGTGCAGAGTAATGGGGGCAGGATAATATGGTGCGGGGTAGTGTAGTGTGTGCAGCATAATGGGGGCAGGTAGTGTAGTGTGTGCAGAGTAATGGGGGCAGGATAATATGGTGCGGGGTAGTGTAGTGTGTACAGAGTAATGGGGGCAGGATAATATGGTGCTGTGTAGTGTGTGCAGAGTAATGGGGGCAGGATAATATTATGCTGGGTAGTGTATTGTGTACAGAGTAATGGGGGCAGGATAATATGGTGCTGGGTAGTTAGTGTGTGCAGAGTAATGGGGGCAGGATAATATGGTGCTGGGTAGTGTATTGTGTGCAGAGTAATGGGGGCAGGATAATATTGTGCTGGGTAGTGTAGTGTGTGCAGAGTAATGGGGGCAGGATAATATGGTGCAGGGTAGTGTAGCCTGTGTGCAGAGTAATGGGGGCAGGATAATATGGTGCAGGGTAGTGTAGCCTGTGTGCAGAGTAATGGGGGCAGGATAATATGGTGCTGGGTAGTGTAGTGTGTGCAGAGAATTGGAGGCAGGATAATATGGTGCTGGGTAGTGTAGTGTGTGCAGAGTAATGGGGGTAGGATAATATGGTGCAGGGTAGTGTAGCCTGTGTGCAGAGTAATGGGGGCAGGATAATATGGTGCAGGGTAGTGTAGTGTGTGCAGAGTAATGGGGGCAGGATAATATGGTGCTGGTTAGTGTAGTGTGTGCAGAGTAATGGGGGCAGGATAATATGGTGCAGGGTAGTGTAGTGTGTGCAGAGTAATGGGAGCAGGATAATATTTTGCAGTGTAGTGTGTGCAGAGTAATGGGGCAGGATAATATGGTGCGGGCTAGTGTAGCCTGTGTACAGAGTAATGGGGGCAGGATAATATGGTGCTGGGTAGTGTAGTGTGTACAGAGTAATGGGGGCAGGATAATATGGTGCAGGGTAGTGTAGTGTGTGCAGAGTAATGGGAGCAGGATAATATTTTGCAGGGTAGTGTAGTGTGTGTAGAGTAATGGGGCAGGATAATATGGTGCGGGCTAGTGTAGTGTGTGCAGAGTAATGGGGCAGGATAATATGGTGCTGGGTAGTGTAGTGTGTACAGAGTAATGGGGGCAGGATAATATGGTGCAGGGTAGTGTAGTGTGTGCAGAGTAATGGGAGCAGGATAATATTTTGCAGGGTAGTGTAGTGTGTGCAGAGTAATGGGGCAGGATAATATGGTGCGGGGTAGTGTGTGCAGAGTAATGGGGGCAGGATAATATGGTGCGGGGTAGTGTAGTGTGTGCAGAGTAATGGGGGCAGGATATGGTGCGGGGTAGTGTAGTGTGTGCAGAGTAATGGGGGCAGGATAATATGGTGCGGGGTAGTGTAGTGTGTGCAGAGTAATGGGGGCAGGATAATATGGTGCAGGGTAGTGTAGTGTGTGCAGAGTAATGGGGGCAGGATAATATGGTGCGGGGTAGTGTGTGCAGAGTAATGGGGGCAGGATAATATGGTGCGGGGTAGTGTAGTTTGTGCAGAGTAAAGGGGACAGGATAATATGGTGCAGGGTAGTGTAGTGTGTGCAGAGTAATGGGAGCACGATAATATGGTGCGGGGTAGTGTAGTGTGTACAGAGTAATGGGGACAGGATAATATGGTGCAGGGTAGTGTAGTGTGTGCAGAGTAATGGGGTTAGGATAATATGGTGCGGGGTAGTGTAGTGTGTGCAGAGTAATGGGGCAGGATAATATGGTGCTGTGTAGTGTGTGCAGAGTAATGGGGGCAGGATAATATGGTGCTGTGTAGTGTGTGCAGAGTAATGGGGCAGGATAATATGGTGCAGGGTAGTGTAGTGTGTGCATAGTAATGGGGGCAGGATAATATTGTGCAGGGTAGTGTAGTGTGTGAATAGTAAAGGGGGCAGGATAATATGGTGCAGGGTAGTGTAGTGTGTTCCGAGTAATGGGGGCAGGTTAATATGTTGCAGGGTAGTGTAGTGTGTGCAGAGTAATGGGGGCAGGATAATATGGTGCTAGGTAGTGTAGTGTGTGCAGAGTAATGGGGGCAGTATAATATGGTGCAGGGTAGTGTAGTGTGTGCAGAGTAATGGGGCAGGATAATATGGTGCAGGGTAGTGTAGTGTGTGCATAGTAATGGGGGCAGGATAATATGGTGCAGGGTAGTGTAGTGTGTACAGAGTAATGGGGGCAGGATAATATGGTGCAGGGTAGTGTAGTGTGTGTATAATAATGGGGGAAGGATAATATTTTGCAGGGTAGTGTAGTGTGTGCAGAGTAATGGGGCAGGATAATAAGGTAGTGTAGTGTGTACAGAGTAATGGGGACAGGATAATATGGTGCAGGGTAGTGTAGTGTGTGCAGAGTAATGGGGTTAGGATAATATGGTGCGGGGTAGTGTAGTGTGTGCAGAGTAATGGGGCAGGATAATATGGTGCTGTGTAGTGTGTGCAGAGTAATGGGGGCAGGATAATATGGTGCTGTGTAGTGTGTGCAGAGTAATGGGGCAGGATAATATGGTGCAGGGTAGTGTAGTGTGTGCATAGTAATGGGGGCAGGATAATATGGTGCAGGGTAGTGTAGTGTGTGAATAGAAAAGGGGGCAGGATAATATGGTGCAGGGTAGTGTAGTGTGTTCCGAGTAATGGGGGCAGGTTAATATGTTGCAGGGTAGTGTAGTGTGTGCAGAGTAATGGGGGCAGGATAATATGGTGCTAGGTAGTGTAGTGTGTGCAGAGTAATGAGGGCAGGATAATATGGTGCGGGGTAGTATAGTGTGTGCAGAGTAATGAGGGCAGGATAATATGGTGCAGGGTAGTGTAGTGTGTGCAGAGTAATGGGGCAGGATAATATGGTGCTGTGTAGTGTGTGCAGAGTAATGGGGGCAGGATAATATGGTGCTGTGTAGTGTGTGCAGAGTAATGAGGGCAAGATAATATGGTGCAGGGTAGTGTAGTGTGTACAGAGTAATGGGGGCAGGATAATATGATGCTGGGTAGTGTGTGCAGAGTAATGGGGGCAGGATAATATGGTGCTGTGTAGTGTGTGCAGAGTAATGGGGGCAGGATAATATGGTGCTGTGTAGTGTGTGCAGAGTATTGAGGGCAGGATAATATGGTGCGGGGTAGTGTGTGCAGAGTAATGGGGGCAGGATAATATGGTGCGGGGTAGTGTAGTGTGTGCAGAGTAATGGGGGCAGGATATGGTGCGGGGTAGTGTAGTGTGTGCAGAGTAATGGGGCAGGATAATATGGTGCGGGGTAGTGTAGTGTGTGCAGAGTAATGGGGGCAGGATAATATGGTGCGGAGTAGTGTAGTGTGTGCAGAGTAATAGGGGCAGGATAACATGGTGCGGGGTAGTGTAGTGTGTGCAGAGTAATGGGGGCAGGATAATATGGTGCGGGGTAGTGTAGTGTGTGCAGAGTAATGGGGACAGGATAATATGGTGCAGGGTAGTGTAGTGTGTGCAGAGTAATGGGAGCACGATAATATGGTGCAGGGTAGTGTAGTGTGTGCAGAGTAATGGGGTTAGGATAATATGGTGCGGGGTAGAGTATTGTGTACAGAGTAATGGGGGCAGGAGAATATGGTGCAGGGTAGTGTAGTGTGTGCAGAGTAATGGCGGCAGGATAATATGGTGCGGGGTAGTGTAGTGTGTGCAGCGTAATGGGGGCAGGTAGTGTAGTGTGTGCAGAGTAATGGGGGCAGGATAATATGGTGCAGGGTAGTGTAGTGTGTACAGAGTAATGGGGGCAGGATAATATGGTGCTGTGTAGTGTGTGCAGAGTAATGGGGGCAGGATAATATGATGCTGGGTAGTGTAGTGTGTACAGAGTAATGGGGGCAGGATAATATGGTGCTGGGTAGTTAGTGTGTGCAGAGTAATGGGGGCAGGATAATATGGTGCTGGGTAGTGTATTGTGTGCAGAGTAATGGGGGCAGGATAATATTGTGCTGGGTAGTGTAGTGTGTGCAGAGTAATGGGGGCAGGATAATATGGTGCAGGGTAGTGTAGCCTGTGTGCAGAGTAATGTAGCCTGTGTGCAGAGTAATGGGGGCAGGATAATATGGTGCTGGGTAGTGTAGTGTGTGCAGAGAATTGGGGGCAGGATAATATGGTGCTGGGTAGTGTAGTATGTGCAGAGTAATGGGGGCAGGATAATATGGTGCAGGGTAGTGTAGCCTGTGTGCAGAGTAATGGGGGCAGGATAATATGGTGCAGGGTAGTGTAGTGTGTGCAGAGTAATGGGGGCAGGATAATATGGTGCTGGTTAGTGTAGTGTGTGCAGAGTAATGGGGGCAGGATAATATGGTGCAGGGTAGTGTAATGTGTGCAGAGTAATGGGAGCAGGATAATATTTTGCAGGGTAGTGTAGTGTGTGCAGAGTAATGGGGCAGGATAATATGGTGCGGGCTAGTGTAGCCTGTGTACAGAGTAATGGGGGCAGGATAATATGGTGCTGGGTAGTGTAGTGTGTACAGAGTAATGGGGGCAGGATAATATGGTGCAGGGTAGTGTAGTGTGTGCAGAGTAATGGGAGCAGGATAATATTTTGCAGGGTAGTGTAGTGTGTGTAGAGTAATGGGGCAGGATAATATGGTGCGGGCTAGTGTAGTGTGTGCAGAGTAATGGGGCAGGATAATATGGTGCTGGGTAGTGTAGTGTGTACAGAGTAATGGGGGCAGGATAATATGGTGCAGGGTAGTGTAGTGTGTGCAGAGTAATGGGAGCAGGATAATATTTTGCAGGGTAGTGTAGTGTGTGCAGAGTAATGGGGCAGGATAATATGGTGCGGGGTAGTGTGTGCAGAGTAATGGGGGCAGGATAATATGGTGCGGGGTAGTGTAGTGTGTGCAGAGTAATGGGGGCAGGATATGGTGCGGGGTAGTGTAGTGTGTGCAGAGTAATGGGGGCAGGATAATATGGTGCGGGGTAGTGTAGTGTGTGCAGAGTAATGGGGGCAGGATAATATGGTGCGGGGTAGTGTAGTGTGTGCAGAGTAATGGGGGCAGGATAATATGGTGCGGGGTAGTGTGTGCAGAGTAATGGGGGCAGGATAATATGGTGCGGGGTAGTGTAGTTTGTGCAGAGTAAAAGGGACAGGATAATATGGTGCAGGGTAGTGTAGTGTGTGCAGAGTAATGGGAGCACGATAATATGGTGCGGGGTAGTGTAGTGTGTACAGAGTAATGGGGACAGGATAATATGGTGCAGGGTAGTGTAGTGTGTGCAGAGTAATGGGGTTAGGATAATATGGTGCGGGGTAGTGTAGTGTGTGCAGAGTAATGGGGCAGGATAATATGGTGCTGTGTAGTGTGTGCAGAGTAATGGGGGCAGGATAATATGGTGCTGTGTAGTGTGTGCAGAGTAATGGGGCAGGATAATATGGTGCAGGGTAGTGTAGTGTGTGCATAGTAATGGGGGCAGGATAATATGGTGCAGGGTAGTGTAGTGTGTGCAGAGTAATGGGGTTAGGATAATATGGTGCGGGGTAGTGTAGTGTGTGCAGAGTAATGGGGCAGGATAATATGGTGCTGTGTAGTGTGTGCAGAGTAATGGGGGCAGGATAATATGGTGCTGTGTAGTGTGTGCAGAGTAATGGGGCAGGATAATATGGTGCTGTGTAGTGTGTGCAGAGTAATGGGGGCAGGATAATATGGTGCTGTGTAGTGTGTGCAGAGTAATGGGGCAGGATAATATGGTGCAGGGTAGTGTAGTGTGTGCATAGTAATGGGGGCAGGATAATATGGTGCAGGGTAGTGTAGTGTGTGAATAGAAAAGGGGGCAGGATAATATGGTGCAGGGTAGTGTAGTGTGTTCCGAGTAATGGGGGCAGGTTAATATGTTGCAGGGTAGTGTAGTGTGTGCAGAGTAATGGGGGCAGGATAATATGGTGCTAGGTAGTGTAGTGTGTGCAGAGTAATGGGGGCAGTATAATATGGTGCAGGGTAGTGTAGTGTGTGCAGAGTAATGGGGCAGGATAATATGGTGCAGGGTAGTGTAGTGTGTGCATAGTAATGGGGGCAGGATAATATGGTGCAGGGTAGTGTAGTGTGTACAGAGTAATGGGGGCAGGATAATATGGTGCAGGGTAGTGTAGTGTGTGTATAGTAATGGGGGAAGGATAATATTTTGCAGGGTAGTGTAGTGTGTGCAGAGTAATGGGGCAGGATAATATGGTGTGGGGTAGTGTGTGCAGAGTAATGGGGGCAGGATAATATGGTGCTACGTAGTGTAGTGTGTGCAGAGTAATGGGGGCAGTATAATATGGTGCAGGGTAGTGTAGTGTGTGCAGAGTAATGGGGGCAGGATAATATGGTGCGGGGTAGTGTAGTGTGTGCAGAGTAATGGGGGCAGGATAATATGGTGCGGGGTAGTGCAGTGTGTGCAGAGTAATGGGGGCAGGATAATATGGTGCGGGGTAGTGTAGTGTGTGCAGAGTAATGGGGGCAGGATAATATGTTGCAGGGTAGTGTAGTGTGTGCAGAGTAATGGGGACAGGATAATATGGTGCAGGGTAGTGTAGTGTGTGCAGAGTAATGGGGTTAGGATAATATGGTGCAGGATAGTGTAGTGTGTGCAGAGTAATGGGGGCAGGATAATATGGTGCGGGGTAGTGTAATGTGTGCAGAGTAATGGGGGCAGGATAATATGGTGCGGGGTAGTGTAAAGTGTGCAGAGTAATGGGGGCGGGATAATATGGTGCGGGGTAGTGTGTGCAGAGTAATGGGGGCAGGAAAATATGGTGTGGGGTAGTGTAATGTGTGCAGAGTAATGAGGGCAGGATAATATGGTGCTGGATAGTGTAGTGTGTGCAGAGTAATGGGAGCAGGATAATATGGTGCGGAGTAGTGTAATGTGTGCATAGTAATGGGGGCAGGATAATATGGTGCGAGGTAGTGTAGTGTGTGCAGAGTAATGGGGTTAGGATAATATGGTGCAGGATAGTGTAGTGTGTGCAGAGTAATGGGGGCAGGATAATATGGTGCGGGGTAGTGTAGTGTGTGCAGCGTAATGGGGGCAGGTAGTGTAGTGTGTGCAGAGTAATGGGGGCAGGATAATATGGTGCGGGGTAGTGTAATGTGTGCAGAGTAATGGGGGCAGGATAATATGGTGCAGGGTAGTGTAGTGTGTGCAGAGTAATGGGGGCAGGATAATATGGTGCGGGGTAGTGTAATGTGTGCAGAGTAATGGGCGCAGGATAATATGGTGCGCGGTAGTGTAGTGTGTGCAGAGTAATGGGGGCAGGATAATATGGAGCGGGGTAGTGTAGTGTGTGCAGAGTAATGGAGGCAGGATAATATGGTGCGGGGTAGTGTAGTGTGTGCAGAGTAATGGGGGCAGGATAATATGGTGCGGGGTAGTGTAGCCTGTGTGCAGAGTAATGGGGGCAGGATAATATGGTGCGGGGTAGTGTAGTGTGTGCAGAGTAATGGGGGCAGGATAATATGGTGCGGGGTAGTATAGTGTGTGCAGAGTAATGGGGGCAGGATAATATGGTGCGGGGTAGTATAGTGTGAGCAGAGTAATGGGGGCAGGATAATATGGTGCAGGGTAGTGTAGTGTGAGCAGAGTAATGGGGGCAGGATAATATGGTGCAGGGTAGTGTAGTGTGTGCAGAGTAATGGGGGCAGGATAATATGGTGCGGGGTAGTGTGGTGTGTTCAGAGTAATGGGGTAGGATAATATAGTGCTGGGTAGTGTAGTGTGTGCAGAGTAATGGGGGCAGAATAATATGGTGCAGGGTAGTGTAGTGTGTGCAGAGTAATGGGGCAGGATAATATGGTGCTGTGTAGTGTGTGCAGAGTAATGGGGGCAGGATAATATGGTGCTGTGTAGTGTGTGCAGAGTAATGGGGCAGGATAATATGGTGCTGGGTAGTGTAGTGTGTACAGAGTAATGGGGGCAGGATAATATGATGCTGGGTAGTGTAGTGTGTACAGAGTAATGGGGGCAGCATAATATTTTGCAGGGTAGTGTAGTGTGTGCAGAGTAATGGGGGCAGGATAATATGGTGCGGGGTAGTGTAATGTGTGCAGAGTAAGGGGTTAGGATAATATGGTGCAGGGTAGTGTAGTGTGTGCAGAGTAATGGGGGCAGGATAATATGGTGCGGGGTAGTGTAGTGTGTGCAGAGTAATGGGGTTAGGATAATATGGTGCAGGATAGTGTAGTGTGTGCAGAGTAATGGGGGCAGGATAATATGGTGCGGGGTAGTTTAATGTGTGCAGAGTAATGGGGGCAGGATAATATGGTGCGGGGTAGTGTAGTGTGTGCAGAGTAATGGGGGCAGGATAATATGGTGCGGGGTAGTGTAATGTGTGCAGAGTAATGGGGGCAGGATAATATGGTGCTGGATAGTGTAGTGTGTGCAGAGTAATGGGGGCAGGATAATATGGTGCGGGGTAGTGTATTGTGTGCACAGTAAAGGGGGCAGGATAATATGGTGCGGGGTAGTGTAGTGTGTGCAGAGTAATGGGGTTAGGATAATATGGTGCAGGATAGTGTAGTGTGTGCAGAGTAATGGGGGCAGGATAATATGGTGCGGGGTAGTGTAGTGTGTACAGAGTAATGGGGCAGGATAATATAGTGCTGGGTAGTGTAGTGTGTGCAGAGTAATGGGGCAGGATAATATAGTGCTGGGTATTGTAGTCCATGTGCAGAGTAATGGGGGCAGGATAATATGGTGCGGAGTAGTGTAGTAGGTACAGAGTTATGGGGGCAGGATAATATGGTGCAGTGTAGTGTAGTGTGTGCAGAGTAATGGGGGCAGGATAATATGGTGCTGGGTAACGTAGTGTGTGCAGAGTAATGGGGGCAGGAAAATATGGTGCGGGGTAGTATAGTGTGTGCAGAGTAATGAGGGCAGGATAATATGGTGCAGGGTAGTATAGTGTGTGCTGAGTAATGGGGGCAGAATAATATGGTGCAGGGTAGTGTAGTGTGTGCAGAGTAATGGGGCAAGATAATATGGTGCTGTGTAGTGTGTGCAGAGAAATGGGGGCAGGATAATATGGTGCTGTGTAGTGTGTGCAGAGTAATGGGGCAGGATAATATGGTGCTGGGTAGTGTAGTGTGTACAGATTAATGGGGGAAGGATAATATGATGCTGGGTAGTGTAGTGTGTACAGAGTAATGGGGGCAGCATAATATTTTGCAGGGTAGTGTAGTGTGTGCAGAGTAATGGGGCAGGATAATATGGTGCGGGGTAGTGTAGTGTGTGCAGAGTAATGGGGCAGGATAATATGGTGCGGGGTAGTGTGTGCAGAGTAATGGGGGCAGGATAATATGGTGCGGGGTAGTGTAGTGTGTGCAGAGTAATGGGGGCAGAATAATATGGTGCAGGGTAGTGTAGTGTGTGCAGAGTAATGGGGTTAGGATAATGTGGTGCGGGGTAGTGTAGTGTGTACAGAGTAATGTGGTTAGGATAATATGGTGCAGGGTAGTGTAGTGTGTGCAGAGTAATGGGTGCAGGATAATATGGTGCGCGGTAGTGTAATGTGTGCAGAGTAATGGGGTTAGGATAATATGGTGCAGGATAGTGTAGTGTGTGCAGAGTAATGGGGGCAGGATAATATGGTGCGGGGTAGTGTAATGTGTGTAGAGTAATGGGGGCAGGATAACATGGTGCGGGGTAGTGTAGAGTGTGCAGAGTAATGGGGGCAGGATAATATGGTGCGGGGTAGTGTAATGTGTGCAGAGTAATGGGGGCAGGATAATATGGTGCAGGATAGTGTAGTGTGTGCAGAGTAATGGGGGCAGGATAATATGGTGCGGGGTACTGTAATGTGTGCAGAGTAATGGGGGCAGGATAACATGGTGCGGGGTAGTGTAGTGTGTGCAGAGTAATGGGGTTAGGATAATATGGTGCAGGATAGTTTAGTGTGTGCAGAGTAATGGGGGCAGGATAATATGGTGCTGGGTAGTGTAGTCCATGTGCAGAGTAATGGGGGCAGGATAATATGGTGCGGAGTAGTGTAGTAGGTACAGAGTAATGGGGGCAGGATAATATGGTGCAGTGTAGTGTAGTGTGTGCAGAGTAATGGGGGCAGGATAATATGGTGCTGGGTAACGTAGTGTGTGCAGAGTAATGGGGGCAGGATAATATGGTACGGGGTAGTATAGTGTGTGCAGAGTAATGAGGGCAGGAAAATATGGTGCAGGGTAGTATAGTGTGTGCAGAGTAATGGGGGCAGAATAATATGGTGCAGGGTAGTGTAGTGTGTGCAGAGTAATGGGGCAGGATAATATGGTGCTGTGTAGTGTGTGCAGAGAAATGGGGGCAGGATAATATGGTGCTGTGTAGTGTGTGCAGAGTAATGGGGCAGGATAATATGGTGCGGGGTAGTGTAGTGTGTGCAGAGTAATGGGGAAGGATAATATGGTGCGGGGTAGTGTGTGCAGAGTAATGGGGGCAGGATAATATGGTGCGGGGTAGTGTAGTGTGTGCAGAGTAATGGGGGCAGAATAATATGGTGCAGGATAGTGTAGTGTGTGCAGAGTTATGGGCGCAGGATAATATGGTGCGGAGTAGTGTAGTAGGTACAGAGTAATGGGGTAGGATAATATAGTGCAGTGTAGTGTAGTGTGTGCAGAGTAATGGGGGCAGGATAATATGGTGCTGGGTAATGTAGTGTGTGCAGAGTAATGGGGGCAGGATAATATGGTGCGGGGTAGTATAGTGTGTGCAGAGTAATGAGGGCAGGATAATATGGTGCAGGCTAGTATAGTGTGTGCAGAGTAATGGGGGCAGGATAATATGGTGCTGTGTAGTGTGTGCAGAGAAATGGGGGCAGGATAATATGGTGCTGTGTAGTGTCTGCAGAGTAATGGGGCAGGATAATATGGTGCTGGGTAGTGTAGTGTGTACAGAGTAATGGGGGCAGGATAATATGATGCTGGGTAGTGTAGTGTGTACAGAGTAATGGGGGCAGCATAATATTTTGCAGGGTAGTGTAGTGTGTGCAGAGTAATGGGGCAGGATAACATGGTGCGGGGTAGTGTAGTGTGTGCAGAGTAATGGGGCAGGATAATATGGTGCGGGGTAGTGTGTGCAGAGAAATGGGGGCAGGATAATATGGTGCGGGGTAGTGTAGTGTGTGCAGAGTAATGGGGGCAGAATAATATGGTGCAGGGTAGTGTAGTGTGTGCAGAGTAATGGGGTTAGGATAATGTGGTGCGGGGTAGTGTAGTGTGTACAGAGTAATGGGGTTAGGATAATATGGTGCAGGGTAGTGTAGTGTGTGCAGAGTAATGGGGGCAGGATAATATGGTGCGGGGTAGTGTAGTGTGTGCAGAGTAATGGGGTTAGGATAATATGGTGCAGGATAGTGTAGTGTGTGCAGAGTAATGGGGGCAGGATAATATGGTGCGGGGTAGTGTAGTGTGTGCAGAGTAATGGGGTTAGGATAATATGGTGCAGGATAGTGTAGTGTGTGCAGAGTAATGGGGGCAGGATAATATGGTGCGGGGTAGTGTAATGTGTGCAGAATAATGGGGGCAGGATAATATGGTGCGGGGTAGTGTAGTGTGTGCAGAGTAATGGGGTTAGGATAATATGGTGCAGGATAGTGTAGTGTGTGCAGAGTAATGGGGGCAGGATAATATGGTGCGGGGTAGTGTAGTGTGTGCAGAGTAATGGGGGCAGGATAATATGGTGCGGGGTAGTGTAGTGTGTGCAGAGTAATGGGGTTAGGATAATATGGTGCAGGATAGTGTAGTGTGTGCAGAGTAATGGGGGCAGGATAATATGGTGCGGGGTAGAGTAGTGTGGGGGCAGGATAATATGCGGGGTAGAGTAATGCGGGGGGTGCGGGGTAGAGTAATGGGGGCAGGATAATATGGTGCTGTGTAGTGTGTGCAGAGTAATGGTGCAGGATAATATGGTGCTGGGTAGTGTAGTGTGTACAGAGTAATGGGGGCAGGATAATATGGTGCTGGGTAGTGTAGTGTGTACAGAGTAATGGGGGCAGCATAATATTTTGCAGGGTAGTGTAGTGTGTGCAGAGTAATGGGGCAGGATAATATGGTGCGGGGTAGTGTAGTGTGTGCAGAGAAATGGGGCAGGATAATATGGTGCGGGGTAGTGTAGCCTGTGTGCAGAGTAATGGGGGCAGGATAATATGGTGCGGGGTAGTGTAGTGTGTGCAGAGTAATGGGGGCAGGATAATATGGTGCAGGGTAGTGTAGTGTGTGCAGAGTAATGGGGGCAGGATAATAAGGTGCAGGGTAGAGTAGTGTGTGCAGAGTAATGGGGGCAGGATAATATGGTGCGGGGTAGTGTAGTGTGTGCAGAGTAATGGGGTTAGGATAATATGGTGCAGGATAGTGTAGTGTGTGCAGAGTAATGGGGGCAGGATAATATGGTGCGGGGTAGTGTAGTGTGTGCAGAGTAATGGGGGCAGGATAATATGGTGCGGGGTAGTGTAGTGTGTGCAGAGTAATGGGGTTAGGATAATATGGTGCAGGATAGTGTAGTGTGTGCAGAGTAATGGGGGCAGGATAATATGGTGCGGGGTAGTGTAATGTGTGCAGAGTAATGGGGGCAGGATAATATGGTGCTGGATAGTGTAGTGTGTGCAGAGTAATGGGGGCAGGATAATATGGTGCGGGGTAGTGTAATGTGTGCAGAGTAAGGGGTTAGGATAATATGGTACAGGGTAGTGTAGTGTGTGCAGAGTAATGGGGGCAGGATAATATGGTGCGGGGTAGTGTAGTGTGTGCAGAGTAATGGGGTTAGGATAATATGGTGCAGGATAGTGTAGTGTGTGCAGAGTAATGGGGGCAGGATAATATGGTGCGGGGTAGTGTAATGTGTGCAGAGTAATGGGGGCAGGATAATATGGTGCGGGGTAGTGTAGTGTGTGCAGAGTAATGGGGGCAGGATAATATGGTGCGGGGTAGTGTAATGTGTGCAGAGTAATGGGGGCAGGATAATATGGTGCTGGATAGTGTAGTGTGTGCAGAGTAATGGGGGCAGGATAATATGGTGCGGGGTAGTGTAATGTGTGCAGAGTAATGGGGGCAGGATAATATGATGCGGGGTAGTGTAGTGTGTGCAGAGTAATGGGGTTAGGATAATATGGTGCAGGATAGTGTAGTGTGTGCAGAGTAATGGGGGCAGGATAATATGGTGCGGGGTAGTGTAGTGTGTACAGAGTAATGGGGCAGGATAATATAGTGCTGGGTAGTGTAGTGTGTGCAGAGTAATGGGGCAGGATAATATAGTGCTGGGTAGTGTAGTCCATGTGCAGAGTAATGGGGGCAGGATAATATGGTGCGGAGTAGTGTAGTAGGTACAGAGTAATGGGGGCAGGATAATATGGTGCAGTGTAGTGTAGTGTGTGCAGAGTAATGGGGGCAGGATAATATGGTGCTGGGTAATGTAGTGTGTGCAGAGAAATGGGGGCAGGATAATATGGTGCGGGGTAGTATAGTGTGTGCAGAGTAATGAGGGCAGGATAATATGGTGCAGGGTAGTATAGTGTGTGCAGAGTAATGGGGGCAGAATAATATGGTGCAGGGTAGTGTAGTGTGTGCAGAGTAATGGGGCAGGATAATATGGTGCTGTGTAGTGTGTGCAGAGAAATGGGGCAGGATAATATGGTGCTGGGTAGTGTAGTGTGTACAGAGTAATGGGGGCAGGATAATATGATGCTGGGTAGTGTAGTGTGTACAGAGTAATGGGGGCAGCAAAATATTTTGCAGGGTAGTGTAGTGTGTGCAGAGTAATGGGGCAGGATAATATGGTGCGGGGTAGTGTAGTGTGTGCAGAGTAATGGGGCAGGATAATATGGTGCGGGGTAGTGTGTGCAGAGTAATGGGGGCAGGATAATATGGTGTGGGGTAGTGTAGTGTGTGCAGAGTAATGGGGGCAGAATAATATGGTGCAGGGTAGTGTAGTGTGTGCAGAGTAATGGGGTTAGGATAATGTGGTGCGGGGTAGTGTAGTGTGTACAGAGTAATGAGGTTAGGATAATATGGTGCAGGGTAGTGTAGTGTGTGCAGAGTAATGGGGGCAGGATAATATGGTGCGGGGTAGTGTAGTGTGTGCAGAGTAATGGGGTTAGGATAATATGGTGCAGGATAGTGTAGTGTGTGCAGAGTAATGGGGGCAGGATAATATGGTGCGGGGTAGTGTAATGTGTGTAGAGTAATGGGGGCAGGATAACATGGTGCGGGGTAGTGTAGTGTGTGCAGAGTAATGGGGGCAGGATAATATGGTGCGGGGTAGTGTAATGTGTGCAGAGTAATGGGGGCAGGATAATATGGTGCAGGATAGTGTAGTGTGTGCAGAGTAATGGGGGCAGGATAATATGGTGCGGGGTACTGTAATGTGTGCAGAGTAATGGGGGCAGGATAATATGGTGCGGTGTAGTGTAGTGTCTGCAGAGTAATGGGGTTAGGATAATATGGTGCAGGATAGTGTAGTGTGTGCAGAGTAATTGGGGCAGTATAATATGGTGCGGGGTAGTGTAGTGTGTTCAGAGTAATGGGGTAGGATAATATAGTGCTGGGTAGTGTAGTGTGTGCAGAGTAATGGGGCAGGATAATATAGTGCTGGGTAGTGTAGTCCATGTGCAGAGTAATGGGGGAAGGATAATATGGTGCGGAGTAGTGTAGTAGGTACAGAGTAATGGGGGCAGGATAATATGGTGCAGGGTAGTGTAGTGTGTGCAGAGTAATGGGGGCAGGATAATATGGTGCGGGGTAGTGTAATGTGTGCAGAGTAATGGGGGCAGGATAATATGGTGCGGGGTAGTGTAGTGTGTGCAGAGTAATGGGGTTAGGATAATATGGTGCAGGATAGTGTAGTGTGTGCAGAGTAATGGGGGCAGGATAATATGGTGCGGGGTAGTGTAGTGTGTACAGAGTAATGGGGCAGGATAATATAGTGCTGGGTAGCGTAGTGTGTGCAGAGTAATGGGGCAGGATAATATAGTGCTGGGTAGTGTAGTCCATGTGCAGAGTTATGGGGGCAGGATAATATGGTGCGGAGTAGTGTAGTAGGTACAGAGTAATGGGGGCAGGATAATATGGTGCAGTGTAGTGTGTGCAGAGCAATGGGGGCAGGATAATATGGTGCTGGGTAATGTAGTGTGTGCAGAGTAATGGGGGCAGGATAATATGGTGCGGGGTAGTATAGTGTGTGCAGAGTAATGAGGGCAGGATAATATGGTGCAGGCTAGTATAGTGTGTGCAGAGTAATGGGGGCAGAATAATATGGTGCAGGGTAGTGTAGTGTGTGCAGA
Organism: Taudactylus pleione; assembly: GCA_031769625.1. Taxonomy (NCBI): domain Eukaryota; kingdom Metazoa; phylum Chordata; class Amphibia; order Anura; family Myobatrachidae; genus Taudactylus; species Taudactylus pleione. Next base: position 714,175 of record JAUIMM010001294.1, read on the forward strand.
GTAATGGGGCAGGATAATATGGTGCGGGGTAGTGTAGTGTGTGCAGAGTAATGGGGGCTGGATAATATGGTGCTGTGTAGTGTGTGCAGAGAAATGGTGGGGCAGGATAATATGGTGCTGTGTAGTGTGTGGAAAGTAATGGGGCAGGATAATATGGTGCTGGGTAGTGTAGTGTGTACAGAGTAATGGGGGCAGGATAATATGATGCTGGGTAGTGTAGTGTGTACAGAGTAATGGGGGCAGCATAATATTTTGCAGGGTAGTGTAGTGTGTGCAGAGTAATGGGGCAGGATAATATGGTGCGGGGTAGTGTAGTGTGTGCAGAGTAATGTGGCAGGATAATATGGTGCGGAGTAGTGTAGTAGGTACAGAGTAATGGGGGCAGGATAATATGGTGCAGGGTAGTGTAGTGTGTACAGAGTAATGGGGTAGGATAATATAGTGCTGGGTAGTGTAGTGTGTGCAGAGTAATGGGGCAGGATAATATAGTGCTGGGTAGTGTAGTCCATGTGCAGAGTAATGGGGGCAGGATAATATGGTGCGGAGTAGTGTAGTAGGTACAGAGTAATGGGGGCAGGATAATATGGTGCAGGGTAGTGTAGTGTGTGCAGAGTAATGGGGCAGGATAATATGGTGCTGGGTAGTGTAGTGTGTGCAGAGTAATGGGGCAGGATAATATAGTGCGGGGTAGTGTAATGTGTGCAGAGTAATGGGGGCAGGATAATATGGTGTAGGATAGTGTAGTGTGTGCAGAGTAATGGGGGCAGGATAATATGGTGCGGGGTAGTGTAATGTGTGCAGAGTAATGGGGGCAGGATAATATGGTGCGGGGTAGTGTAGTGTGTGCAGAGTAATGGGGGCAGGATAATATGGTGCAGGGTAGTGTAATGTGTGCAGAGTAATGGGGGCAGGATAATATGGTGCGGGGTAGTGTAGTGTGTGCAGAGTAATGGGGTTAGGATAATATGGTACAGGATTGTGTAGTGTGTGCAGAGTAATGATGGCAGGATAATATGGTGCGGGGTAGTGTAGTGTGTACAGAGTAATGGGGCAGGATAATATAGTGCTAGGTAGTGTAGTGTGTGCAGAGTAATGGGGCAGGATAATATAGTGCTGGGTAGTGTAGTCCATGTGCAGAGTAATGGGGACAGGATAATATGGTGCAGGGTAGTGTAGTGTGTGCAGAGTAATGGGGGCAGGATAATATGGTGCTGGGTAATGTAGTAGTGTGTGCAGGGTAATGGGGGCAGGATAATATGGTGCGGGGTAGTATAGTGTGTGCAGAGTAATGAGGGCAGGATAATATGGTTCAGGGTAGTGTAGTGTGTGCAGAGTAATGGGGCAGGATAATATGGTGCTGTGTAGTGTGTGCAGAGTAATGGGGGCAGGATAATATGGTGCTGTGTAGTGTGTGCAGAGTAATGGGGGCTGGATAATATGGTGCTGTGTAGTGTGTGCAGAGTAATGGGGGCAGGATAATATGGTGCTGTGTAGTGTGTGCAGAGTAATGGGGGCAGGATAATATGGTGCTGGGTAGTGTAGTGTGTACAGAGTAATGGGGGCAGGATAATATGATGCTGGGTAGTGTAGTGTGTACTGAGTAATGGGGCAGCATAATATTTTGCAGGGTAGTGTAGTGTGTGCAGAGTAATGGGGCAGGATAATATGGTGCGGGGTAGTGTAGTGTGTGCAGAGTAATGGGGCAGGATAATATGGTGCGGGGTAGTGTGTGCAGAGTAATGGGGGCAGGATAATATGGTACGGGGTAGTATAGTGTGTTAAGAGTAATGAGGGCAGGATAGTATGGTGCAGGGTAGTTTAGTGTGTGCAGAGTAATGGGGCAGGATAATATGGTGCTGTGTAGTGTGTGCAGAGTAATGGGGGCAGGATAATATGGTGCTGTGTAGTGTGTGAAGAGTAATGGGAGCAGGATAATATTGTGCAGGGTAGTGTAGTGTGTGCAGAGTAATGGGGTTAGGATAATATGGTGCAGGGTAGTGTAGTGTGTGCAGAGTAATGGGAGCAGCATAATATGGTGCAGGGTAGTGTAGTGTGTGCAGAGTAATGGGGGTAGGATAATATGGTGCGGGGTAGTGTAGTGTGTGCAGAGTAATGGGGTTAGGATAATATAGTGCTGGGTAGTGTAGTCCATGTGCAGAGTAATGGGGGCAGAATAATATGGTGCGGAGTAGTGTAGTAGGAACAGAGTAATGGGGGCAGGATAATATGGTGCAGGGTAGTGTAGTGTGTGCAGAGTAATGGGGGCAGGATAATATGGTGCGGGGTAGTGTAGTGTGTGTAGAGTAATGGGGCAGGATAATATGGTGCGGGGAAGTGTGTGCAGAGTAATGGGGGCAGGATAATATGGTACGGGGTAGTATAGTGTGTTCAGAGTAATGAGGGCAGGATAATATGGTGCAGGGTAGTGTAGTGTGTGCAGAGTAATGGGGCAGGATAATATGGTGCTGTGTAGTGTGTGCAGAGTAATGGGGGCAGGATAATATGGTGCTGTGTAGTGTGTGCAGAGTAATGGGGCAGGATAATATGGTGCGGGGTAGTGTAGTGTGTGCAGAGTAATGGGGGCAGGATAATATGGTGCGGGGTAGTGTAGTGTGTGCAGAGTAATGGGGGCAGGATAATATGGTGCGGGGTAGTGTAGTGTGTGCAGAGTAATGGGGGCAGGATAATATGTTGCGGGGTAGTGTAGTGTGTGCAGAGTAATGGGGGCAGGATAATATGGTGCAGGATAGTGTAGTGTGTGCAGAGTAATGGGGGCAGGATAATATGGTGCGGGGTAGTGTAGTGTGTGCAGAGTAATGGGGGCAGGATAATATGGTGCGGGGTAGTTGAGTGTGTGCAGCGTAATGGGGCAGGTAGTGTAGTGTGTGCAGAGTAATGGGGGCAGGATAATATGGTGCTGGGTAGTGTAGTGTGTACAGAGTAATGGGGCAGGATAATATGGTGCGGGGTAGTGTAGTGTGTGCAGAGTAATGGGGGCAGGATAATATGGTGCTGGGTAGTGTAGTGTGTGCAGAGTAATGGGGACAGGATAATATGGTGCAGGGTAGTGTAGTGTGTGCAGAGTAATGGGAGCAGGATAATATGGTGCAGGGTAGTGTAGTGTGTGCAGAGTAATGGGGTTAGGATAATATGGTGCAAGATAGTGTAGTGTGTGCAGAGTAATGGGGGCAGGATAATATGGTGCGGGGTAGTGTAATGTGTGCAGAGTAATGGGGGCAGGATAATATGGTGCGGGGTAGTGTAGTGTGTGCAGAGTAAAGGGGGCAGGATAATATGGTGCGGGGTAGTGTAATGTGTGCAGAGTAATGGGGGCAGGATAATATGGTGCAGGATAGTGTAGTGTGTGCAGATAAATGGGGGCAGGATAATATGGTGCAGGGTAGTGTAGTGTGTGCAGAGTAATGGGGGCAGGATAATATGGTGCGGGGTAGTGTAGTGTGTGCAGAGTAATGGGGGCAGGATAATATGGTGCGGGGTAGTGTAGTGTGTGCAGAGTAATGGGGGCAGGATAATATGGTGTAGTGTAGTGTGTGCAGAGTAATGGGGGCAGGATAATATGGTGCGGGGTAGTGTAGTGTGTGCAGAGTAATGGGGGCAGGATAATATGGTGCGGGGTAGTGTAGTGTGTGCAGAGTAATGGGGGCAGGATAATATGGTGCGGGGTAGTGTAGTGTGTGCAGAGTAATGGGGGCAGGATAATAAGGTGCGGGGTAGTGTAGTGTGTGCAGAGTAATGGGGGAAGGATAATATGGTGCGGGGTAGTGTAGTGTGTGCAGAGTAATGGGGGCAGGATAATATGGTGCGGGGTAGTGTAGTGTGTGCAGAGTAATGGGGGCAGGATAATATGGTGCAGGATAGTGTAGTGTGTGCAGTGTAATGGGGGCAGGATAATATGGTGCGGGGTAGTGTAATGTGTGCAAAGTAATGGGGGCAGGATAATATGGTGCGGGGTAGTTGAGTGTGTGCAGCGTAATGGGGGCAGGTAGTGTAGTGTGTGCAGAGTAATGGGGGCAGGATAATATGGTGCGGGGTAGTGTAATGTGTGCAGAGTAATGGGGGCAGGATAATATGGTGCAAGGTAGTGTAGTGTGTGCAGAGTAATGGGGGCAGGATAATATGGTGCGGGGTAGAGTAATGTGTGCAGAGTAATGGGGGCAGGATAATATGGTGCAGGGTAGTGTAGTGTGTGCAGAGTAATGGGGGCAGGATAATATGGTGCGGGGTAGTGTAATGTGTGCAGAGTAATGGGGGCAGGATAATATGGTGCGCGGTAGTGTAGTGTGTGCAGAGTAATGGGGGCAGGATAATATGGTGCGGGGTAGTGTAGCCTGTGTGCAGAGTAATGGGGGCAGGATAATATGGTGCGCGGTAGTGTAGTGTGTGCAGAGTAATGGGGGCAGGATAATATGGTGCGGGGTAGTGTAGTGTGTGCAGAGTAATGGGGGCAGGATAATATGGTGCGGGGTAGTGTAGTGTGTGCAGAGTAATGGGGGCAGGATAATATGGTGCGGGGTAGTGTAATGTGTGCAGAGTAATGGGGGCAGGATAATATGGTGCAGGATAGTGTAGTGTGTGCAGAGTAATGGGGGCAGGATAATATGGTGCGGGGTACTGTAATGTGTGCAGAGTAATGGGGGCAGGATAATATGGTGCGGTGTAGTGTAGTGTCTGCAGAGTAATGGGGTTAGGATAATATGGTGCAGGATAGTGTAGTGTGTGCAGAATAATTGGGGCAGTATAATATGGTGCGGGGTAGTGTAGTGTGTTCAGAGTAATGGGGTAGGATAATATAGTGCTGGGTAGTGTAGTGTGTGCAGAGTAATGGGGCAGGATAATATAGTGCTGGGTAGTGTAGTCCATGTGCAGAGTAATGGGGGAAGGATAATATGGTGCGGAGTAGTGTAGTAGGTACAGAGTAATGGGGGCAGGATAATATGGTGCAGGGTAGTGTAGTGTGTGCAGAGTAATGGGGGCAGGATAATATGGTGCGGGGTAGTGTAATGTGTGCAGAGTAATGGGGGCAGGATAATATGGTGCGGGGTAGTGTAGTGTGTGCAGAGTAATGGGGTTAGGATAATATGGTGCAGGATAGTGTAGTGTGTGCAGAGTAATGGGGGCAGGATAATATGGTGCGGGGTAGTGTAGTGTGTACAGAGTAATGGGGCAGGATAATATAGTGCTGGGTAGCGTAGTGTGTGCAGAGTAATGGGGCAGGATAATATAGTGCTGGGTAGTGTAGTCCATGTGCAGAGTTATGGGGGCAGGATAGTATGGTGCGGAGTAGTGTAGTAGGTACAGAGTAATGGGGGCAGGATAATATGGTGCAGTGTAGTGTGTGCAGAGTAATGGGGGCAGGATAATATGGTGCTGGGTAATGTAGTGTGTGCAGAGTAATGGGGGCAGGATAATATGGTGCGGGGTAGTATAGTGTGTGCAGAGTAATGAGGGCAGGATAATATGGTGCAGGCTAGTATAGTGTGTGCAGAGTAATGGGGGCAGAATAATATGGTGCAGGGTAGTGTAGTGTGTGCAGAGTAATGGGGCAGGATAATATGGTGCGGGGTAGTGTAGTGTGTGCAGAGTAATGGGGGCAGGATAATATGGTGCTGTGTAGTGTGTGCAGAGAAATGGTGGGGCAGGATAATATGGTGCTGTGTAGTGTGTGCAAAGTAATGGGGCAGGATAATATGGTGCTGGGTAGTGTAGTGTGTACAGAGTAATGGGGGCAGGATAATATGATGCTGGGTAGTGTAGTGTGTACAGAGTAATGGGGGCAGCATAATATTTTGCAGGGTAGTGTAGTGTGTGCAGAGTAATGGGGCAGGATAATATGGTGCGGGGTAGTGTAGTGTGTGCAGAGTAATGTGGCAGGATAATATGGTGCGGAGTAGTGTAGTAGGTACAGAGTAATGGGGGCAGGATAATATGGTGCAGGGTAGTGTAGTGTGTACAGAGTAATGGGGTAGGATAATATAGTGCTGGGTAGTGTAGTGTGTGCAGAGTAATGGGGCAGGATAATATAGTGCTGGGTAGTGTAGTCCATGTGCAGAGTAATGGGGGCAGGATAATATGGTGCGGAGTAGTGTAGTAGGTACAGAGTAATGGGGGCAGGATAATATGGTGCAGGGTAGTGTAGTGTGTGCAGAGTAATGGGGCAGGATAATATGGTGCTGGGTAGTGTAGTGTGTGCAGAGTAATGGGGCAGGATAATATAGTGCGGGGTAGTGTAATGTGTGCAGAGTAATGGGGGCAGGATAATATGGTGTAGGATAGTGTAGTGTGTGCAGAGTAATGGGGGCAGGATAATATGGTGCGGGGTAGTGTAATGTGTGCAGAGTAATGGGGGCAGGATAATATGGTGCGGGGTAGTGTAGTGTGTGCAGAGTAATGGGGGCAGGATAATATGGTGCAGGGTAGTGTAATGTGTGCAGAGTAATGGGGGCAGGATAATATGGTGCGGGGTAGTGTAGTGTGTGCAGAGTAATGGGGTTAGGATAATATGGTACAGGATTGTGTAGTGTGTGCAGAGTAATGGGGGCAGGATAATATGGTGCGGGGTAGTGTAGTGTGTACAGAGTAATGGGGCAGGATAATATAGTGCTAGGTAGTGTAGTGTGTGCAGAGTAATGGGGCAGGATAATATAGTGCTGGGTAGTGTAGTCCATGTGCAGAGTAATGGGGACAGGATAATATGGTGCAGGGTAGTGTAGTGTGTGCAGAGTAATGGGGGCAGGATAATATGGTGCTGGGTAATGTAGTAGTGTGTGCAGGGTAATGGGGGCAGGATAATATGGTGCGGGGTAGTATAGTGTGTGCAGAGTAATGAGGGCAGGATAATATGGTTCAGGGTAGTGTAGTGTGTGCAGAGTAATGGGGCAGGATAATATGGTGCTGTGTAGTGTGTGCAGAGTAATGGGGGCAGGATAATATGGTGCTGTGTAGTGTGTGCAGAGTAATGGGGGCTGGATAATATGGTGCTGTGTAGTGTGTGCAGAGTAATGGGGGCAGGATAATATGGTGCTGTGTAGTGTGTGCAGAGTAATGGGGGCAGGATAATATGGTGCTGGGTAGTGTAGTGTGTACAGAGTAATGGGGGCAGGATAATATGATGCTGGGTAGTGTAGTGTGTACTGAGTAATGGGGCAGCATAATATTTTGCAGGGTAGTGTAGTGTGTGCAGAGTAATGGGGCAGGATAATATGGTGCGGGGTAGTGTAGTGTGTGCAGAGTAATGGGGCAGGATAATATGGTGCGGGGTAGTGTGTGCAGAGTAATGGGGGCAGGATAATATGGTACGGGGTAGTATAGTGTGTTAAGAGTAATGAGGGCAGGATAGTATGGTGCAGGGTAGTTTAGTGTGTGCAGAGTAATGGGGCAGGATAATATGGTGCTGTGTAGTGTGTGCAGAGTAAGGGGGGCAGGATAATATGGTGCTGTGTAGTGTGTGAAGAGTAATGGGAGCAGGATAATATTGTGCAGGGTAGTGTAGTGTGTGCAGAGTAATGGGGTTAGGATAATATGGTGCAGGGTAGTGTAGTGTGTGCAGAGTAATGGGAGCAGCATAATATGGTGCAGGGTAGTGTAGTGTGTGCAGAGTAATGGGGGTAGGATAATATGGTGCGGGGTAGTGTAGTGTGTGCAGAGTAATGGGGTTAGGATAATATAGTGCTGGGTAGTGTAGTCCATGTGCAGAGTAATGGGGGCAGAATAATATGGTGCGGAGTAGTGTAGTAGGAACAGAGTAATGGGGGCAGGATAATATGGTGCAGGGTAGTGTAGTGTGTGCAGAGTAATGGGGGCAGGATAATATGGTGCGGGGTAGTGTAGTGTGTGTAGAGTAATGGGGCAGGATAATATGGTGCGGGGAAGTGTGTGCAGAGTAATGGGGGCAGGATAATATGGTACGGGGTAGTATAGTGTGTTCAGAGTAATGAGGGCAGGATAATATGGTGCAGGGTAGTGTAGTGTGTGCAGAGTAATGGGGCAGGATAATATGGTGCTGTGTAGTGTGTGCAGAGTAATGGGGGCAGGATAATATGGTGCTGTGTAGTGTGTGCAGAGTAATGGGGCAGGATAATATGGTGCGGGGTAGTGTAGTGTGTGCAGAGTAATGGGGGCAGGATAATATGGTGCGGGGTAGTGTAGTGTGTGCAGAGTAATGGGGGCAGGATAATATGGTGCGGGGTAGTGTAGTGTGTGCAGAGTAATGGGGGCAGGATAATATGTTGCGGGGTAGTGTAGTGTGTGCAGAGTAATGGGGGCAGGATAATATGGTGCAGGATAGTGTAGTGTGTGCAGAGTAATGGGGGCAGGATAATATGGTGCGGGGTAGTGTAGTGTGTGCAGAGTAATGGGGGCAGGATAATATGGTGCGGGGTAGTTGAGTGTGTGCAGCGTAATGGGGCAGGTAGTGTAGTGTGTGCAGAGTAATTGGGGCAGGATAATATGATACGGGGTAGTATAGTGTGTTCAGAGTAATGAGGGCAGGATAATATGGTGCAGGGTAGTGTAGTGTGTGCAGAGTAATGGGGCAGGATAATATGGTGCTGTGTAGTGTGTGCAGAGTAATGGGGGCAGGATAATATGGTGCTGTGCAGTGTGTGCAGAGTAATGGGGCAGGATAATATGGTGCTGGGTAGTGTAGTGTGTACAGAGTAATGGGGCAGGATAATATGGTGCGGGGTAGTGTAGTGTGTGCAGAGTAATGGGGGCAGGATAATATGGTGCTGGGTAGTGTAGTGTGTGCAGAGTAATGGGGACAGGATAATATGGTGCAGGGTAGTGTAGTGTGTGCAGAGTAATGGGAGCAGGATAATATGGTGCAGGGTAGTGTAGTGTGTGCAAAGTAATGGGGTTAGGATAATATGGTGCAAGATAGTGTAGTGTGTGCAGAGTAATGGGGGCAGGATAATATGGTGCGGGGTAGTGTAATGTGTGCAGAGTAATGGGGGCAGGATAATATGGTGCGGGGTAGTGTAGTGTGTGCAGAGTAAAGGGGGCAGGATAATATGGTGCGGGGTAGTGTAATGTGTGCAGAGTAATGGGGGCAGGATAATATGGTGCAGGATAGTGTAGTGTGTGCAGAGTAATGGGGGCAGGATAATATGGTGCAGGGTAGTGTAGTGTGTGCAGAGTAATGGGGGCAGGATAATATGGTGCGGGGTAGTGTAGTGTGTGCAGAGTAATGGGGGCAGGATAATATGGTGCGGGGTAGTGTAGTGTGTGCAGAGTAGTGGGGGCAGGATAATATGGTGTAGTGTAGTGTGTGCAGAGTAATGGGGGCAGGATAATATGGTGCGGGGTAGTGTAGTGTGTGCAGAGTAATGGGGGCAGGATAATATGGTGCGGGGTAGTGTAGTGTGTGCAGAGTAATGGGGGCAGGATAATATGGTGCGGGGTAGTGTAGTGTGTGCAGAGTAATGGGGGCAGGATAATAAGGTGCGGGGTAGTGTAGTGTGTGCAGAGTAATGGGGGAAGGATAATATGGTGCGGGGTAGTGTAGTGTGTGCAGAGTAATGGGGGCAGGATAATATGGTGCGGGGTAGTGTAGTGTGTGCAGAGTAATGGGGGCAGGATAATATGGTGCAGGATAGTGTAGTGTGTGCAGTGTAATGGGGGCAGGATAATATGGTGCGGGGTAGTGTAATGTGTGCAAAGTAATGGGGGCAGGATAATATGGTGCGGGGTAGTTGAGTGTGTGCAGCGTAATGGGGGCAGGTAGTGTAGTGTGTGCAGAGTAATGGGGGCAGGATAATATGGTGCGGGGTAGTGTAATGTGTGCAGAGTAATGGGGGCAGGATAATATGGTGCAAGGTAGTGTAGTGTGTGCAGAGTAATGGGGGCAGGATAATATGGTGCGGGGTAGAGTAATGTGTGCAGAGTAATGGGGGCAGGATAATATGGTGCAGGGTAGTGTAGTGTGTGCAGAGTAATGGGGGCAGGATAATATGGTGCGGGGTAGTGTAATGTGTGCAGAGTAATGGGGGCAGGATAATATGGTGCGCGGTAGTGTAGTGTGTGCAGAGTAATGGGGGCAGGATAATATGGTGCGGGGTAGTGTAGTGTGTGCAGAGTAATGGGGGCAGGATAATATGGTGCGGGGTAGTGTAGCCTGTGTGCAGAGTAATGGGGGCAGGATAATATGGTGCGCGGTAGTGTAGTGTGTGCAGAGTAATGGGGGCAGGATAATATGGTGCGGGGTAGTGTAGTGTGTGCAGAGTAATGGGGGCAGGATAATATGGTGCGGGGTAGTGTAGTGTGTGCAGAGTAATGGGGGCAGGATAATATGGTGCAGGGTAGTGTAGTGTGTGCAGAGTAATGGGGGCAGGATAATATGGTGCGGGGTAGTGTAGTGTGTGCAGAGTAATGGGGGCAGGAAAATATGGTGCGGGGTAGTGAAGTGTGTGCAGAGTAATGGTGGCAGGATAATATGGTGCGGGGTAGTGTAGTGTGTGCAGAGTAATGGGGGCAGGATAATATGGTGCGGGGTAGTTGAGTGTGTGCAGCGTAATGGGGCAGGTAGTGTAGTGTGTGCAGAGTAATGGGGGCAGGATAATATGATACGGGGTAGTATAGTGTGTTCAGAGTAATGAGGGCAGGATAATATGGTGCAGGGTAGTGTAGTGTGTGCAGAGTAATGGGGCAGGATAATATGGTGCTGTGTAGTGTGTGCAGAGTAATGGGGGCAGGATAATATGGTGCTGTGCAGTGTGTGCAGAGTAATGGGGCAGGATAATATGGTGCTGGGTAGTGTAGTGTGTACAGAGTAATGGGGCAGGATAATATGGTGCGGGGTAGTGTAGTGTGTGCAGAGTAATGGGGGCAGGATAATATGGTGCTGGGTAGTGTAGTGTGTGCAGAGTAATGGGGACAGGATAATATGGTGCAGGGTAGTGTAGTGTGTGCAGAGTAATGGGAGCAGGATAATATGGTGCAGGGTAGTGTAGTGTGTGCAGAGTAATGGGGTTAGGATAATATGGTGCAAGATAGTGTAGTGTGTGCAGAGTAATGGGGGCAGGATAATATGGTGCGGGGTAGTGTAATGTGTGCAGAGTAATGGGGGCAGGATAATATGGTGCGGGGTAGTGTAGTGTGTGTAGAGTAAAGGGGGCAGGATAATATGGTGCGGGGTAGTGTAATGTGTGCAGAGTAATGGGGGCAGGATAATATGGTGCAGGATAGTGTAGTGTGTGCAGAGTAATGGGGGCAGGATAATATGGTGCGGGGTAGTGTAGTGTGTGCAGAGTAATGGGGGCAGGATAATATGGTGCAAGATAGTGTAGTGTGTGCAGAGTAATGGGGGCAGGATAATATGGTGCGGGGTAGTGTAATGTGTGCAGAGTAATGGGGGCAGGATAATATGGTGCGGGGTAGTGTAGTGTGTGCAGAGTAAAGGGGCAGGATAATATGGTGCGGGGTAGTGTAATGTGTGCAGAGTAATGGGGGCAGGATAATATGGTGCAGGATAGTGTAGTGTGTGCAGAGTAATGGGGGCAGGATAATATGGTGCAGGGTAGTGTAGTGTGTGCAGAGTAATGGGGGCAGGATAATATGGTGCGGGGTAGTGTAGTGTGTGCAGAGTAATGGGGGCAGGATAATATGGTGCGGGGTAGTGTAGTGTGTGCAGAGTAGTGGGGGCAGGATAATATGGTGTAGTGTAGTGTGTGCAGAGTAATGGGGGCAGGATAATATGGTGCGGGGTAGTGTAGTGTGTGCAGAGTAATGGGGGCAGGATAATATGGTGCGGGGTAGTGTAGTGTGTGCAGAGTAATGGGGGCAGGATAATATGGTGCGGGGTAGTGTAGTGTGTGCAGAGTAATGGGGGCAGGATAATAAGGTGCGGGGTAGTGTAGTGTGTGCAGAGTAATGGGGGAAGGATAATATGGTGCGGGGTAGTGTAGTGTGTGCAGAGTAATGGGGGCAGGATAATATGGTGCGGGGTAGTGTAGTGTGTGCAGAGTAATGGGGGCAGGATAATATGGTGCAGGATAGTGTAGTGTGTGCAGTGTAATGGGGGCAGGATAATATGGTGCGGGGTAGTGTAATGTGTGCAAAGTAATGGGGGCAGGATAATATGGTGCGGGGTAGTTGAGTGTGTGCAGCGTAATGGGGGCAGGTAGTGTAGTGTGTGCAGAGTAATGGGGGCAGGATAATATGGTGCGGGGTAGTGTAATGTGTGCAGAGTAATGGGGGCAGGATAATATGGTGCAAGGTAGTGTAGTGTGTGCAGAGTAATGGGGGCAGGATAATATGGTGCGGGGTAGAGTAATGTGTGCAGAGTAATGGGGGCAGGATAATATGGTGCAGGGTAGTGTAGTGTGTGCAGAGTAATGGGGGCAGGATAATATGGTGCGGGGTAGTGTAATGTGTGCAGAGTAATGGGGGCAGGATAATATGGTGCGCGGTAGTGTAGTGTGTGCAGAGTAATGGGGGCAGGATAATATGGTGCGGGGTAGTGTAGTGTGTGCAGAGTAATGGGGGCAGGATAATATGGTGCGGGGTAGTGTAGCCTGTGTGCAGAGTAATGGGGGCAGGATAATATGGTGCGCGGTAGTGTAGTGTGTGCAGAGTAATGGGGGCAGGATAATATGGTGCGGGGTAGTGTAGTGTGTGCAGAGTAATGGGGGCAGGATAATATGGTGCGGGGTAGTGTAGTGTGTGCAGAGTAATGGGGGCAGGATAATATGGTGCAGGGTAGTGTAGTGTGTGCAGAGTAATGGGGGCAGGATAATATGGTGCGGGGTAGTGTAGTGTGTGCAGAGTAATGGGGGCAGGAAAATATGGTGCGGGGTAGTGAAGTGTGTGCAGAGTAATGGTGGCAGGATAATATGGTGCGGGGTAGTGTAGTGTGTGCAGAGTAATGGGGGCAGGATAATATGGTGCGGGGTAGTTGAGTGTGTGCAGCGTAATGGGGCAGGTAGTGTAGTGTGTGCAGAGTAATGGGGGCAGGATAATATGATACGGGGTAGTATAGTGTGTTCAGAGTAATGAGGGCAGGATAATATGGTGCAGGGTAGTGTAGTGTGTGCAGAGTAATGGGGCAGGATAATATGGTGCTGTGTAGTGTGTGCAGAGTAATGGGGGCAGGATAATATGGTGCTGTGCAGTGTGTGCAGAGTAATGGGGCAGGATAATATGGTGCTGGGTAGTGTAGTGTGTACAGAGTAATGGGGCAGGATAATATGGTGCGGGGTAGTGTAGTGTGTGCAGAGTAATGGGGGCAGGATAATATGGTGCTGGGTAGTGTAGTGTGTGCAGAGTAATGGGGACAGGATAATATGGTGCAGGGTAGTGTAGTGTGTGCAGAGTAATGGGAGCAGGATAATATGGTGCAGGGTAGTGTAGTGTGTGCAGAGTAATGGGGTTAGGATAATATGGTGCAAGATAGTGTAGTGTGTGCAGAGTAATGGGGGCAGGATAATATGGTGCGGGGTAGTGTAATGTGTGCAGAGTAATGGGGGCAGGATAATATGGTGCGGGGTAGTGTAGTGTGTGTAGAGTAAAGGGGGCAGGATAATATGGTGCGGGGTAGTGTAATGTGTGCAGAGTAATGGGGGCAGGATAATATGGTGCAGGATAGTGTAGTGTGTGCAGAGTAATGGGGGCAGGATAATATGGTGCGGGGTAGTGTAGTGTGTGCAGAGTAATGGGGGCAGGATAATATGGTGCGGGGTAGTGTAGTGTGTGCAGAGTAATGGGGGCAGGATAATATGGTGCGGGGTAGTGTAGTGTGTGCAGAGTAATGGGGGCAGGATAATATGGTGTAGTGTAGTGTGTGCAGAGTAATGGGGGCAGGATAATATGGTGCGGGGTAGTGTAGTGTGTGCAGAGTAATGGGGGCAGGATAATATGGTGCGGGGTAGTGTAGTGTGTGCAGAGTAATGGGGGCAGGATAATATGGTGCGGGGTAGTGTAGTGTGTGCAGAGTAATGGGGGCAGGATAATAAGGTGCGGGGTAGTGTAGTGTGTGCAGAGTAATGGGGGCAGGATAATATGGTGCGGGGTAGTGTAGTGTGTGCAGAGTAATGGGGGCAGGATAATAAGGTGCGGGGTAGTGTAGTGTGTGCAGAGTAATGGGGGCAGGATAATATGGTGCGGGGTAGTGTAGTGTGTGCAGAGTAATGGGGGCAGGATAATATGGTGCGGGGTAGTGTAGTGTGTGCAGAGTAATGGGGGCAGGATAATATGGTGCAGGATAGTGTAGTGTGTGCAGAGTAATGGGGGCAGGATAATATGGTGCGGGGTAGTGTAATGTGTGCAGAGTAATGGGGGCAGGATAATATGGTGCAAGGTAGTGTAGTGTGTGCAGAGTAATGGGGGCAGGATAATATGGTGCGGGGTAGAGTAATGTGTGCAGAGTAATGGGGGCAGGATAATATGGTGCAGGGTAGTGTAGTGTGTGCAGAGTAATGGGGGCAGGATAATATGGTGCGGGGTAGTGTAATGTGTGCAGAGTAATGGGGGCAGGATAATATGGTGCGCGGTAGTGTAGTGTGTGCAGAGTAATGGGGGCAGGATAATATGGTGTGGGGTAGTGTAGTGTGTGCAGAGTAATGGGGGCAGGATAATATGGTGCGGGGTAGTGTAGCCTGTGTGCAGAGTAATGGGGGCAGGATAATATGGTGCGCGGTAGTGTAGTGTGTGCAGAGTAATGGGGGCAGGATAATATGGTGCGGGGTAGTGTAGTGTGTGCAGAGTAATGGGGGCAGGATAATATGGTGCGGGGTAGTGTAGTGTGTGCAGAGTAATGGGGGCAGGATAATATGGTGCAGGGTAGTGTAGTGTGTGCAGAGTAATGGGGGCAGGATAATATGGTGCGGGGTAGTGTAGTGTGTGCAGAGTAATGGGGGCAGGAAAATATGGTGCGGGGTAGTGAAGTGTGTGCAGAGTAATGGTGGCAGGATAATATGGTGCGGGGTAGTGTAGTGTGTGCAGAGTAATGGGGTTAGGATAATATGGTGCAGGATAGTGTAGTGTGTGCAGAGTAATGGGGGCAGGATAATATGGTGCGGAGTAGTGTAATGTGTGCAGAGTAATGGGGGCAGGATAACATGGTGCGGGGTAGTGTAGTGTGTGCAGAGTAATGGGGGCAGGATAATATGGTGCGGGGTAGTGTAATGTGTGCAGAGTAATGGGGGCAGGATAATATGGTGCAGGATAGTGTAGTGTGTGCAGAGTAATGGGGGCAGGATAATATGGGGCGGGGTAGTGTAATGTGTGCAGAGTAATGGGGGCAGGATAATATGGTGCGGGGTAGTGTAGTGTGTGCAGAGTAATGGGGTTAGGATAATATGGTGCAGGATAGTGTAGTGTGTGCAGAGTAATGGGGGCAGGATAATATGGTGCGGGGTAGAGTAGTGTGTACAGAGTAATGGGGTAGGATAATATAGTGCTGGGTAGTGTAGTGTGTGCAGAGTAATGGGGCAGGATAATATAGTGCTGGGTAGTGTAGTCCATGTGCAGAGTAATGGGGGCAGGATAATATGGTGCGGAGTAGTGTAGTAGGTACAGAGTAATGGGGGCAGGATAATATGGTGCAGGGTAGTGTAGTGTGTGCAGAGTAATGGGGCAGGATAATATGGTGCTGGGTAGTGTAGTGTGTGCTGAGTAATGGGGCAGGATAATATAGTGCTGGGTAGTGTAGTCCATGTGCAGAGTAATGGGGGCAGGATAATATGGTGCGGAGTAGTGTAGTAGGTACAGAGTAATGGGGGCAGGATAATATGGTGCGGGGTAGTGTAGTGTGTGCAGAGTAATGGGGGCAGGATAATAAGGTGCGGGGTAGTGTAGTGTGTGCAGAGTAATGGGGGCAGGATAATATGGTGCGGGGTAGTGTAGTGTGTGCAGAGTAATGGGGGCAGGATAATATGGTGCGGGGTAGTGTAGTGTGTGCAGAGTAATGGGGGCAGGATAATATGGTGCAGGATAGTGTAGTGTGTGCAGAGTAATGGGGGCAGGATAATATGGTGCGGGGTAGTGTAGTGTGTGCAGAGTAATGGGGGCAGGATAATATGGTGCGGGGTAGTAGAGTGTGGGCAGCGTAATGGGGGCAGGTAGTGTAGTGTGTGCAGAGTAATGGGGGCAGGATAATATGGTGCAGGATATTGTAGTGTGTGCAGAGTAATGGGGGCAGGATAATATGGTGCGGGGTAGTTGAGTGTGTGCAGCGTAATGGGGGCAGGTAGTGTAGTGTGTGCAGAGTAATGGGGCAGGGTAATATGGTGCGGGGGTAGTGTAGTGTGTGCAGAGTAATGGGGGCAGGATAATATGGTGCGGGGTAGTGTAGTGTGTGCAGAGTAATGGGGGCAGGATAATATGGTGCAAGGTAGTGTAGTGTGTGCAGAGTAATGGGGGCAGGACAATATGGTGCGGGGTAGTGTAGTGTGTGCAGAGTAATGGGGGCAGGATAATATGGTGCGGGGTAGTGTAGTGTGTGCAGAGTAATGGGGGCAGGATAATATGGTGCAGGATAGTGTAGTGTGTGCAGAGTAATGGGGGCAGGATAATATGGTGCGGGGTAGTGTAATGTGTGCAGAGTAATGGGGGCAGGATAATATGGTGCGGGGTAGTTGAGTGTGTGCAGCGTAATGGGGGCAGGTAGTGTAGTGTGTGCAGAGTAATGGGGGCAGGATAATATGGTGCGGGGTAGTGTAATGTGTGCAGAGTAATGGGGGCAGGATAATATGGTGCGGGGTAGTGTAGTGTGTGCAGAGTAATGGGGGGCAGTATAATATGGTGCAGGGTAGTGTAGTGTGTGCAGAGTAATGGGGGCAGGATAATATGGTGCGGGGTAGTGTAATGTGTGCAGAGTAATGGGGGCAGGATAATATGGTGCGCGGTAGTGTAGTGTGTGCAGAGTAATGGGGGCAGGATAATATGGTGCGGGGTAGTGTAGAGTGTGCAGAGTAATGGGGGCAGGATAATATGGTGCGGGGTAGTGTAGCCTGTGTGCAGAGTAATGGGGGCAGGATAATATGGTGCAGGGTAGTGTAGTGTGTGCAGAGTAATGGGAGCAGCATAATATGGTGCAGGGTAGTGTAGTGTGTGCAGAGTAATGGGGGTAGGATAATATGGTGCGGGGTAGTGTAGTGTGTGCAGAGTAATGGGAGCAGCATAATATGGTGCAGGGTAGTGTAGTGTGTGCAGAGTAATGGGGGTAGGATAATATGGTGCGGGGTAGTGTAGTGTGTGCAGAGTAATGGGGTTAGGATAATATAGTGCTGGGTAGTGTAGTCCATGTGCAGAGTAATGGGGGCAGGATAATATGGTGCGGAGTAGTGTAGTAGGTACAGAGTAATGGGGGTAGGATAATATGGTGCAGGGTATTGTAGTGTGTTCAGAGTAATGGGGGCAGGATAATATGGTGCTGGGTAATGTAGTGTGTGCAGGGTAATGGGGGCAGGATAATATGGTGCGGGGTAGTATAGTGTGTGCAGAGTAATGAGGGCAGGATAATATGGTGCAGGGTAGTGTAGTGTGTGCAGAGTAATGGGGCAGGATAATATGGTGCTGTGTAGTGTGTGCAGAGTAATGTGGGCAGTATAATATGGTGCTGTGTACTGTGTGCAGAGTAATGGGGCAGGATAATCTGGTGCTGGGTAGTGTAGTGTGTACAGAGTAATGGGGGCAGGATAATATGATGCTGGGTAGTGTAGTGTGTACAGAGTAATGGGGGCAGCATAATATTTTGCAGGGTAGTGTAGTGTGTGCAGAGTAATGGGGGAAGGATAATATGGTGCGGGGTAGTGTAGTGTGTACAGAGTAATGGGAGCAGCATAATATTTTGCAGGGTAGTGTAGTGTGTACAGAGTAATGGGGGCAGGATAATATGATGCTGGGTAGTGTAGTGTGTACAGAGTAATGGGGGCAGCATAATATTTTGCAGGGTTGTGTAGTGTGTGCAGAGTAATGGGGGCAGGGTAATATGGTGCGGGGTAGTATAGTGTGTTCAGAGTAATGAGGGCAGGATAATATGGTGCAGGGTAGTGTAGTGTGTGCAGAGTAATGGGGCAGGATAATATGGTGCTGTGTAGTGTGTGCAGAGTAATGGGGGCAGGATAATATGTGCTGTGCAGTGTGTGCAGAGTAATGGGGCAGGATAATATGGTGCTGGGTAGTGTAGTGTGTGCAGAGTAATGGGAGCAGGATAATATGGTGCAGGGTAGTGTAGTGTGTGCAGAGTAATGGGGTTAGGATAATATGGTGCAGGATAGTGTAGTGTGTGCAGAGTAATGGGGGCAGGATAATATGGTGCGGGGTAGTGTAATGTGTGCAGAGTAATGGGGGCAGGATAATATGGTGCGGGGTAGTGTAGTGTGTGCAGAGTAAAGGGGGCAGGATAATATGGTGCGGGGTAGTGTAATGTGTGCAGAGTAATGGGGGCAGGATAATATGGTGCAGGATAGTGTAGTGTGTGCAGAGTAATGGGGGCAGGATAATATGGTGCGGGGTAGTGTAGTGTGTGCAGAGTAATGGGGGCAGGATAATATGGTGCGGGGTAGTGTAGTGTGTGCAGAGTAATGGGGGCAGGATAATATGGTGCGGGGTAGTGTAGTGTGTGCAGAGTAATGGGGGCAGGATAATATGGTGCGGGGTAGTGTAGTGTGTGCAGAGTAATGGGGGCAGGATAATATGGTGTAGTGTAGTGTGTGCAGAGTAATGGGGGCAGGATAATATGGTGCGGGGTAGTGTAGTGTGTGCAGAGTAATGGGGGCAGGATAATATGGTGCGGGGTAGTGTAGTGTGTGCAGAGTAATGGGGGCAGGATAATATGGTGCGGGGTAGTGTAGTGAGTGCAGAGAAATGGGGGCAGGATAATAAGGTGCGGGGTAGTGTAGTGTGTGCAGAGTAATGGGGGCAGGATAATATGGTGCGGGGTAGTGTAGTGTGTGCAGAGTAATGGGGGCAGGATAATATGGTGCGGGGTAGTGTAGTGTGTGCAGAGTAATGGGGGCAGGATAATATGGTGCAGGATAGTGTAGTGTGTGCAGAGTAATGGGGGCAGGATAATATGGTGCGGGGAAGTGTAATGTGTGCAAAGTAATGGGGGCAGGATAATATGGTGCGGGGTAGTTGAGTGTGTGCAGCGTAATGGGGGCAGGTAGTGTAGTGTGTGCAGAGTAATGGGGGCAGGATAATATGGTGCGGGGTAGTGTAATGTGTGCAGAGTAATGGG
The DNA here is from genome assembly GCA_031769625.1 of Taudactylus pleione. Lineage (NCBI taxonomy): Eukaryota > Metazoa > Chordata > Amphibia > Anura > Myobatrachidae > Taudactylus > Taudactylus pleione. Next base: position 733,370 of record JAUIMM010001294.1, read on the forward strand.
GGCAGGATAATATGGTGCAAGGTAGTGTAGTGTGTGCAGAGTAATGGGGGCAGGATAATATGGTGCGGGGTAGAGTAATGTGTGCAGAGTAATGGGGGCAGGATAATATGGTGCAGGGTAGTGTAGTGTGTGCAGAGTAATGGGGGCAGGATAATATGGTGCGGGGTAGTGTAATGTGTGCAGAGTAATGGGGGCAGGATAATATGGTGCGCGGTAGTGTAGTGTGTGCAGAGTAATGGGGGCAGGATAATATGGTGCGGGGTAGTGTAGTGTGTGCAGAGTAATGGGGGCAGGATAATATGGTGCGGGGTAGTGTAGCCTGTGTGCAGAGTAATGGGGGCAGGATAATATGGTGCACGGTAGTGTAGTGTGTGCAGAGTAATGGGGGCAGGATAATATGGTGCGGGGTAGTGTAGTGTGTGCAGAGTAATGGGGGCAGGATAATATGGTGCGGGGTAGTGTAGTGTGTGCAGAGTAATGGGGGCAGGATAATATGGTGCGGGGTAGTGTAGTGTGTGCAGAGTAATGGGGGCAGGATAATATGGTGCGGGGTAGTGTAGTGTGTGCAGAGTAATGGGGGCAGGATAATATGGTGCGGGGTAGTGTAGTGTGTGCAGAGTAATGGGGGCAGGATAATATGGTGCGGGGTAGTGTAGTGTGTGCAGAGTAATGGGGTTAGGATAATATGGTGCAGGATAGTATAGTGTGTGCAGAGTAATGGGGGCAGGATAATATGGTGCGGAGTAGTGTAATGTGTGCAGAGTAATGGGGGCAGGATAACATGGTGCGGGGTAGTGTAGTGTGTGCAGAGTAATGGGGGCAGGATAATATGGTGCGGGGTAGTGTAATGTGTGCAGAGTAATGGGGGCAGGATAATATGGTGCAGGATAGTGTAGTGTGTGCAGAGTAATGGGGGCAGGATAATATGGTGCGGGGTAGTGTAATGTGTGCAGAGTAATGGGGGCAGGATAATATGGTGCGGGGGTAGTGTAGTGTGTGCAGAGTAATGGGGTTAGGATAATATGGTGCGGGGTAGAGTAGTGTGTACAGAGTAATGGGGTAGGATAATATAGTGCTGGGTAGTGTAGTGTGTGCAGAGTAATGGGGGCAGGATAATATGGTGCGGAGTAGTGTAGTAGGTACAGAGTAATGGGGGCAGGATAATATGGTGCAGGGTAGTGTAGTGTGTGCAGAGTAATGGGGCAGGATAATATGGTGCTGGGTAGTGTAGTGTGTGCAGAGTAATGGGGCAGGATAATATAGTGCTGGGTAGTGTAGTCCATGTGCAGAGTAATGGGGGCAGGATAATATGGTGCGGAGTAGTGTAGTAGGTACAGAGTAATGGGGGCAGGATAATATGGTGCGGGGTAGTGTAATGTGTGCAGAGTAATGGGGGCAGGATAATATGGTGCGGGGTAGTGTAGTGTGTGCAGAGTAATGGGGTTAGGATAATATGGTGCGGGGTAGAGTAGTGTGTACAGAGTAATGGGGTAGGATAATATAGCGCTGGGTAGTGTAGTGTGTGCAGAGTAATGGGGGCAGGATAATATGGTGCGGGGTAGTGTAGTGTGTGCAGAGTAATGGGGGCAGGATAATATGGTGCGGGGTAGTGTAGTGTGTGCAGAGTAATGGGGGCAGGATAATATGGTGCAGGATAGTGTAGTGTGTGCAGAGTAATGGGGGCAGGATAATATGGTGCGGGGTAGTGTAGTGTGTGCAGAGTAATGGGGGCAGGATAATATGGTGCGGGGTAGTTGAGTGTGTGCAGCGTAATGGGGCAGGTAGTGTAGTGTGTGCAGAGTAATGGGGGCAGGATAATATGGTGCGGGGTAGTGTAATGTGTGCAGAGTAATGGGGGCAGGATAATATGGTGCAAGGTAGTGTAGTGTGTGCAGAGTAATGGGGGCAGGATAATATGGTGCGGGGTAGAGTAATGTGTGCAGAGTAATGGGGGCAGGATAATATGGTGCAGGGTAGTGTAGTGTGTGCAGAGTAATGGGGGCAGGATAATATGGTGCGGGGTAGTGTAATGTGTGCAGAGTAATGGGGGCAGGATAATATGGTGCGCGGTAGTGTAGTGTGTGCAGAGTAATGGGGGCAGGATAATATGGTGCGGGGTAGTGTAGTGTGTGCAGAGTAATGGGGGCAGGATAATATGGTGCGGGGTAGTGTAGCCTGTGTGCAGAGTAATGGGGGCAGGATAATATGGTGCGCGGTAGTGTAGTGTGTGCAGAGTAATGGGGGCAGGATAATATGGTGCGGGGTAGTGTAGTGTGTGCAGAGTAATGGGGGCAGGATAATATGGTGCGGGGTAGTGTAGTGTGTGCAGAGTAATGGGGGCAGGATAATATGGTGCGGGGTAGTGTAGTGTGTGCAGAGTAATGGGGGCAGGATAATATGGTGCGGGGTAGTGTAGTGTGTGCAGAGTAATGGGGGCAGGATAATATGGTGCGGGGTAGTGTAGTGTGTGCAGAGTAATGGGTGCAGGATAATATGGTGCGGGGTAGTGTAGTGTGTGCAGAGTAATGGGGTTAGGATAATATGGTGCAGGATAGTGTAGTGTGTGCAGAGTAATGGGGGCAGGATAATATGGTGCGGAGTAGTGTAATGTGTGCAGAGTAATGGGGGCAGGATAACATGGTGCGGGGTAGTGTAGTGTGTGCAGAGTAATGGGGGCAGGATAATATGGTGCGGGGTAGTGTAATGTGTGCAGAGTAATGGGGGCAGGATAATATGGTGCAGGATAGTGTAGTGTGTGCAGAGTAATGGGGGCAGGATAATATGGTGCGGGGTAGTGTAATGTGTGCAGAGTAATGGGGGCAGGATAATATGGTGCGGGGTAGTGTAATGTGTGCAGAGTAATGGGGTTAGGATAATATGGTGCAGGATAGTGTAGTGTGTGCAGAGTAATGGGGGCAGGAGAATATGGTGCGGGGTAGAGTAGTGTGTACAGAGTAATGGGGTAGGATAATATAGTGCTGGGTAGTGTAGTGTGTGCAGAGTAATGGGGCAGGATAATATAGTGCTGGGTAGTGTAGTCCATGTGCAGAGTAATGGGGGCAGGATAATATGGTGCGGAGTAGTGTAGTAGGTACAGAGTAATGGGGGCAGGATAATATGGTGCAGGGTAGTGTAGTGTGTGCAGAGTAATGGGGCAGGATAATATGGTGCTGGGTAGTGTAGTGTGTGCAGAGTAATGGGCAGGATAATATAGTGCTGGGTAGTGTAGTCCATGTGCAGAGTAATGGGGGCAGGATAATATGGTGCGGAGTAGTGTAGTAGGTACAGAGTAATGGGGGCAGGATAGTATGGTGCAGGGTAGTGTAGTGTGTGCAGAGTAATGGGGGCAGGATAATATGGTGCGGGGTAGTGTAGTGTGTGCAGAGTAATGGGGTTAGGATAATATGGTGTAGGATAGTGTAGTGTGTGCAGAGTAATGGGGGCAGGATAATATGGTACGGGGTAGAGTAGTGTGTACAGAGTAATTGGGTAGGATAATATAGTGCTGGGTAGTGTAGTGTGTGCAGAGTAATGGGGCAGGATAATATAGTGCTGGGTAGTGTAGTCCATGTGCAGAGTAATGGGGGCAGGATAATATGGTGCGGAGTAGTGTAGTTGGTACAGAGTAATGGGGGCAGGATAATATGGTGCAGGGTAGTGTAGTGTGTGCAGAGTAATGGGGCAGGATAATATGGTGCTGGGTAGTGTAGTGTGTGCAGAGTAATGGGGCAGGATAATATAGTGCGGGGTAGTGTAATGTGTGCAGAGTAATGGGGGCAGGATAATATGGTGTAGGATAGTGTAGTGTGTGCAGAGTAATGGGGGCAGGATAATATGGTGCGGGGTAGTGTAGTGTGTGCAGAGTAATGGGGGCAGGATAATATGGTGCGGGGTAGTGTAGCCTGTGTGCAGAGTAATGGGGGCAGGATAATATGGTGCGCGGTAGTGTAGTGTGTGCAGAGTAATGGGGGCAGGATAATATGGTGCGGGGTAGTGTAGTGTGTGCAGAGTAATGGGGGCAGGATAATATGGTGCGGGGTAGTGTAGTGTGTGCAGAGTAATGGGGGCAGGATAATATGGTGCGGGGTAGTGTAGTGTGTGCAGAGTAATGGGGGCAGGATAATATGGTGCGGGGTAGTGTACTGTGTGCAGAGTAATGGGGCAGGATAATATAGTGCTGGGTAGTGTAGTCCATGTGCAGAGTAATGGGGGCAGGATAATATGGTGCGGAGTAGTGTAGTAGGTACAGAGTAATGGGGGCAGGATAGTATGGTGCAGGGTAGTGTAGTTGGTACAGAGTAATGGGGTTAGGATAATATGGTGCAGGATAGTGTAGTGTGTGCAGAGTAATGGGGGCAGGATAATATGGTGCGGAGTAGTGTAATGTGTGCAGAGTAATGGGGGCAGGATAACATGGTGCGGGGTAGTGTAGTGTGTGCAGAGTAATGGGGGCAGGATAATATGGTGCGGGGTAGTGTAATGTGTGCAGAGTAATGGGGGCAGGATAATATGGTGCAGGATAGTGTAGTGTGTGCAGAGTAATGGGGGCAGGATAATATGGTGCGGGGTAGTGTAATGTTTGCAGAGTAATGGGGGCAGGATAATATGGTGCGGGGTAGTGTAGTGTGTGCAGAGTAATGGGGTTAGGATAATATGGTGCAGGATAGTGTAGTGTGTGCAGAGTAATGGGGGCAGGATAATATGGTGCGGGGTAGAGTAGTGTGTACAGAGTAATGGGGTAGGATAATATAGTGCTGGGTAGTGTAGTGTGTGCAGAGTAATGGGGCAGGATAATATAGTGCTGGGTAGTGTAGTCCATGTGCAGAGTAATGGGGGCAGGATAATATGGTGCGGAGTAGTGTAGTAGGTACAGAGTAATGGGGGCAGGATAATATGGTGCAGGGTAGTGTAGTGTGTGCAGAGTAATGGGGCAGGATAATATGGTGCTGGGTAGTGTACTGTGTGCAGAGTAATGGGGCAGGATAATATAGTGCTGGGTAGTGTAGTCCATGTGCAGAGTAATGGGGGCAGGATAATATGGTGCGGAGTAGTGTAGTAGGTACAGAGTAATGGGGGCAGGATAGTATGGTGCAGGGTAGTGTAGTTGGTACAGAGTAATGGGGGCAGGATAATATGGTGCAGGGTAGTGTAGTGTGTGCAGAGTAATGGGGCAGGATAATATGGTGCTGGGTAGTGTAGTGTGTGCAGAGTAATGGGGCAGGATAATATAGTGCGGGGTAGTGTAATGTGTGCAGAGTAATGGGGGCAGGATAATATGGTGTAGGATAGTGTAATGTGTGCAGAGTAATGGGGGCAGGATAATATGGTGCGGGGTAGTGTAATGTGTGCAGAGTAATGGGGGCAGGATAATATGGTGCAGGATAGTGTAGTGTGTGCAGAGTAATGGGGGCAGGATAATATGGTGCAGGATAGTGTAGTGTGTGCAGAGTAATGGGGGCAGGATAATATGGTGCGGGGTAGAGTAGTGTGTACAGAGTAATGGGGTAGGATAATATAGTGCTGGGTAGTGTAGTGTGTGCAGAGTAATGGGGCAGGATAATATAGTGCTGGGTAGTGTAGTCCATGTGCAGAGTAATGGGGGCAGGATAATATGGTGCAGGGTAGTGTAGTGTGTGCAGAGTAATGGGGCAGGATAATATGGTGCTGGGTAGTGTAGTGTGTGCAGAGTAATGGGGCAGGATAATATAGTGCGGGGTAGTGTAATGTGTGCAGAGTAATGGGGGCAGGATAATATGGTGTAGGATAGTGTAGTGTGTGCAGAGTAATGGGGGCAGGATAATATGGTGCGGGGTAGTGTAGTGTTTGCAGAGTAATGGGGGCAGGATAATATGGTGCGGGGTAGTGTAGCCTGTGTGCAGAGTAATGGGGGCAGGATAATATGGTGCGCGGTAGTGTAGTGTGTGCAGAGTAATGGGGGAAGGATAATATGGTGCGGGGTAGTGTAGTGTGTGCAGAGTAATGGGGGCAGGATAATATGGTGCGGGGTAGTGTAGTGTGTGCAGAGTAATGGGGGCAGGATAATATGGTGCGGGGTAGTGTAGTGTGTGCAGAGTAATGGGGGCAGGATAACATGGTGCGGGGTAGTGTAGTGTGTGCAGAGTAATGGGGGCAGGATAATATGGTGCGGGGTAGTGTAGTGTGTGCAGAGTAATGGGGGCAGGATAATATGGTGCGGGGTAGTGTAGTGTGTGCAGAGTAATGGGGTTAGGATAATATGGTGCAGGATAGTGTAGTGTGTGCAGAGTAATGGGGGCAGGATAATATGGTGCGGAGTAGTGTAATGTGTGCAGAGTAATGGGGGCAGGATAACATGGTGCGGGGTAGTGTAGTGTGTGCAGATTAATGGGGGCAGGATAATATGGTGCGGGGTAGTGTAATGTGTGCAGAGTAATGGGGGCAGGATAATATGGTGCAGGATAGTGTAGTGTGTGCAGAGTAATGGGGGCAGGATAATATGGTGCAGGATAGTGTAGTGTGTGCAGAGTAATGGGGGCAGGATAATATGGTGCGGGGTAGAGTAGTGTGTACAGAGTAATGGGGTAGGATAATATAGTGCTGGGTAGTGTAGTGTGTGCAGAGTAATGGGGCAGGATAATATAGTGCTGGGTAGTGTAGTCCATGTGCAGAGTAATGGGGGCAGGATAATATGGTGCGGAGTAGTGTAGTAGGTACAGAGTAATGGGGGCAGGATAATATGGTGCAGGGTAGTGTAGTGTGTGCAGAGTAATGGGGCAGGATAATATGGTGCTGGGTAGTGTAGTGTGTGCAGAGTAATGGGGCAGGATAATATAGTGCTGGGTAGTGTAGTCCATGTGCAGAGTAATGGGGGCAGGATAATATGGTGCGGAGTAGTGTAGTAGGTACAGAGTAATGGGGGCAGGATAATATGGTGCGGGGTAGTGTAGTGTGTGCAGAGTAATGGGGGCAGGATAATAAGGTGCGGGGTAGTGTAGTGTGTGCAGAGTAATGGGGGCAGGATAATATGGTGCGGGGTAGTGTAGTGTGTGCAGAGTAATGGGGGCAGGATAATATGGTGCGGGGTAGTGTAGTGTGTGCAGAGTAATGGGGGCAGGATAATATGGTGCAGAATAGTGTAGTGTGTGCAGAGTAATGGGGGCAGGATAATATGGTGCGGGGTAGTGTAGTGTGTGCAGAGTAATGGGGGCAGGATAATATGGTGCGGGGTAGTGTAGTGTGTGCAGAGTAATGGGGGCAGGATAATATGGTGCAGGATAGTGTAGTGTGTGCAGAGTAATGGGGGCAGGATAATATGGTGCGGGGTAGTGTAGTGTGTGCAGAGTAATGGGGGCAGGATAATATGGTGCGGGGTAGTAGAGTGTGGGCAGCGTAATGGGGGCAGGTAGTGTAGTGTGTGCAGAGTAATGGGGGCAGGATAATATGGTGCAGGATAGTGTAGTGTGTGCAGAGTAATGGGGGCAGGATAATATGGTGCGGGGTAGTTGAGTGTGTGCAGCGTAATGGGGGCAGGTAGTGTAGTGTGTGCAGAGTAATGGGGCAGGATAATATGGTGCGGGGTAGTGTAGTGTGTGCAGAGTAATGGGGGCAGGATAATATGGTGCGGGGTAGTGTAGTGTGTGCAGAGTAATGGGGGCAGGATAATATGGTGCAAGGTAGTGTAGTGTGTGCAGAGTAATGGGGGCAGGACAATATGGTGCGGGGTAGTGTAGTGTGTGCAGAGTAATGGGGGCAGGATAATATGGTGCGGGGTAGTGTAGTGTGTGCAGAGTAATGGGGGCAGGATAATATGGTGCAGGATAGTGTAGTGTGTGCAGAGTAATGGGGGCAGGATAATATGGTGCGGGGTAGTGTAATGTGTGCAGAGTAATGGGGGCAGGATAATATGGTGCGGGGTAGTTGAGTGTGTGCAGCGTAATGGGGGCAGGTAGTGTAGTGTGTGCAGAGTAATGGGGGCAGGATAATATGGTGTGGGGTAGTGTAATGTGTGCAGAGTAATGGGGGCAGGATAATATGGTGCAAGGTAGTGTAGTGTGTGCAGAGTAATGGGGGCAGGATAATATGGTGCGGGGTAGAGTAATGTGTGCAGAGTAATGGGGGCAGGATAATATGGTGCAGGGTAGTGTAGTGTGTGCAGAGTAATGGGGGCAGGATAATATGGTGCGGGGTAGTGTAATGTGTGCAGAGTAATGGGGGCAGGATAATATGGTGCGCGGTAGTGTAGTGTGTGCAGAGTAATGGGGGCAGGATAATATGGTGCGGGGTAGTGTAGTGTGTGCAGAGTAATGGGGGCAGGATAATATGGTGCGGGGTAGTGTAGCCTGTGTGCAGAGTAATGGGGGCAGGATAATATGGTGCGCGGTAGTGTAGTGTGTGCAGAGTAATGGGGGCAGGATAATATGGTGCGGGGTAGTGTAGTGTGTGCAGAGTAATGGGGGCAGGATAATATGGTGCGGGGTAGTGTAGTGTGTGCAGAGTAATGGGGGCAGGATAATATGGTGCGGGGTAGTGTAGTGTGTGCAGAGTAATGGGGGCAGGATAATATGGTGCGGGGTAGTGTAGTGTGTGCAGAGTAATGGGGGCAGGATAATATGGTGCGGGGTAGTGTAGTGTGTGCAGAGTAATGGGGGCAGGATAATATGGTGCGGGGTAGTGTAGTGTGTGCAGAGTAATGGGGGCAGGATAATATGGTGCGGGGTTGTGTAGTGTGTGCAGAGTAATGGGGTTTAGGATAATATGGTGCAGGATAGTGTAGTGTGTGCAGAGTAATGGGGGCAGGATAATATGGTGCGGAGTAGTGTAATGTGTGCAGAGTAATGGGGGCAGGATAACATGGTGCGGGGTAGTGTAGTGTGTGCAGAGTAATGGGGGCAGGATAATATGGTGCGGGGTAGTGTAATGTGTGCAGAGTAATGGGGGCAGGATAATATGGTGCAGGATAGTGTAGTGTGTGCAGAGTAATGGGGGCAGGATAATATGGTGCGGGGTAGTGTAATGTGTGCAGAGTAATGGGGGCAGGATAATATGGTGCGGGGTAGTGTAGTGTGTGCAGAGTAATGGGGTTAGGATAATATGGTGCAGGATAGTGTAGTGTGTGCAGAGTAATGGGGGCAGGATAATATGGTGCGGGGTAGAGTAGTGTGTACAGAGTAATGGGGTAGGATAATATAGTGCTGGGTAGTGTAGTGTGTGCAGAGTAATGGGGCAGGATAATATAGTGCTGGGTAGTGTAGTCCATGTGCAGAGTAATGGGGGCAGGATAATATGGTGCGGAGTAGTGTAGTAGGTACAGAGTAATGGGGGCAGGATAATATGGTGCAGGGTAGTGTAGTGTGTGCAGAGTACTGGGGCAGGATAATATGGTGCTGGGTAGTGTAGTGTGTGCAGAGTAATGGGGCAGGATAATATAGTGCTGGGTAGTGTAGTCCATGTGCAGAGTAATGGGGGCAGGATAATATGGTGCGGAGTAGTGTAGTAGGTACAGAGTAATGGGGGCAGGATAATATGGTGCAGGGTAGTGTAGTGTGTGCAGAGTAATGGGGGCAGGATAATATGGTGCGGGGTAGTGTAGTGTGTGCAGAGTAATGGGGTTAGGATAATATGGTGTAGGATAGTGTAGTGTGTGCAGAGTAATGGGGGCAGGATAATATGGTAGGGGGTAGAGTAGTGTGTACAGAGTAATTGGGTAGGATAATATAGTGCTGGGTAGTGTAGTGTGTGCAGAGTAATGGGGCAGGATAATATAGTGCTGGGTAGTGTAGTCCATGTGCAGAGTAATGGGGGCAGGATAATATGGTGCGGAGTAGTGTAGTTGGTACAGAGTAATGGGGGCAGGATAATATGGTGCAGGGTAGTGTAGTGTGTGCAGAGTAATGGGGCAGGATAATATGGTGCTGGGTAGTGTAGTGTGTGCAGAGTAATGGGGGCAGGATAATATGGTGCAGGATAGTGTAGTGTGTGCAGAGTAATGGGGGCAGGATAATATGGTGCGGGGTAGTGTAGTGTGTGCAGAGTAATGGGGGCAGGATAATATGGTGCGGGGTAGTGTAGTGTGTGCAGAGTAATGGGGGCAGGATAATATGGTGCGGGGTAGTGTAGTGTGTGCAGAGTAATAGGGGCAGGATAATATGGTGCGGTGTAGTGTAGTGTGTGCAGAGTAATGGGGGCAGGATAATATGGTGCGGGGTAGTGTAGTGTGTGCAGAGTAATGGGGGCAGGATAATATGGTGCGGGGTAGTGTAGTGTGTGCAGAGTAATGGGGGCAGGATAATATGGTGCGGGGTAGTGTAGTGTGTGCAGAGTAATGGGGGCAGGATAATAAGGTGCGGGGTAGTGTAGTGTGTGCAGAGTAATGGTGGCAGGATAATATGGTGCGGGGTAGTGTAGTGTGTGCAGAGTAATGGGGGCAGGCTAAAACGGTGCGGGGTAGTGTAGTGTGTGCAGGCTAATGGGGGCAGGATAATATGGTGCAGGATAGTGTAGTGTGTGCAGAGTAATGGGGGCAGGATAATATGGTGCGGGGTAGTGTAGTGTGTGCAGAGTAATGGGGGCAGGATAATATGGTGCGGGGTAGTTGAGTGTGTGCAGCGTAATGGGGGCAGGTAGTGTAGTGTGTGCAGAGTAATGGGGGCAGGATAATATGGTGCGGGGTAGTGTAGTGTGTGCAGAGTAATGGGGGCAGGATAATATGGTGCAGGGTAGTGTAGTGTGTGCAGAGTAATGGGGGCAGGATAATATGGTGCGGGGTAGTGTAATGTGTGCAGAGTAATGGGGGCAGGATAATATGGTGCGCGGTAGTGTAGTGTGTGCAGAGTAATGGGGGCAGGATAATATGGTGCGGGGTAGTGTAGTGTGTGCAGAGTAATGGGGGCAGGATAATATGGTGCGGGGTAGTGTAGCCTGTGTGCAGAGTAATGGGGGCAGGATAATATGGTGCGCGGTAGTGTAGTGTGTGCAGAGTACTGGGGGCAGGATAATATGGTGCGGGGTAGTGTAGTGTGTGCAGAGTAATGGGGGCAGGATAATATGGTGCGGGGTAGTGTAGTGTGTGCAGAGTAATGGGGGCAGGATAATATGGTGCGGGGTAGTGTAGTGTGTGCAGAGTAATGGGGGCAGGATAATATGGTGCGGGGTGGTGTAGTGTGTGCAGAGTAATGGGGGCAGGATAATATGGTGCGGGGTAGTGTAGTGTGTGCAGAGTAATGGGGGCAGGATAATATGGTGCGGGGTAGTGTAGTGTGTGCAGAGTAATGGGGGCAGGATAATATGGTGCGGGGTAGTGTAGTGTGTGCAGAGTAATGGGGGCAGGATAATATGGTGCAGGATAGTGTAGTGTGTGCAGAGTAATGGGGGCAGCATAATATGGCGCGGGGTAGTGTAGTGTGTGCAGAGTAATGGGGGCAGGATAATATGGTGCGGGGTAGTTGAGTGTGTGCAGCGTAATGGGGGCAGGTAGTGTAGTGTGTGCAGAGTAATGGGGGCAGGATATAGTGCAGGATAGTGTAGTGTGTGCAGAGTAATGGGGGCAGGATAATATGGTGCGGGGTAGTTGAGTGTGTGCAGCGTAATGGGGGCAGGTAGTGTAGTGTGTGCAGAGTAATGGGGGCAGGATAATATGGTGCGGAGTAGTGTAGTAGGTACAGAGTAATGGGGGCAGGATAATATGGTGCAGGGTAGTGTAGTGTGTGCAGAGTAATGGGGGCAGGATAATATGGTGCAAGGTAGTGTAGTGTGTGCAGAGTAATGGGGGCAGGATAATATGGTGCGCGGTAGTGTAGTGTGTGCAGAGTAATGGGGGCAGGATAATATGGTGCGGGGTAGTGTAGCCTGTGTGCAGAGTAATGGGAGCAGCATAATATGGTGCAGGGTAGTGTAGTGTGTGCAGAGTAATGGGGGTAGGATAATATGGTGCGGGGTAGTGTAGTGTGTGCAGAGTAATGGGAGCAGCATAATATGGTGTAGTGTAGTGTGTGAAGAGTAATGGGGGTAGGATAATATAGTGCTGGGTAGTGTAGTGTGTGCAGAGTAATGGGGCAGGATAATATGGTGCTGGGTAGTGTAGTCCATGTGCAGAGTAATGGGGACAGGATAATATGTTGCAGGGTAGTGTAGTGTGTGCAGAGTAATGGGGGCAGGATAATATGGTGCTGGGTAATGTAGTAGTGTGTGCAGAGTAATGGGGGCAGGATAATATGGTGCGGTGTAGTGTAGTGTGTGCAGAGTAATGGGGGCAGGATAATATGGTGCGGGGTAGTGTAATGTGTGCAGAGTAATGGGGGCAGGATAATATGGTGCAGGATAGTGTAGTGTGTGCAGAGTAATGGGGGCAGGATAATATGGTGCGGGGTAGTGTAATGTGTGCAGAGTAATGGGGGCAGGATAATATGGTGCGGGGTAGTGTAGTGTGTGCAGAGTAATGGGGTTAGGATAATATGGTACAGGATTGTGTAGTGTGTGCAGAGTAATGGGGGCAGGATAATATGGTGCGGGGTAGTGTAGTGTGTACAGAGTAATGGGGCAGGATAATATAGTGCTGGGTAGTGTAGTGTGTGCAGAGTAATGGGGCAGGATAATATAGTGCTGGGTAGTGTAGTCCATGTGCAGAGTAATGGGGACAGGATAATATGGTGCAGGGTAGTGTAGTGTGTGCAGAGTAATGGGGGCAGGATAATATGGTGCTGGGTAATGTAGTAGTGTGTGCAGGGTAATGGGGGCAGGATAATATGGTGCGGGGTAGTATAGTGTGTGCAGAGTAATGAGGGCAGGATAATATGGTGCAGGGTAGTGTAGTGTGTGCAGAGTAATGGGGCAGGATAATATGGTGCTGTGTAGTGTGTGCAGAGTAATGGGGGCAGGATAATATGGTGCTGTGTAGTGTGTGCAGAGTAATGGGGGCAGGATAATATGGTGCTGGGGAGTGTAGTGTGTACAGAGTAATGGGGGCAGGATAATATGATGCTGGGTAGAGTATTGTGTACAGAGTAATGGGGGCAGCATAATATTTTGCAGGGTAGTGTAGTGTGTGCAGAGTAATGGGGCAGGATAATATGGTGCGGGGTAGTGTAGTGTGTGCAGAGTAATGGGGCAGGATAATATGGTGCGGGGTAGTGTGTGCAGAGTAATGGGGGCAGGATAATATGGTACGGGGTAGTATAGTGTGTTCAGAGTAATGAGGGCAGGATAATATGGTGCAGGGTAGTGTAGTGTGTGCAGAGTAATGGGGCAGGATAATATGGTGCTGTGTAGTGTGTGCAGAGTAATGGGGGCAGGATAATATGGTGCTGTGTAGTGTGTGCAGAGTAATGGGAGCAGGATAATATTGTGCAGGGTAGTGTAGTGTGTGCAGAGTAATGGGGTTAGGATAATATGGTGCAGGGTAGTGTAGTGTGTGCAGAGTAATGGGAGCAGCATAATATGGTGCAGGGTAGTGTAGTGTGTGCAGAGTAATGGGGGTAGGATAATATGGTGCGGGGTAGTGTAGTGTGTGCAGAGTAATGGGGTTAGGATAATATAGTGCTGGTAGTGTAGTCCATGTGCAGAGTAATGGGGGCAGGATAATATGGTGCGGAGTAGTGTAGTAGGTACAGAGTAATGAGGGCAGGATAATATGGTGCAGGGTAGTGTAGTGTGTGCAGAGTAATGGGGCAGGATAATATGGTGCTGTGTAGTGTGTGCAGAGTAATGGGGGCAGGATAATATGGTGCTGTGTAGTGTGTGCAGAGTAATGGGGCAGGATAATATGGTGCTGGGTAGTGTAGTGTGTACAGAGTAATGGGGCAGGATAATATGGTGCGGGGTAGTGTAGTGTGTGCAGAGTAATGGGGGCAGGATAATATGGTGCGGGGTAGTGTAGTGTGTGCAGAGTAATGGGGGCAGGATAATATGGTGCGGGGTGGTGTAGTGTGTGCAGAGTAATGGGGGCAGGATAATATGGTGCGGGGTAGTGTAGTGTGTGCAGAGTAATGGGGGCAGGATAATATGGTGCGGGGTAGTGTAGTGTGTGCAGAGTAATGGGGGCAGGATAATATGGTGCGGGGTAGTGTAGTGTGTGCAGAGTAATGGGGGCAGGATAATATGGTGCAGGATAGTGTAGTGTGTGCAGAGTAATGGGGGCAGCATAATATGGCGCGGGGTAGTGTAGTGTGTGCAGAGTAATGGGGGCAGGATAATATGGTGCGGGGTAGTTGAGTGTGTGCAGCGTAATGGGGGCAGGTAGTGTAGTGTGTGCAGAGTAATGGGGGCAGGATATAGTGCAGGATAGTGTAGTGTGTGCAGAGTAATGGGGGCAGGATAATATGGTGCGGGGTAGTTGAGTGTGTGCAGCGTAATGGGGGCAGGTAGTGTAGTGTGTGCAGAGTAATGGGGGCAGGATAATATGGTGCGGAGTAGTGTAGTAGGTACAGAGTAATGGGGGCAGGATAATATGGTGCAGGGTAGTGTAGTGTGTGCAGAGTAATGGGGGCAGGATAATATGGTGCAAGGTAGTGTAGTGTGTGCAGAGTAATGGGGGCAGGATAATATGGTGCGCGGTAGTGTAGTGTGTGCAGAGTAATGGGGGCAGGATAATATGGTGCGGGGTAGTGTAGCCTGTGTGCAGAGTAATGGGAGCAGCATAATATGGTGCAGGGTAGTGTAGTGTGTGCAGAGTAATGGGGGTAGGATAATATGGTGCGGGGTAGTGTAGTGTGTGCAGAGTAATGGGAGCAGCATAATATGGTGTAGTGTAGTGTGTGAAGAGTAATGGGGGTAGGATAATATAGTGCTGGGTAGTGTAGTGTGTGCAGAGTAATGGGGCAGGATAATATGGTGCTGGGTAGTGTAGTCCATGTGCAGAGTAATGGGGACAGGATAATATGTTGCAGGGTAGTGTAGTGTGTGCAGAGTAATGGGGGCAGGATAATATGGTGCTGGGTAATGTAGTAGTGTGTGCAGAGTAATGGGGGCAGGATAATATGGTGCGGTGTAGTGTAGTGTGTGCAGAGTAATGGGGGCAGGATAATATGGTGCGGGGTAGTGTAATGTGTGCAGAGTAATGGGGGCAGGATAATATGGTGCAGGATAGTGTAGTGTGTGCAGAGTAATGGGGGCAGGATAATATGGTGCGGGGTAGTGTAATGTGTGCAGAGTAATGGGGGCAGGATAATATGGTGCGGGGTAGTGTAGTGTGTGCAGAGTAATGGGGTTAGGATAATATGGTACAGGATTGTGTAGTGTGTGCAGAGTAATGGGGGCAGGATAATATGGTGCGGGGTAGTGTAGTGTGTACAGAGTAATGGGGCAGGATAATATAGTGCTGGGTAGTGTAGTGTGTGCAGAGTAATGGGGCAGGATAATATAGTGCTGGGTAGTGTAGTCCATGTGCAGAGTAATGGGGACAGGATAATATGGTGCAGGGTAGTGTAGTGTGTGCAGAGTAATGGGGGCAGGATAATATGGTGCTGGGTAATGTAGTAGTGTGTGCAGGGTAATGGGGGCAGGATAATATGGTGCGGGGTAGTATAGTGTGTGCAGAGTAATGAGGGCAGGATAATATGGTGCAGGGTAGTGTAGTGTGTGCAGAGTAATGGGGCAGGATAATATGGTGCTGTGTAGTGTGTGCAGAGTAATGGGGGCAGGATAATATGGTGCTGTGTAGTGTGTGCAGAGTAATGGGGGCAGGATAATATGGTGCTGGGGAGTGTAGTGTGTACAGAGTAATGGGGGCAGGATAATATGATGCTGGGTAGAGTATTGTGTACAGAGTAATGGGGGCAGCATAATATTTTGCAGGGTAGTGTAGTGTGTGCAGAGTAATGGGGCAGGATAATATGGTGCGGGGTAGTGTAGTGTGTGCAGAGTAATGGGGCAGGATAATATGGTGCGGGGTAGTGTGTGCAGAGTAATGGGGGCAGGATAATATGGTACGGGGTAGTATAGTGTGTTCAGAGTAATGAGGGCAGGATAATATGGTGCAGGGTAGTGTAGTGTGTGCAGAGTAATGGGGCAGGATAATATGGTGCTGTGTAGTGTGTGCAGAGTAATGGGGGCAGGATAATATGGTGCTGTGTAGTGTGTGCAGAGTAATGGGAGCAGGATAATATTGTGCAGGGTAGTGTAGTGTGTGCAGAGTAATGGGGTTAGGATAATATGGTGCAGGGTAGTGTAGTGTGTGCAGAGTAATGGGAGCAGCATAATATGGTGCAGGGTAGTGTAGTGTGTGCAGAGTAATGGGGGTAGGATAATATGGTGCGGGGTAGTGTAGTGTGTGCAGAGTAATGGGGTTAGGATAATATAGTGCTGGTAGTGTAGTCCATGTGCAGAGTAATGGGGGCAGGATAATATGGTGCGGAGTAGTGTAGTAGGTACAGAGTAATGAGGGCAGGATAATATGGTGCAGGGTAGTGTAGTGTGTGCAGAGTAATGGGGCAGGATAATATGGTGCTGTGTAGTGTGTGCAGAGTAATGGGGGCAGGATAATATGGTGCTGTGTAGTGTGTGCAGAGTAATGGGGCAGGATAATATGGTGCTGGGTAGTGTAGTGTGTACAGAGTAATGGGGCAGGATAATATGGTGCGGGGTAGTGTAGTGTGTGCAGAGTAATGGGGGCAGGATAATATGGTGCGGGGTAGTGTAGTGTGTGCAGAGTAATGGGGACAGGATAATATGGTGCAGGGTAGTGTAGTGTGTGCAGAGTAATGGGAGCAGGTTAATATGGTGCAGGGTAGTGTAGTGTGTGCAGAGTAATGGGGTTAGGATAATATGGTGCAGGATAGTGTAGTGTGTGCAGAGTAATGGGGGCAGGATAATATGGTGCGGGGTAGTGTAATGTGTGCAGAGTAATGGGGGCAGGATAATATGGTGCGGGGTAGTGTAGTGTGTGCAGAGTAAAGGGGGCAGGATAATATGGTGCGGGGTAGTGTAATGTGTGCAGAGTAATGGGGGCAGGATAATATGGTGCAGGATAGTGTAGTGTGTGCAGAGTAATGGGGGCAGGATAATATGGTGCGGGGTAGTGTAGTGTGTGCAGAGTAATGGGGGCAGGATAATATGGTGCGGGGTAGTGTAGTGTGTGCAGAGTAATGGGGGCAGGATAATATGGTGCGGGGTAGTGTAGTGTGCGCAAAGTAATGGGGGCAGGATAATATGGTGCGGTGTAGTGTAGTGTGTGCAGAGTAATGGGGGCAGGATAATATGGTGCGGGGTAGTGTAGTGTGTGCAAAGTAATGGGGGCAGGATAATATGGTGCGGGGTAGTGTAGTGTGTGCAGAGTAATGGGGGCAGGATAATATGGTGCGGGGTAGTGTAGTGTGTGCAGAGTAATGGGGGCAGGATAATAAGGTGCGGGGTAGTGTAGTGTGTGCAGAGTAATGGGGGCAGGATAATATGGTGCGGGGTAGTGTAGTGTGTGCAGAGTAATGGGGGCAGGATAATATGGTGCGGGGTAGTGTAGTGTGTGCAGAGTAATGGGGGCAGGATAATATGGTGCAGGATAGTGTAGTGTGTGCAGAGTAATGGGGGCAGGATAATATGGTGCGGGGTAGTATAGTGTGTGCAGAGTAATGGGGGCAGGATAATATGGTGCGGGGTAGTTGAGTGTGTGCAGCGTAATGGGGGCAGGTAGTGTAGTGTGTGCAGAGTAATGGGGGCAGGATAATATGGTGCGGGGTAGTGTAGTGTGTGCAGAGTAATGGGGGCAGGATAATATGGTGCGGGGTAGTGTAGCCTGTGTGCAGAGTAATGGGGGCAGGATAATATGGTGCGCGGTAGTGTAGTGTGTGCAGAGTAATGGGGGCAGGATAATATGGTGCGGGGTAGTGTAGTGTGTGCAGAGTAATGGGGGCAGGATAATATGGTGCGGGGTAGTGTAGTGTGTGCAGAGTAATGGGGGCAGGATATGGTGCGGGGTAGTGTAGTGTGTGCAGAGTAATGGGGGCAGGATAATATGGTGCGGGGTAGTGTAGTGTGTGCAGAGTAATGGGGGCAGGATAATATGGTGCGGGGTAGTGTAGTGTGTGCAGAGTAATGGGGTTAGGATAATATGGTGCAGGATAGTGTAGTGTGTGCAGAGTAATGGGGGCAGGATAATATGGTGCGGAGTAGTGTAATGTGTGCAGAGTAATGGGGGCAGGATAACATGGTGCGGGGTAGTGTAGTGTGTGCAGATTAATGGGGGCAGGATAATATGGTGCGGGGTAGTGTAATGTGTGCAGAGTAATGGGGGCAGGATAATATGGTGCAGGATAGTGTAGTGTGTGCAGAGTAATGGGGGCAGGATAATATGGTGCAGGATAGTGTAGTGTGTGCAGAGTAATGGGGGCAGGATAATATGGTGCGGGGTAGAGTAGTGTGTACAGAGTAATGGGGTAGGATAATATAGTGCTGGGTAGTGTAGTGTGTGCAGAGTAATGGGGCAGGATAATATAGTGCTGGGTAGTGTAGTCCATGTGCAGAGTAATGGGGGCAGGATAATATGGTGCGGAGTAGTGTAGTAGGTACAGAGTAATGGGGGCAGGATAATATGGTGCAGGGTAGTGTAGTGTGTGCAGAGTAATGGGGCAGGATAATATGGTGCTGGGTAGTGTAGTGTGTGCAGAGTAATGGGGCAGGATAATATAGTGCTGGGTAGTGTAGTCCATGTGCAGAGTAATGGGGGCAGGATAATATGGTGCGGAGTAGTGTAGTAGGTACAGAGTAATGGGGGCAGGATAATATGGTGCGGGGTAGTGTAGTGTGTGCAGAGTAATGGGGGCAGGATAATAAGGTGCGGGGTAGTGTAGTGTGTGCAGAGTAATGGGGGCAGGATAATATGGTGCGGGGTAGTGTAGTGTGTGCAGAGTAATGGGGGCAGGATAATATGGTGCGGGGTAGTGTAGTGTGTGCAGAGTAATGGGGGCAGGATAATATGGTGCAGGATAGTGTAGTGTGTGCAGAGTAATGGGGGCAGGATAATATGGTGCGGGGTAGTGTAGTGTGTGCAGAGTAATGGGGGCAGGATAATATGGTGCGGGGTAGTGTAGTGTGTGCAGAGTAATGGGGGCAGGATAATATGGTGCAGGATAGTGTAGTGTGTGCAGAGTAATGGGGGCAGGATAATATGGTGCGGGGTAGTGTAGTGTGTGCAGAGTAATGGGGGCAGGATAATATGGTGCGGGGTAGTAGAGTGTGGGCAGCGTAATGGGGGCAGGTAGTGTAGTGTGTGCAGAGTAATGGGGGCAGGATAATATGGTGCAGGATAGTGTAGTGTGTGCAGAGTAATGGGGGCAGGATAATATGGTGCGGGGTAGTTGAGTGTGTGCAGCGTAATGGGGGCAGGTAGTGTAGTGTGTGCAGAGTAATGGGGCAGGATAATATGGTGCGGGGTAGTGTAGTGTGTGCAGAGTAATGGGGGCAGGATAATATGGTGCGGGGTAGTGTAGTGTGTGCAGAGTAATGGGGGCAGGATAATATGGTGCAAGGTAGTGTAGTGTGTGCAGAGTAATGGGGGCAGGACAATATGGTGCGGGGTAGTGTAGTGTGTGCAGAGTAATGGGGGCAGGATAATATGGTGCGGGGTAGTGTAGTGTGTGCAGAGTAATGGGGGCAGGATAATATGGTGCAGGATAGTGTAGTGTGTGCAGAGTAATGGGGGCAGGATAATATGGTGCGGGGTAGTGTAATGTGTGCAGAGTAATGGGGGCAGGATAATATGGTGCGGGGTAGTTGAGTGTGTGCAGCGTAATGGGGGCAGGTAGTGTAGTGTGTGCAGAGTAATGGGGGCAGGATAATATGGTGTGGGGTAGTGTAATGTGTGCAGAGTAATGGGGGCAGGATAATATGGTGCAAGGTAGTGTAGTGTGTGCAGAGTAATGGGGGCAGGATAATATGGTGCGGGGTAGAGTAATGTGTGCAGAGTAATGGGGGCAGGATAATATGGTGCAGGGTAGTGTAGTGTGTGCAGAGTAATGGGGGCAGGATAATATGGTGCGGGGTAGTGTAATGTGTGCAGAGTAATGGGGGCAGGATAATATGGTGCGCGGTAGTGTAGTGTGTGCAGAGTAATGGGGGCAGGATAATATGGTGCGGGGTAGTGTAGTGTGTGCAGAGTAATGGGGGCAGGATAATATGGTGCGGGGTAGTGTAGCCTGTGTGCAGAGTAATGGGGGCAGGATAATATGGTGCGCGGTAGTGTAGTGTGTGCAGAGTAATGGGGGCAGGATAATATGGTGCGGGGTAGTGTAGTGTGTGCAGAGTAATGGGGGCAGGATAATATGGTGCGGGGTAGTGTAGTGTGTGCAGAGTAATGGGGGCAGGATAATATGGTGCGGGGTAGTGTAGTGTGTGCAGAGTAATTGGGGCAGGATAATATGGTGCGGGGTAGTGTAGTGTGTGCAGAGTAATGGGGGCAGGATAATATGGTGCGGGGTAGTGTAGTGTGTGCAGAGTAATGGGGGCAGGATAATATGGTGCGGGGTAGTGTAGTGTGTGCAGAGTAATGGGGGCAGGATAATATGGTGCGGGGTTGTGTAGTGTGTGCAGAGTAATGGGGTTTAGGATAATATGGTGCAGGATAGTGTAGTGTGTGCAGAGTAATGGGGGCAGGATAATATGGTGCGGAGTAGTGTAATGTGTGCAGAGTAATGGGGGCAGGATAACATGGTGCGGGGTAGTGTAGTGTGTGCAGAGTAATGGGGGCAGGATAATATGGTGCGGGGTAGTGTAATGTGTGCAGAGTAATGGGGGCAGGATAATATGGTGCAGGATAGTGTAGTGTGTGCAGAGTAATGGGGGCAGGATAATATGGTGCGGGGTAGTGTAATGTGTGCAGAGTAATGGGGGCAGGATAATATGGTGCGGGGTAGTGTAGTGTGTGCAGAGTAATGGGGTTAGGATAATATGGTGCAGGATAGTGTAGTGTGTGCAGAGTAATGGGGGCAGGATAATATGGTGCGGGGTAGAGTAGTGTGTACAGAGTAATGGGGTAGGATAATATAGTGCTGGGTAGTGTAGTGTGTGCAGAGTAATGGGGCAGGATAATATAGTGCTGGGTAGTGTAGTCCATGTGCAGAGTAATGGGGGCAGGATAATATGGTGCGGAGTAGTGTAGTAGGTACAGAGTAATGGGGGCAGGATAATATGGTGCAGGGTAGTGTAGTGTGTGCAGAGTACTGGGGCAGGATAATATGGTGCTGGGTAGTGTAGTGTGTGCAGAGTAATGGGGCAGGATAATATAGTGCTGGGTAGTGTAGTCCATGTGCAGAGTAATGGGGGCAGGATAATATGGTGCGGAGTAGTGTAGTAGGTACAGAGTAATGGGGGCAGGATAATATGGTGCAGGGTAGTGTAGTGTGTGCAGAGTAATGGGGGCAGGATAATATGGTGCGGGGTAGTGTAGTGTGTGCAGAGTAATGGGGTTAGGATAATATGGTGTAGGATAGTGTAGTGTGTGCAGAGTAATGGGGGCAGGATAATATGGTAGGGGGTAGAGTAGTGTGTACAGAGTAATTGGGTAGGATAATATAGTGCTGGGTAGTGTAGTGTGTGCAGAGTAATGGGGCAGGATAATATAGTGCTGGGTAGTGTAGTCCATGTGCAGAGTAATGGGGGCAGGATAATATGGTGCGGAGTAGTGTAGTTGGTACAGAGTAATGGGGGCAGGATAATATGGTGCAGGGTAGTGTAGTGTGTGCAGAGTAATGGGGCAGGATAATATGGTGCTGGGTAGTGTAGTGTGTGCAGAGTAATGGGGGCAGGATAATATGGTGCAGGATAGTGTAGTGTGTGCAGAGTAATGGGGGCAGGATAATATGGTGCGGGGTAGTGTAGTGTGTGCAGAGTAATGGGGGCAGGATAATATGGTGCGGGGTAGTGTAGTGTGTGCAGAGTAATGGGGGCAGGATAATATGGTGCGGGGTAGTGTAGTGTGTGCAGAGTAATAGGGGCAGGATAATATGGTGCGGTGTAGTGTAGTGTGTGCAGAGTAATGGGGGCAGGATAATATGGTGCGGGGTAGTGTAGTGTGTGCAGAGTAAAGGGGGCAGGATAATATGGTGCGGGGTAGTGTAGTGTGTGCAGAGTAATGGGGGCAGGATAATATGGTGCGGGGTAGTGTAGTGTGTGCAGAGTAATGGGGGCAGGATAATAAGGTGCGGGGTAGTGTAGTGTGTGCAGAGTAATGGGGGCAGGATAATATGGTGCGGGGTAGTGTAGTGTGTGCAGAGTAATGGGGGCAGGATAAAATGGTGCGGGGTAGTGTAGTGTGTGCAGAGTAATGGGGGCAGGATAATATGGTGCAGGATAGTGTAGTGTGTGCAGAGTAATGGGGGCAGGATAATATGGTGCGGGGTAGTGTAGTGTGTGCAGAGTAATGGGGGCAGGATAATATGGTGCGGGGTAGTTGAGTGTGTGCAGCGTAATGGGGGCAGGTAGTGTAGTGTGTGCAGAGTAATGGGGGCAGGATAATATGGTGCGGGGTAGTGTAGTGTGTGCAGAGTAATGGGGGCAGGATAATATGGTGCAGGGTAGTGTAGTGTGTGCAGAGTAATGGGGGCAGGATAATATGGTGCGGGGTAGTGTAGTGTGTGCAGAGTAATGGGGGCAGGATAATAAGGTGCGGGGTAGTGTAGTGTGTGCAGAGTAATGGGGGCAGGATAATATGGTGCGGGGTAGTGTAGTGTGTGCAGAGTAATGGGGGCAGGATAATATGGTGCGGGGTAGTGTAGTGTGTGCAGAGTAATGGGGGCAGGATAATATGGTGCAGGATAGTGTAGTGTGTGCAGAGTAATGGGGGCAGGATAATATGGTGCGGGGTAGTATAGTGTGTGCAGAGTAATGGGGGCAGGATAATATGGTGCGGGGTAGTTGAGTGTGTGCAGCGTAATGGGGGCAGGTAGTGTAGTGTGTGCAGAGTAATGGGGGCAGGATAATATGGTGCGGGGTAGTGTAGTGTGTGCAGAGTAATGGGGGCAGGATAATATGGTGCGGGGTAGTGTAGCCTGTGTGCAGAGTAATGGGGGCAGGATAATATGGTGCGCGGTAGTGTAGTGTGTGCAGAGTAATGGGGGCAGGATAATATGGTGCGGGGTAGTGTAGTGTGTGCAGAGTAATGGGGGCAGGATAATATGGTGCGGGGTAGTGTAGTGTGTGCAGAGTAATGGGGGCAGGATATGGTGCGGGGTAGTGTAGTGTGTGCAGAGTAGTGGGGGCAGGATAATATGGTGCGGGGTAGTGTAGTGTGTGCAGAGTAATGGGGGAAGGATAATATGGTGCGGGGTAGTGTAGTGTGTGCAGAGTAATGGGGTTAGGATAATATGGTGCAGGATAGTGTAGTGTGTGCAGAGTAATGGGGGCAGGATAATATGGTGCGGAGTAGTGTAATGTGTGCAGAGTAATGGGGGCAGGATAACATGGTGCGGGGTAGTGTAGTGTGTGCAGATTAATGGGGGCAGGATAATATGGTGCGGGGTAGTGTAATGTGTGCAGAGTAATGGGGGCAGGATAATATGGTGCAGGATAGTGTAGTGTGTGCAGAGTAATGGGGGCAGGATAATATGGTGCAGGATAGTGTAGTGTGTGCAGAGTAATGGGGGCAGGATAATATGGTGCGGGGTAGAGTAGTGTGTACAGAGTAATGGGGTAGGATAATATAGTGCTGGGTAGTGTAGTGTGTGCAGAGTAATGGGGCAGGATAATATAGTGCTGGGTAGTGTAGTCCATGTGCAGAGTAATGGGGGCAGGATAATATGGTGCGGAGTAGTGTAGTAGGTACAGAGTAATGGGGGCAGGATAAAATGGTGCAGGGTAGTGTAGTGTGTGCAGAGTAATGGGGCAGGATAATATGGTGCTGGGTAGTGTAGTGTGTGCAGAGTAATGGGGCAGGATAATATAGTGCTGGGTAGTGTAGTCCATGTGCAGAGTAATGGGGGCAGGATAATATGGTGCGGAGTAGTGTAGTAGGTACAGAGTAATGGGGGCAGGATAATATGGTGCGGGGTAGTGTAGTGTGTGCAGAGTAATGGGGGCAGGATAATAAGGTGCGGGGTAGTGTAGTGTGTGCAGAGTAATGGGGGCAGGATAATATGGTGCGGGGTAGTGTAGTGTGTGCAGAGTAATGGGGGCAGGATAATATGGTGCGGGGTAGTGTAGTGTGTGCAGAGTAATGGGGGCAGGATAATATGGTGCAGGATAGTGTAGTGTGTGCAGAGTAATGGGGGCAGGATAATATGGTGCGGGGTAGTGTAGTGTGTGCAGAGTAATGGGGGCAGGATAATATGGTGCGGGGTAGTGTAGTGTGTGCAGAGTAATGGGGGCAGGATAATATGGTGCAGGATAGTGTAGTGTGTGCAGAGTAATGGGGGCAGGATAATATGGTGCGGGGTAGTGTAGTGTGTGCAGAGTAATGGGGGCAGGATAATATGGTGCGGGGTAGTAGAGTGTGGGCAGCGTAATGGGGGCAGGTAGTGTAGTGTGTGCAGAGTAATGGGGGCAGGATAATATGGTGCAGGATAGTGTAGTGTGTGCAGAGTAATGGGGGCAGGATAATATGGTGCGGGGTAGTGTAGTGTGTGCAGAGTAATGGGGGCAGGATAATATGGTGCGGGGTAGTGTAGTGTGTGCAGAGTAATGGGGGCAGGATAATATGGTGCGGGGTAGTGTAGTGTGTGCAGAGTAATGGGGGCAGGATAATATGGTGCGGGGTAGTGTAGTGTGTGCAGAGTAATGGGGGCAGGATAATATGGTGCGGGGTTGTGTAGTGTGTGCAGAGTAATGGGGATTAGGATAATATGGTGCAGGATAGTGTAGTGTGTGCAGAGTAATGGGGGCAGGATAATATGGTGCGGAGTAGTGTAATGTGTGCAGAGTAATGGGGGCAGGATAACATGGTGCGGGGTAGTGTAGTGTGTGCAGAGTAATGGGGGCAGGATAATATGGTGCGGGGTAGTGTAATGTGTGCAGAGTAATGGGGGCAGGATAATATGGTGTGGGGTAGTGTAATGTGTGCAGAGTAATGGGGGCAGGATAATATGGTGCAAGGTAGTGTAGTGTGTGCAGAGTAATGGGGGCAGGATAATATGGTGCGGGGTAGAGTAATGTGTGCAGAGTAATGGGGGCAGGATAATATGGTGCAGGGTAGTGTAGTGTGTGCAGAGTAATGGGGGCAGGATAATATGGTGCGGGGTAGTGTAATGTGTGCAGAGTAATGGGGGCAGGATAATATGGTGCGCGGTAGTGTAGTGTGTGCAGAGTAATGGGGGCAGGATAATATGGTGCGGGGTAGTGTAGTGTGTGCAGAGTAATGGGGGCAGGATAATATGGTGCGGGGTAGTGTAGCCTGTGTGCAGAGTAATGGGGGCAGGATAATATGGTGCGCGGTAGTGTAGTGTGTGCAGAGTAATGGGGGCAGGATAATATGGTGCGGGGTAGTGTAGTGTGTGCAGAGTAATGGGGGCAGGATAATATGGTGCGGGGTAGTGTAGTGTGTGCAGAGTAATGGGGGCAGGATAATATGGTGCGGGGTAGTGTAGTATGTGCAGAGTAATGGGGGCAGGATAATATGGTGCGGGGTAGTGTAGTGTGTGCAGAGTAATGGGGGCAGGATAATATGGTGCGGGGTAGTGTAGTGTGTGCAGAGTAATGGGGGCAGGATAATATGGTGCGGGGTAGTGTAGTGTGTGCAGAGTAATGGGGGCAGGATAATATGGTGCGGGGTTGTGTAGTGTGTGCAGAGTAATGGGGATTAGGATAATATGGTGCAGGATAGTGTAGTGTGTGCAGAGTAATGGGGGCAGGATAATATGGTGCGGAGTAGTGTAATGTGTGCAGAGTAATGGGGGCAGGATAACATGGTGCGGGGTAGTGTAGTGTGTGCAGAGTAATGGGGGCAGGCTAATATGGTGCGGGGTAGTGTAATGTGTGCAGAGTAATGGGGGCAGGATAATATGGTGCAGGATAGTGTAGTGTGTGCAGAGTAATGGGGGCAGGATAATATGGTGCGGGGTAGTGTAATGTGTGCAGAGTAATGGGGGCAGGATAATATGGTGCGGGGTAGTGTAGTGTGTGCAGAGTAATGGGGTTAGGATAATATGGTGCAGGATAGTGTAGTGTGTGCAGAGTAATGGGGGCAGGATAATATGGTGCGGGGTAGAGTAGTGTGTACAGAGTAATGGGGTAGGATAATATAGTGCTGGGTAGTGTAGTGTGTGCAGAGTAATGGGGCAGGATAATATAGTGCTGGGTAGTGTAGTCCATGTGCAGAGTAATGGGGGCAGGATAATATGGTGCGGAGTAGTGTAGTAGGTACAGAGTAATGGGGGCAGGATAATATGGTGCAGGGTAGTGTAGTGTGTGCAGAGTACTGGGGCAGGATAATATGGTGCTGGGTAGAGTAGTGTGTGCAGAGTAATGGGGCAGGATAATATAGTGCTGGGTAGTGTAGTCCATGTGCAGAGTAATGGGGGCAGGATAATATGGTGCGGAGTAGTGTAGTAGGTACAGAGTAATGGGGGCAGGATAATATGGTGCAGGGTAGTGTAGTGTGTGCAGAGTAATGGGGGCAGGATAATATGGTGCGGGGTAGTGTAGTGTGTGCAGAGTAATGGGGTTAGGATAATATGGTGTAGGATAGTGTAGTGTGTGCAGAGTAATGGGGGCAGGATAATATGGTAGGGGGTAGAGTAGTGTGTACAGAGTAATTGGGTAGGATAATATAGTGCTGGGTAGTGTAGTGTGTGCAGAGTAATGGGGCAGGATAATATAGTGCTGGGTAGTGTAGTCCATGTGCAGAGTAATGGGGGCAGGATAATATGGTGCGGAGTAGTGTAGTTGGTACAGAGTAATGGGGGCAGGATAATATGGTGCAGGGTAGTGTAGTGTGTGCAGAGTAATGGGGCAGGATAATATGGTGCTGGGTAGTGTAGTGTGTGCAGAGTAATGGGGGCAGGATAATATGGTGCAGGATAGTGTAGTGTGTGCAGAGTAATGGGGGCAGGATAATATGGTGCGGGGTAGTGTAGTGTGTGCAGAGTAATGGGGGCAGGATAATATGGTGCGGGGTAGTGTAGTGTGTGCAGAGTAATGGGGGCAGGATAATATGGTGCGGGGTAGTGTAGTGTGTGCAGAGTAATAGGGGCAGGATAATATGGTGCGGTGTAGTGTAGTGTGTGCAGAGTAATGGGGGCAGGATAATATGGTGCGGGGTAGTGTAGTGTGTGCAGAGTAATGGGGGCAGGATAATATGGTGCGGGGTAGTGTGTGCAGAGTAATGGGGGCAGGATAATATGGTGCGGGGTAGTGTAGTGTGTGCAGAGTAATGGGGGCAGGATAATAAGGTGCGGGGTAGTGTAGTGTGTGCAGAGTAATGGGGGCAGGATAATATGGTGCGGGGTAGTGTAGTGTGTGCAGAGTAATGGGGGCAGGATAAAATGGTGCGGGGTAGTGTAGTGTGTGCAGAGTAATGGGGGCAGGATAATATGGTGCAGGATAGTGTAGTGTGTGCAGAGTAATGGGGGCAGGATAATATGGTGCGGGGTAGTGTAGTGTGTGCAGAGTAATGGGGGCAGGATAATATGGTGCGGGGTAGTTGAGTGTGTGCAGCGTAATGGGGGCAGGTAGTGTAGTGTGTGCAGAGTAATGGGGGCAGGATAATATGGTGCGGGGTAGTGTAGTGTGTGCAGAGTAATGGGGGCAGGATAATATGGTGCAGGGTAGTGTAGTGTGTGCAGAGTAATGGGGGCAGGATAATATGGTGCGGGGTAGTGTAATGTGTGCAGAGTAATGGGGGCAGGATAATATGGTGCGCGGTAGTGTAGTGTGTGCAGAGTAATGGGGGCAGGATAATATGGTGCGGGGTAGTGTAGTGTGTGCAGAGTAATGGGGGCAGGATAATATGGTGCGGGGTAGTGTAGCCTGTGTGCAGAGTAATGGGGGCAGGATAATATGGTGCGCGGTAGTGTAGTGTGTGCAGAGTACTGGGGGCAGTATAATATGGTGCGGGGTAGTGTAGTGTGTGCAGAGTAATGGGGGCAGGATAATATGGTGCGGGGTAGTGTAGTGTGTGCAGAGTAATGGGGGCAGGATAATATGGTGCGGGGTAGTGTAGTGTGTGCAGAGTAATGGGGGCAGGATAATATGGTGCGGGGTGGTGTAGTGTGTGCAGAGTAATGGGGGCAGGATAATATGGTGCGGGGTAGTGTAGTGTGTGCAGAGTAATGGGGGCAGGATAATATGGTGCGGGGTAGTGTAGTGTGTGCAGAGTAATGGGGGCAGGATAATATGGTGCGGGGTAGTGTAGTGTGTGCAGAGTAATGGGGGCAGGATAATATGGTGCAGGATAGTGTAGTGTGTGCAGAGTAATGGGGGCAGGATAATATGGCGCGGGGTAGTGTAGTGTGTGCAGAGTAATGGGGGCAGGATAATATGGTGCGGGGTAGTTGAGTGTGTGCAGCGTAATGGGGGCAGGTAGTGTAGTGTGTGCAGAGTAATGGGGGCAGGATATAGTGCAGGATAGTGTAGTGTGTGCAGAGTAATGGGGGCAGGATAATATGGTGCGGGGTAGTTGAGTGTGTGCAGCGTAATGGGGGCAGGTAGTGTAGTGTGTGCAGAGTAATGGGGGCAGGATAATATGGTGCGGAGTAGTGTAGTAGGTACAGAGTAATGGGGGCAGGATAATATGGTGCAGGGTAGTGTAGTGTGTGCAGAGTAATGGGGGCAGGATAATATGGTGCAAGGTAGTGTAGTGTGTGCAGAGTAATGGGGGCAGGATAATATGGTGCGCGGTAGTGTAGTGTGTGCAGAGTAATGGGGGCAGGATAATATGGTGCGGGGTAGTGTAGCCTGTGTGCAGAGTAATGGGGGCAGGATAATATGGTGCAGGGTAGTGTAGTGTGTGCAGAGTAATGGGAGCAGCATAATATGGTGCAGGGTAGTGTAGTGTGTGCAGAGTAATGGGGGTAGGATAATATGGTGCGGGGTAGTGTAGTGTGTGCAGAGTAATGGGAGCAGCATAATATGGTGTAGTGTAGTGTGTGAAGAGTAATGGGGGTAGGATAATATAGTGCTGGGTAGTGTAGTGTGTGCAGAGTAATGGGGCAGGATAATATGGTGCTGGGTAGTGTAGTCCATGTGCAGAGTAATGGGGACAGGATAATATGTTGCAGGGTAGTGTAGTGTGTGCAGAGTAATGGGGGCAGGATAATATGGTGCTGGGTAATGTAGTAGTGTGTGCAGAGTAATGGGGGCAGGATAATATGGTGCGGTGTAGTGTAGTGTGTGCAGAGTAATGGGGGCAGGATAATATGGTGCGGGGTAGTGTAATGTGTGCAGAGTAATGGGGGCAGGATAATATGGTGCAGGATAGTGTAGTGTGTGCAGAGTAATGGGGGCAGGATAATATGGTGTGGGGTAGTGTAATGTGTGCAGAGTAATGGGGGCAGGATAATATGGTGCGGGGTAGTGTAGTGTGTGCAGAGTAATGGGGTTAGGATAATATGGTACAGGATTGTGTAGTGTGTGCAGAGTAATGGGGGCAGGATAATATGGTGCGGGGTAGTGTAGTGTGTACAGAGTAATGGGGCAGGATAATATAGTGCTGGGTAGTGTAGTGTGTGCAGAGTAATGGGGCAGGATAATATAGTGCTGGGTAGTGTAGTCCATGTGCAGAGTAATGGGGACAGGATAATATGGTGCAGGGTAGTGTAGTGTGTGCAGAGTAATGGGGGCAGGATAATATGGTGCTGGGTAATGTAGTAGTGTGTGCAGGGTAATGGGGGCAGGATAATATGGTGCGGGGTAGTATAGTGTGTGCAGAGTAATGAGGGCAGGATAATATGGTGCAGGGTAGTGTAGTGTGTGCAGAGTAATGGGGCAGGATAATATGGTGCTGTGTAGTGTGTGCAGAGTAATGGGGGCAGGATAATATGGTGCTGTGTAGTGTGTGCAGAGTAATGGGGGCAGGATAATATGGTGCTGGGGAGTGTAGTGTGTACAGAGTAATGGGGGCAGGATAATATGATGCTGGGTAGAGTATTGTGTACAGAGTAATGGGGGCAGCATAATATTTTGCAGGGTAGTGTAGTGTGTGCAGAGTAATGGGGCAGGATAATATGGTGCGGGGTAGTGTAGTGTGTGCAGAGTAATGGGGCAGGATAATATGGTGCGGGGTAGTGTGTGCAGAGTAATGGGGGCAGGATAATATGGTACGGGGTAGTATAGTGTGTTCAGAGTAATGAGGGCAGGATAATATGGTGCAGGGTAGTGTAGTGTGTGCAGAGTAATGGGGCAGGATAATATGGTGCTGTGTAGTGTGTGCAGAGTAATGGGGGCAGGATAAATGGTGCTGTGTAGTGTGTGCAGAGTAATGGGAGCAGGATAATATTGTGCAGGGTAGTGTAGTGTGTGCAGAGTAATGGGGTTAGGATA
Source organism: Taudactylus pleione (assembly GCA_031769625.1). NCBI lineage: Eukaryota > Metazoa > Chordata > Amphibia > Anura > Myobatrachidae > Taudactylus > Taudactylus pleione. The sequence goes on from JAUIMM010001294.1 coordinate 763,736, forward strand.
ATATGGTGCAGGGTAGTGTAGTGTGTGCAGAGTAATGGGAGCAGCATAATATGGTGCAGGGTAGTGTAGTGTGTGCAGAGTAATGGGGGTAGGATAATATGGTGCGGGGTAGTGTAGTGTGTGCAGAGTAATGGGGTTAGGATAATATAGTGCTGGTAGTGTAGTCCATGTGCAGAGTAATGGGGGAAGGATAATATGGTGCGGAGTAGTGTAGTAGGTACAGAGTAATGAGGGCAGGATAATATGGTGCAGGGTAGTGTAGTGTGTGCAGAGTAATGGGGCAGGATAATATGGTGCTGTGTAGTGTGTGCAGAGTAATGGGGGCAGGATAATATGGTGCTGTGTAGTGTGTGCAGAGTAATGGGGCAGGATAATATGGTGCTGGGTAGTGTAGTGTGTACAGAGTAATGGGGCAGGATAATATGGTGCGGGGTAGTGTAGTGTGTGCAGAGTAATGGGGGCAGGATAATATGGTGCGGGGTAGTGTAGTGTGTGCAGAGTAATGGGGACAGGATAATATGGTGCAGGGTAGTGTAGTGTGTGCAGAGTAATGGGAGCAGGTTAATATGGTGCAGGGTAGTGTAGTGTGTGCAGAGTAATGGGGTTAGGATAATATGGTGCAGGATAGTGTAGTGTGTGCAGAGTAATGGGGGCAGGATAATATGGTGCGGGGTAGTGTAATGTGTGCAGAGTAATGGGGGCAGGATAATATGGTGCGGGGTAGTGTAGTGTGTGCAGAGTAAAGGGGGCAGGATAATATGGTGCGGGGTAGTGTAATGTGTGCAGAGTAATGGGGGCAGGATAATATGGTGCAGGATAGTGTAGTGTGTGCAGAGTAATGGGGGCAGGATAATATGGTGCAGGGTAGTGTAGTGTGTGCAGAGTAATGGGGGCAGGATAATATGGTGCGGGGTAGTGTAGTGTGTGCAGAGTAATGGGGGCAGGATAATATGGTGCGGGGTAGTGTAGTGTGCGCAAAGTAATGGGGGCAGGATAATATGGTGCGGTGTAGTGTAGTGTGTGCAGAGTAATGGGGGCAGGATAATATGGTGCGGGGTAGTGTAGTGTGTGCAAAGTAATGGGGGCAGGATAATATGGTGCGGGGTAGTGTAGTGTGTGCAGAGTAATGGGGGCAGGATAATATGGTGCGGGGTAGTGTAGTGTGTGCAGAGTAATGGGGGCAGGATAATAAGGTGCGGGGTAGTGTAGTGTGTGCAGAGTAATGGGGGCAGGATAATATGGTGCGGGGTAGTGTAGTGTGTGCAGAGTAATGGGGGCAGGATAATATGGTGCGGGGTAGTGTAGTGTGTGCAGAGTAATGGGGGCAGGATAATATGGTGCAGGATAGTGTAGTGTGTGCAGAGTAATGGGGGCAGGATAATATGGTGCGGGGTAGTATAGTGTGTGCAGAGTAATGGGGGCAGGATAATATGGTGCGGGGTAGTTGAGTGTGTGCAGCGTAATGGGGGCAGGTAGTCTAGTGTGTGCAGAGTAATGGGGGCAGGATAATATGGTGCGGGGTAGTGTAGTGTGTGCAGAGTAATGGGGGCAGGATAATATGGTGCGGGGTAGTGTAGCCTGTGTGCAGAGTAATGGGGGCAGGATAATATGGTGCGCGGTAGTGTAGTGTGTGCAGAGTAATGGGGGCAGGATAATATGGTGCGGGGTAGTGTAGTGTGTGCAGAGTAATGGGGGCAGGATAATATGGTGCGGGGTAGTGTAGTGTGTGCAGAGTAATGGGGGCAGGATATGGTGCGGGGTAGTGTAGTGTGTGCAGAGTAATGGGGGCAGGATAATATGGTGCGGGGTAGTGTAGTGTGTGCAGAGTAATGGGGGCAGGATAATATGGTGCGGGGTAGTGTAGTGTGTGCAGAGTAATGGGGGCAGGATAATATGGTGCGGGGTAGTGTAGTGTGTGCAGAGTAATGGGGGCAGGATAATATGGTGCGGGGTAGTGTAGTGTGTGCAGAGTAATGGGGGCAGGATAATATGGTGCGGGGTAGTGTAGTGTGTGCAGAGTAATGGGGGCAGGATAATATGGTGCAGGATAGTGTAGTGTGTGCAGAGTAATGGGGGCAGGATAATATGGTGCGGGGTAGTGTAGTGTGTGCAGAGTAATGGGGGCAGGATAATATGGTGCGGGGTAGTTGAGTGTGTGCAGCGTAATGGGGGCAGGTAGTGTAGTGTGTGCAGAGTAATGGGGGCAGGATAATATGGTGCAGGAGAGTGTAGTGTGTGCAGAGTAATGGGGGCAGGATAATATGGTGCGGGGTAGTTGAGTGTGTGCAGCGTAATGAGGGCAGGTAGTGTAGTGTGTGCAGAGTAATGGGGGTAGGATAATATGGTGCGGGGTAGTGTAATGTGTGCAGAGTAATGGGGGCAGGATAATATGGTGCAAGGTAGTGTAGTGTGTGCAGAGTAATGGGGGCAGGATAATATGGTGCGCGGTAGTGTAGTGTGTGCAGAGTAATGGGGGCAGGATAATATGGTGCAGGGTAGTGTAGTGTGTGCAGAGTAATGGGGGCAGGATAATATGGTGCGGGGTAGTGTAGCCTGTGTGCAGAGTAATGGGGGCAGGATAATATGGTGCAGGGTAGTGTAGTGTGTGCAGAGTAATGGGAGCAGCATAATATGGTGCAGGGTAGTGTAGTGTGTGCAGAGTAATGGGGGTAGGATAATATGGTGCGGGGTAGTGTAGTGTGTGCAGAGTAATGGGAGCAGCATAATATGGTGCAGGGTAGTGTAGTGTGTGCAGAGTAATGGGGGTAGGATAATATAGTGCTGGGTAGTGTAGTGTGTGCAGAGTAATGGGGCAGGATAATATAGTGCTGGGTAGTGTAGTCCATGTGCAGAGTAATTGGGACAGGATAATATGGTGCAGGGTAGTGTAGTGTGTGCAGAGTAATGGGGGCAGGATAATATGGTGCTGGGTAATGTAGTAGTGTGTGCAGGGTAATGGGGGCAGGATAATATGGTGCGGGGTAGTATAGTGTGTGCAGAGTAATGAGGGCAGGATAATATGGTGCAGGGTAGTGTAGTGTGTGCAGAGTAATGGGGCAGGATAATATGGTGCTGTGTAGTGTGTGCAGAGTAATGGGGGCAGGATAATATGGTGCTGTGTAGTGTGTGCAGAGTAATGGGGGCTGGATAATATGGTGCTGTGTAGTGTGTGCAGAGTAATGGGGGCAGGATAATATGGTGCTGTGTAGTGTGTGCAGAGTAATGGGGGCAGGATAATATGGTGCTGGGGAGTGTAGTGTGTACAGAGTAATGGGGGCAGGATAATATGATGCTGGGTAGTGTAGTGTGTACAGAGTAATGGGGGCAGCATAATATTTTGCAGGGTAGTGTAGTGTGTGCAGAGTAATGGGGCAGGATAATATGGTGCGGGGTAGTGTAGTGTGTGCAGAGTAATGGGGCAGGATAATATGGTGCGGGGTAGTGTGTGCAGAGTAATGGGGGCAGGATAATATGGTACGGGGTAGTATAGTGTGTTCAGAGTAATGAGGGCAGGATAATATGGTGCAGGGTAGTGTAGTGTGTGCAGAGTAATGGGGCAGGATAATATGGTGCTGTGTAGTGTGTGCAGAGTAATGGGAGCAGGATAATATTGTGCAGGGTAGTGTAGTGTGTGCAGAGTAATGGGGTTAGGATAATATGGTGCAGGGTAGTGTAGTGTGTGCAGAGTAATGGGAGCAGCATAATATGGTGCAGGGTAGTGTAGTGTGTGCAGAGTAATGGGGGTAGGATAATATGGTGCGGGGTAGTGTAGTGTGTGCAGAGTAATGGGGTTAGGATAATATAGTGCTGGGTAGTGTAGTCCATGTGCAGAGTAATGGGGGCAGGATAATATGGTGCTGTGTAGTGTGTGCAGAGTAATGGGAGCAGGATAATATTGTGCAGGGTAGTGTAGTGTGTGCAGAGTAATGGGGTTAGGATAATATGGTGCAGGGTAGTGTAGTGTGTGCAGAGTAATGGGGGCAGGATAATATGGTGCGGGGTAGTGTGTGCAGAGTAATGGGGCAGGATAATATGGTGCGGGGTAGTGTGTGCAGAGTAATGGGGGCAGGATAATATGGTACGGGGTAGTATAGTGTGTTCAGAGTAATGAGGGCAGGAAAATATGGTGCAGGGTAGTGTAGTGTGTGCAGAGTAATGGGGCAGGATAATATGGTGCTGTGTAGTGTGTGCAGAGTAATGGGGGCAGGATAATATGGTGCAGTGTAGTGTGTGCAGAGTAATGGGGCAGGATAATATGGTGCTGGGTAGTGTAGTGTGTACAGAGTAATGGGGCAGGATAATATGGTGCGGGGTAGTGTAGTGTGTGCAGAGTAATGGGGGCAGGATAATATGGTGCGGGGTAGTGTAGTGTGTGCAGAGTAATGGGGACAGGATAATATGGTGCGGGGTAGTGTAGTGTGTGCAGAGTAAAGGGGGCAGGATAATATGGTGCGGGGTAGTGTAATGTGTGCAGAGTAATGGGGGCAGGATAATATGGTGCAGGATAGTGTAGTGTGTGCAGAGTAATGGGGGCAGGATAATATGGTGCAGGGTAGTGTAGTGTGTGCAGAGTAATGGGGGCAGGATAATATGGTGCGGGGTAGTGTAGTGTGTGCAGAGTAATGGGGGCAGGATAATATGGTGCGGGGTAGTGTAGTGTGCGCAAAGTAATGGGGGCAGGATAATATGGTGCGGTGTAGTGTAGTGTGTGCAGAGTAATGGGGGCAGGATAATATGGTGCGGGGTAGTGTAGTGTGTGCAAAGTAATGGGGGCAGGATAATATGGTGCGGGGTAGTGTAGTGTGTGCAGAGTAATGGGGGCAGGATAATATGGTGCGGGGTAGTGTAGTGTGTGCAGAGTAATGGGGGCAGGATAATAAGGTGCGGGGTAGTGTAGTGTGTGCAGAGTAATGGGGGCAGGATAATATGGTGCGGGGTAGTGTAGTGTGTGCAGAGTAATGGGGGCAGGATAATATGGTGCGGGGTAGTGTAGTGTGTGCAGAGTAATGGGGGCAGGATAATATGGTGCAGGATAGTGTAGTGTGTGCAGAGTAATGGGGGCAGGATAATATGGTGCGGGGTAGTATAGTGTGTGCAGAGTAATGGGGGCAGGATAATATGGTGCGGGGTAGTTGAGTGTGTGCAGCGTAATGGGGGCAGGTAGTCTAGTGTGTGCAGAGTAATGGGGGCAGGATAATATGGTGCGGGGTAGTGTAGTGTGTGCAGAGTAATGGGGGCAGGATAATATGGTGCGGGGTAGTGTAGCCTGTGTGCAGAGTAATGGGGGCAGGATAATATGGTGCGCGGTAGTGTAGTGTGAGCAGAGTAATGGGGGCAGGATAATATGGTGCGGGGTAGTGTAGTGTGTGCAGAGTAATGGGGGCAGGATAATATGGTGCGGGGTAGTGTAGTGTGTGCAGAGTAATGGGGGCAGGATATGGTGCGGGGTAGTGTAGTGTGTGCAGAGTAATGGGGGCAGGATAATATGGTGCGGGGTAGTGTAGTGTGTGCAGAGTAATGGGGGCAGGATAATATGGTGCGGGGTAGTGTAGTGTGTGCAGAGTAATGGGGGCAGGATAATATGGTGCGGGGTAGTGTAGTGTGTGCAGAGTAATGGGGGCAGGATAATATGGTGCGGGGTAGTGTAGTGTGTGCAGAGTAATGGGGGCAGGATAATATGGTGCGGGGTAGTGTAGTGTGTGCAGAGTAATGGGGGCAGGATAATATGGTGCAGGATAGTGTAGTGTGTGCAGAGTAATGGGGGCAGGATAATATGGTGCGGGGTAGTGTAGTGTGTGCAGAGTAATGGGGGCAGGATAATATGGTGCGGGGTAGTTGAGTGTGTGCAGCGTAATGGGGGCAGGTAGTGTAGTGTGTGCAGAGTAATGGGGGCAGGATAATATGGTGCAGGAGAGTGTAGTGTGTGCAGAGTAATGGGGGCAGGATAATATGGTGCGGGGTAGTTGAGTGTGTGCAGCGTAATGAGGGCAGGTAGTGTAGTGTGTGCAGAGTAATGGGGGTAGGATAATATGGTGCGGGGTAGTGTAATGTGTGCAGAGTAATGGGGGCAGGATAATATGGTGCAAGGTAGTGTAGTGTGTGCAGAGTAATGGGGGCAGGATAATATGGTGCGCGGTAGTGTAGTGTGTGCAGAGTAATGGGGGCAGGATAATATGGTGCAGGGTAGTGTAGTGTGTGCAGAGTAATGGGGGCAGGATAATATGGTGCGGGGTAGTGTAGCCTGTGTGCAGAGTAATGGGGGCAGGATAATATGGTGCAGGGTAGTGTAGTGTGTGCAGAGTAATGGGAGCAGCATAATATGGTGCAGGGTAGTGTAGTGTGTGCAGAGTAATGGGGGTAGGATAATATGGTGCGGGGTAGTGTAGTGTGTGCAGAGTAATGGGAGCAGCATAATATGGTGCAGGGTAGTGTAGTGTGTGCAGAGTAATGGGGGTAGGATAATATAGTGCTGGGTAGTGTAGTGTGTGCAGAGTAATGGGGCAGGATAATATAGTGCTGGGTAGTGTAGTCCATGTGCAGAGTAATTGGGACAGGATAATATGGTGCAGGGTAGTGTAGTGTGTGCAGAGTAATGGGGGCAGGATAATATGGTGCTGGGTAATGTAGTAGTGTGTGCAGGGTAATGGGGGCAGGATAATATGGTGCGGGGTAGTATAGTGTGTGCAGAGTAATGAGGGCAGGATAATATGGTGCAGGGTAGTGTAGTGTGTGCAGAGTAATGGGGCAGGATAATATGGTGCTGTGTAGTGTGTGCAGAGTAATGGGGGCAGGATAATATGGTGCTGTGTAGTGTGTGCAGAGTAATGGGGGCTGGATAATATGGTGCTGTGTAGTGTGTGCAGAGTAATGGGGGCAGGATAATATGGTGCTGTGTAGTGTGTGCAGAGTAATGGGGGCAGGATAATATGGTGCTGGGGAGTGTAGTGTGTACAGAGTAATGGGGGCAGGATAATATGATGCTGGGTAGTGTAGTGTGTACAGAGTAATGGGGGCAGCATAATATTTTGCAGGGTAGTGTAGTGTGTGCAGAGTAATGGGGCAGGATAATATGGTGCGGGGTAGTGTAGTGTGTGCAGAGTAATGGGGCAGGATAATATGGTGCGGGGTAGTGTGTGCAGAGTAATGGGGGCAGGATAATATGGTACGGGGTAGTATAGTGTGTTCAGAGTAATGAGGGCAGGATAATATGGTGCAGGGTAGTGTAGTGTGTGCAGAGTAATGGGGCAGGATAATATGGTGCTGTGTAGTGTGTGCAGAGTAATGGGAGCAGGATAATATTGTGCAGGGTAGTGTAGTGTGTGCAGAGTAATGGGGTTAGGATAATATGGTGCAGGGTAGTGTAGTGTGTGCAGAGTAATGGGAGCAGCATAATATGGTGCAGGGTAGTGTAGTGTGTGCAGAGTAATGGGGGTAGGATAATATGGTGCGGGGTAGTGTAGTGTGTGCAGAGTAATGGGGTTAGGATAATATAGTGCTGGGTAGTGTAGTCCATGTGCAGAGTAATGGGGGCAGGATAATATGGTGCTGTGTAGTGTGTGCAGAGTAATGGGAGCAGGATAATATTGTGCAGGGTAGTGTAGTGTGTGCAGAGTAATGGGGTTAGGATAATATGGTGCAGGGTAGTGTAGTGTGTGCAGAGTAATGGGGGCAGGATAATATGGTGCGGGGTAGTGTGTGCAGAGTAATGGGGCAGGATAATATGGTGCGGGGTAGTGTGTGCAGAGTAATGGGGGCAGGATAATATGGTACGGGGTAGTATAGTGTGTTCAGAGTAATGAGGGCAGGAAAATATGGTGCAGGGTAGTGTAGTGTGTGCAGAGTAATGGGGCAGGATAATATGGTGCTGTGTAGTGTGTGCAGAGTAATGGGGGCAGGATAATATGGTGCAGTGTAGTGTGTGCAGAGTAATGGGGCAGGATAATATGGTGCTGGGTAGTGTAGTGTGTACAGAGTAATGGGGCAGGATAATATGGTGCGGGGTAGTGTAGTGTGTGCAGAGTAATGGGGGCAGGATAATATGGTGCGGGGTAGTGTAGTGTGTGCAGAGTAATGGGGACAGGATAATATGGTGCAGGGTAGTGTAGTGTGTGCAGAGTAATGGGAGCAGGATAATATGGTGCAGGGTAGTGTAGTGTGTGCAGAGTAATGGGGTTAGGATAATATGGTGCAGGATAGTGTAGTGTGTGCAGAGTAATGGGGGCAGGATAATATGGTGCGGGGTAGTGTAATGTGTGCAGAGTAATGGGGGCAGGATAATATGGTGCGGGGTAGTGTAGTGTGTGCAGAGTAAAGGGGGCAGGATAATATGGTGCGGGGTAGTGTAATGTGTGCAGAGTAATGGGGGCAGGATAATATGGTGCAGGATAGTGTAGTGTGTGCAGAGTAATGGGGGCAGGATAATATGGTGCGGGGTAGTGTAGTGTGTGCAGAGTAATGGGGGCAGGATAATATGGTGCGGGGTAGTGTAGTGTGTGCAGAGTAATGGGGGCAGGATAATATGGTGCGGGGTAGTGTAGTGTGTGCAGAGTAATGGGGGCAGGATAAAATGGTGCGGTGTAGTGTAGTGTGTGCAGAGTAATGGGGGCAGGATAATATGGTGCGGGGTAGTGTAGTGTGTGCAGAGTAATGGGGGCAGGATAATATGGTGCGGGGTAGTGTAGTGTGTGCAGAGTAATGGGGGCAGGATAATATGGTGCGGGGTAGTGTAGTGTGTGCAGAGTAATGGGGGCAGGATAATATGGTGCGGGGTAGTGTAGTGTGTGCAGAGTAATGGGGGCAGGATAATAAGGTGCGGGGTAGTGTAGTGTGTGCAGAGTAATGGGGGCAAGATAATATGGTGCGGGGTAGTGTAGTGTGTGCAGAGTAATGGGGGCAGGATAATATGGGGCGGGGTAGTGTAGTGTGTGCAGAGTAATGGGGGCAGGATAATATGGTGCAGGATAGTGTAGTGTGTGCAGAGTAATGGGGGCAGGATAATATGGTGCGGGGTAGTGTAGTGTGTGCAGAGTAATGGGGGCAGGATAATATGGTGCGGGGTAGTTGAGTGTGTGTAGCGTAATGGGGGCAGGCAGTGTAGTGTGTGCAGAGTAATGGGGGCAGGATAATATGGTGCAGGATAGTGTAGTGTGTGCAGAGTAATGGGGGCAGGATAATATGGTGCGGGGTAGTTGAGTGTGTGCAGCGTAATGGGGGCAGGTAGTGTAGTGTGTGCAGAGTAATGGGGGCAGGATAATATGGTGCAGGGTAGTGTAATGTGTGCAGAGTAATGGGGGCAGGATAATATGGTGCAAGGTAGTGTAGTGTGTGCAGAGTAATGGGGGCAGGATAATATGGTGCGGGGTAGTGTAGTGTGTGCAGAGTAATGGGGGCAGGATAATATGGTGCAGGGTAGTGTAGTGTGTGCAGAGTAATGGGGGCAGGATAATATGGTGCGGGGTAGTGTAATGTGTGCAGAGTAATGGGGGCAGGATAATATGGTGCGCGGTAGAGTAGTGTGTGCAGAGTAATGGGGGCAGGATAATATGGTGCGGGGTAGTGTAGTGTGTGCAGAGTAATGGGGGCAGGATAATATGGTGCGGGGTAGTGTAGTGTGTGCAGAGTAATGGGGGCAGGATAATATGGTGCGGGGTAGTGTAGTGTGTGCAAAGTAATGGGGGCAGGATAATATGGTGCGGGGTAGTGTAGTGTGTGCAAAGTAATGGGGGCAGGATAATATGGTGCGGGTAGTGTAGTGTGTGCAGAGTAATGGGGGCAGGATAATATGGTGCGGGGTAGTGTAGTGTGTGCAGAGTAATGGGGGCAGGATAATATGGTGCGGGGTAGTGTAGTGTGTGCAGAGTAATGGGGGCAGGATAATATGGTGCGGGGTAGTGTAGTGTGTGCAGAGTAATGGGGGCAGGATAATATGGTGCAGGATAGTGTAGTGTGTGCAGAGTAATGGGGGCAGGATAATATGGTGCGGGGTAGTGTAGTGTGTGCAGAGTAATGGGGGCAGGATAATATGGTGCGGGGTAGTTGAGTGTGTGCAGCGTAATGGGGGCAGGTAGTGTAGTGTGTGCAGAGTAATGGGGGCAGGATAATATGGTGCAGGATAGTGTAGTGTGTGCAGAGTAATGGGGGCAGGATAATATGGTGCGGGGTAGTTGAGTGTGTGCAGCGTAATGGGGGCAGGTAGTGTAGTGTGTGCAGAGTAAAGGGGGCAGGATAATATGGTGCGCGGTAGTGTAATGTGTGCAGAGTAATGGGGGCAGGATAATATGGTGCAGGGTAGTGTAGTGTGTGCAGAGTAATGGGGGCAGGATAATATGGTGCGCGGTAGTGTAGTGTGTGCAGAGTAATGGGGGCAGGATAATATGGTGCGGGGTAGTGTAGTGTGTGTAGAGTAATGGGGGCAGGATAATATGGTGCGGGGTAGTGTAGTGTGTGCAGAGTAATGGGGGCAGGATAATATGGTGCGGGGTAGTGTAGTGTGTGCAGAGTAATGGGGGCAGGATAATAAGGTGCGGGGTAGTGTAGTGTGTGCAGAGTAATGGGGGCAGGATAATATGGTGCGTGGTAGTGTAGTGTGTGCAGAGTAATGGGGGCAGGATAATATGGTGCGGGGTAGTGTAGTGTGTGCAGAGTAATGGGGGCAGGATAATATGGTGCGGGGTAGTGTAGCCTGTGTGCAGAGTAATGGGGGCAGGATAATATGGTGCAGGGTAGTGTAGTGTGTGCAGAGTAATGGGAGCAGCATAATATGGTGCAGGGTAGTGTAGTGTGTGCAGAGTAATGGGGGTAGGATAATATGGTGCGGGGTAGTGTAGTGTGTGCAGAGTAATGGGAGCAGCATAATATGGTGCAGGGTAGTGTAGTGTGTGCAGAGTAATGGGGGTAGGATAATATGGTGCGGGGTAGTGTAGTGTGTGCAGAGTAATGGGGTTAGGATAATATAGTGGTGGGTAGTGTAGTCCATGTGCAGAGTAATGGAGGCAGGATAATATGGTGCGGAGTAGTGTAGTAGGTACAGAGTAATGGGGTAGGATAATATGGTGCAGGGTAGTGTAGTGTGTGCAGAGTAATGGGGGCAGGATAATATGTTGCTGGGTAATGTAGTGTGTGCAGGGTAATGGGGGCAGGATAATATGGTGCGGGGTAGTATAGTGTGTGCAGAGTAATGAGGGCAGGATAATATGGTGCAGGGTAGTGTAGTGTGTGCAGAGTAATGGGGCAGGATAATATGGTGCTGTGTAGTGTGTGCAGAGTAATGGGGGCAGGATAATATGGTGCTGTGTACTGTGTGCAGAGTAATGGGGCAGGATAATATGGTGCTGGGTAGTGTAGTGTGTGCAGAGTAATGGGGCAGGATAATATGGTGCTGTGTAGTGTGTGCAGAGTAATGGGGGCAGGATAATATGGTGCTGTGTACTGTGTGCAGAGTAATGGGGCAGGATAATATGGTGCAGGGTAGTGTAGTGTGTGCAGAGTAATGGGGCAGGATAATATGGTGCTGTGTAGTGTGTGCAGAGTAATGGGGGCAGGATAATATGGTGCTGTGTACTGTGTGCAGAGTAATGGGGGCAGGATAATATGATGCTGGGTAGTGTAGTGTGTACAGAGTAATGGGGGCAGCATAATATTTTGCAGGGTAGTGTAGTGTGTGCAGAGTAATGGGGGAAGGATAATATGGTGCGGGGTAGTGTAGTGTGTACAGAGTAATGGGGGCAGCATATTTTGCAGGGTAGTGTAGTGTGTACAGAGTAATGGGGGCAGGATAATATGATGCTGGGTAGTGTAATGTGTACAGAGTAATGGGGGCAGCATAATATTTTGCAGGGTAGTGTAGTGTGTGCAGAGTAATGGGGGCAGGGTAATATGGTGCGGGGTAGTGTAGTGTGTACAGAGTAATGGGGGCAGGATAATATGGTGCAGGGTAGTGTAGTGTGTGCAGAGTAATGGGGGCAGGATAATATGGTGCTGGGTAATGTAGTAGTGTGTGCAGGGTAATGGGGGCAGGATAATATGGTGCGGGGTAGTATAGTGTGTGCAGAGTAATGAGGGCAGGATAATATGGTGCAGGGTAGTGTAGTGTGTGCAGAGTAATGGGGCAGGATAATATGGTGCTGTGTAGTGTGTGCAGAGTAATGGGGGCAGGATAATATGGTGCTGTGTAGTGTGTGCAGAGTAATGGGGGCTGGATAATATGGTGCTGTGTAGTGTGTGCAGAGTAATGGGGGCAGGATAATATGGTGCTGTGTAGTGTGTGCAGAGTAATGGGGGCAGGATAATATGGTGCTGGGGAGTGTAGTGTGTACAGAGTAATGGGGGCAGGATAATATGGTGCGGGGTAGTGTAGTGTGTGCAGAGTAATGGGGCAGGATAATATGGTGCGGGGTAGTGTGTGCAGAGTAATGGGGGCAGGATAATATGGTACGGGGTAGTATAGTGTGTTCAGAGTAATGAGGGCAGGATAATATGGTGCAGGGTAGTGTAGTGTGTGCAGAGTAATGGGGCAGGATAATATGGTGCTGTGTAGTGTGTGCAGAGTAATGGGGGCATGATAATATGGTGCTGTGTAGTGTGTGCAGAGTAATGGGGCAGGATAATATGGTGCTGGGTAGTGTAGTGTGTACAGAGTAATGGGGCAGGATAATATGGTGCGGGGTAGTGTAGTGTGTGCAGAGTAATGGGGGCAGGATAATATGGTGCGGGGTAGTGTAGTGTGTGCAGAGTAATGGGGACAGGATAATATGGTGCAGGGTAGTGTAGTGTGTGCAGAGTAATGGGAGCAGGATAATATGGTGCAGGGTAGTGTAGTGTGTGCAGAGTAAAGGGGGCAGGATAATATGGTGCGGGGTAGTGTGTGCAGAGTAATGGGGGCAGGATAATATGGTGCAGGATAGTGTATTGTGTGCAGAGTAATGGGGGCAGGAAAATATGGTGCGGGGTAGTGTAGTGTGTGCAGAGTAATGGGGGCAGGATAATATGGTGCGGGGTAGTGTAGTGTGCAGAGTAATGGGGGCAGGATAATATGGTGCGGGGTAGTGTAGTGTGTGCAGAGTAATGGGGGCAGGATAATATGGTGCAGTGTAGTGTGTGCAGAGTAATGGGGGCAGGATAATATGGTGCGGGGTAGTGTAGTGTGTGCAGAGTAATGGGGGCAGGATAATATGGTGCGGGGTAGTGTAGTGTGTGCAGAGTAATGGGGGCAGGATAATATGGTGCGGGGTAGTGTAGTGTGTGCAGAGTAATGGGGGCAGGATAATAAGGTGCGGGGTAGTGTAGTGTGTGCAGAGTAATGGGGGCAGGATAATATGGTGCGGGGTAGTGTAGTGTGTGCAGAGTAATGGGGGCAGGATAATATGGTGCGGGGTAGTGTAGTGTGTGCAGAGTAATGGGGGCAGGATAATATGGTGCAGGATAGTGTAGTGTGTGCAGAGTAATGGGGGCAGGATAATATGGTGCGGGGTAGTGTAGTGTGTGCAGCGTAATGGGGGCAGGCAGTGTAGTGTGTGCAGAGTAATGGGGGCAGGATAATATGGTGCGGGGTAGTTGAGTGTGTGCAGCGTAATGGGGGCAGGTAGTGTAGTGTGTGCAGAGTAATGGGGGCAGGATAATATGGTGCGGGGTAGTGTAGTGTGTGCAGAGTAATGGGGGCAGGATAATATGGTGCAGGGTAGTGTAGTGTGTGCAGAGTAATGGGGGCAGGATAATATGGTGCGGGGTAGTTGAGTGTGTGCAGCGTAATGGGGGCAGGTAGTGTAGTGTGTGCAGAGTAATGGGGGCAGGATAATATGGTGCGGGGTAGTGTAGTGTGTGCAGAGTAATGGGGGCAGGATAATATGGTGCAGGGTAGTGTAGTGTGTGCAGAGTAATGGGGGCAGGATAATATGGTGCGGGGTAGTGTAATGTGTGCAGAGTAATGGGGGCAGGATAATATGGTGCGGGGTAGTGTAGTGTGTGCAGAGTAATGGGGTTAGGATAATATAGTGGTGGGTAGTGTAGTCCATGTGCAGAGTAAAGGAGGCAGGATAATATGGTGCGGAGTAGTGTAGTAGGTACAGAGTAATGGGGTAGGATAATATGGTGCAGGGTAGTGTAGTTTGTGCAGAGTAATGGGGGCAGGATAATATGTTGCTGGGTAATGTAGTGTGTGCAGGGTAATGGGGGCAGGATAATATGGTGCGGGGTAGTATAGTATGTGCAGAGTAATGAGGGCAGGATAATATGGTGCAGGGTAGTGTAGTGTGTGCAGAGTAATGGGGGCAGGATAATATGGTGCGGGGTAGTGTAGTGTGTGCAGAGTAATGGGGCAGGATAATATGGTGTGGGGTAGTGTGTGCAGAGTAATGGGGGCAGGATAATATGGTACGGGGTAGTATAGTGTGTTCAGAGTAATGAGGGCAGGATAATATGGTGCAGGGTAGTGTAGTGTGTGCAGAGTAATGGGGCAGGATAATATGGTGCTGTGTAGTGTGTGCAGAGTAATGGGGGCAGGATAATATGGTGCTGTGTAGTGTGTGCAGAGTAATGGGGCAGGATAATATGGTGCTGGGTAGTGTAGTGTGTACAGAGTAATGGGGCAGGATAATATGGTGCGGGGTAGTGTAGTGTGTGCAGAGTAATGGGGCAGGATAATATGGTGCGGGGTAGTGTAGTGTGTGCAGAGTAATGGGGACAGGATAATATGGTGCAGGGTAGTGTAGTGTGTGCAGAGTAATGGGAGCAGGATAATATGGTGCAGGGTAGTGTAGTGTGTGCAGAGTAATGGGGTTAGGATAATATGGTGCAGGATAGTGTAGTGTGTGCAGAGTAATGGGGGCAGGATAATATGGTGCGGGGTAGTGTAATGTGTGCAGAGTAATGGGGGCAGGATAATATGGTGCGGGGTAGTGTAGTGTGTGCAGAGTAAAGGGGGCAGGATAATATGGTGCGGGGTAGTGTAATGTGTGCAGAGTAATGGGGGCAGGATAATATGGTGCAGGATAGTGTAGTGTGTGCAGAGTAATGGGGGCAGGATAATATGGTGCGGGGTAGTGTAGTGTGTGCAGAGTAATGGGGGCAGGATAATATGGTGCGGGGTAGTGTAGTGTGTGCAGAGTAATGGGGGCAGGATAATATGGTACGGGGTAGTATAGTGTGTTCAGAGTAATGAGGGCAGGATAATATGGTGCAGGGTAGTGTAGTGTGTGCAGAGTAATGGGGCAGGATAATATGGTGCTGTGTAGTGTGTGCAGAGTAATGGGGGCAGGATAATATGGTGCTGTGTAGTGTGTGCAGAGTAATGGGGCAGGATAATATGGTGCTGGGTAGTGTAGTGTGTACAGAGTAATGGGGCAGGATAATATGGTGCGGGGTAGTGTAGTGTGTGCAGAGTAATGGGGGCAGGATAATATGGTGCGGGGTAGTGTAGTGTGTGCAGAGTAATGGGGACAGGATAATATGGTGCAGGGTAGTGTAGTGTGTGCAGAGTAATGGGAGCAGGATAATATGGTGCAGGGTAGTGTAGTGTGTGCAGAGTAATGGGGTTAGGATAATATGGTGCAGGATAGTGTAGTGTGTGCAGAGTAATGGGGGCAGGATAATATGGTGCGGGGTAGTGTAATGTGTGCAGAGTAATGGGGGCAGGATAATATGGTGCGGGGTAGTGTAGTGTGTGCAGAGTAAAGGGGGCAGGATAATATGGTGCGGGGTAGTGTAATGTGTGCAGAGTAATGGGGGCAGGATAATATGGTGCAGGATAGTGTATTGTGTGCAGAGTAATGGGGGCAGGAAAATATGGTGCGGGGTAGTGTAGTGTGTGCAGAGTAATGGGGGCAGGATAATATGGTGCGGGGTAGTGTAGTGTGTGCAGAGTAATGGGGGCAGGATAATATGGTGCGGGGTAGTGTAGTGTGTGCAGAGTAATGGGGGCAGGATAATATGGTGCAGTGTAGTGTGTGCAGAGTAATGGGGGCAGGATAATATGGTGCGGGGTAGTGTAGTGTGTGCAGAGTAATGGGGGCAGGATAATATGGTGCGGGGTAGTGTAGTGTGTGCAGAGTAATGGGGGCAGGATAATATGGTGCGGGGTAGTGTAGTGTGTGCAGAGTAATGGGGGCAGGATAATAAGGTGCGGGGTAGTGTAGTGTGTGCAGAGTAATGGGGGCAGGATAATATGGTGCGGGGTAGTGTAGTGTGTGCAGAGTAATGGGGGCAGGATAATATGGTGCGGGGTAGTGTAGTGTGTGCAGAGTAATGGGGGCAGGATAATATGGTGCAGGATAGTGTAGTGTGTGCAGAGTAATGGGGGCAGGATAATATGGTGCGGGGTAGTGTAGTGTGTGCAGCGTAATGGGGGCAGGCAGTGTAGTGTGTGCAGAGTAATGGGGGCAGGATAATATGGTGCAGGATAGTGTAGTGTGTGCAGAGTAATGGGGGCAGGATAATATGGTGCGGGGTAGTTGAGTGTGTGCAGCGTAATGGGGGCAGGTAGTGTAGTGTATGCAGAGTAATGGGGGCAGGATAATATGGTGCGGGGTAGTGTAGTGTGTGCAGAGTAATGGGGGCAGGATAATATGGTGCAGGGTAGTGTAGTGTGTGCAGAGTAATGGGGGCAGGATAATATGGTGCGGGGTAGTTGAGTGTGTGCAGCGTAATGGGGGCAGGTAGTGTAGTGTGTGCAGAGTAATGGGGGCAGGATAATATGGTGCGGGGTAGTGTAGTGTGTGCAGAGTAATGGGGGCAGGATAATATGGTGCAGGGTAGTGTAGTGTGTGCAGAGTAATGGGGGCAGGATAATATGGTGCGTGGTAGTGTAATGTGTGCAGAGTAATGGGGGCAGGATAATATGGTGCGGGGTAGTGTAGTGTGTGCAGAGTAATGGGGTTAGGATAATATAGTGGTGGGTAGTGTAGTCCATGTGCAGAGTAATGGAGGCAGGATAATATGGTGCGGAGTAGTGTAGTAGGTACAGAGTAATGGGGTAGGATAATATGGTGCAGGGTAGTGTAGTGTGTGCAGAGTAATGGGGGCAGGATAATATGTTGCTGGGTAATGTAGTGTGTGCAGGGTAATGGGGGCAGGATAATATGGTGCGGGGTAGTATAGTATGTGCAGAGTAATGAGGGTAGGATAATATGGTGCAGGGTAGTGTAGTGTGTGCAGAGTAATGGGGGCAGGATAATATGGTGCGGGGTAGTGTAGTGTGTGCAGAGTAATGGGGCAGGATAATATGGTGTGGGGTAGTGTGTGCAGAGTAATGGGGGCAGGATAATATGGTACGGGGTAGTATAGTGTGTTCAGAGTAATGAGGGCAGGATAATATGGTGCAGGGTAGTGTAGTGTGTGCAGAGTAATGGGGCAGGATAATATGGTGCTGTGTAGTGTGTGCAGAGTAATGGGGGCAGGATAATATGGTGCTGTGTAGTGTGTGCAGAGTAATGGGGCAGGATAATATGGTGCTGGGTAGTGTAGTGTGTACAGAGTAATGGGGCAGGATAATATGGTGCGGGGTAGTGTAGTGTGTGCAGAGTAATGGGGCAGGATAATATGGTGCGGGGTAGTGTAGTGTGTGCAGAGTAATGGGGACAGGATAATATGGTGCAGGGTAGTGTAGTGTGTGCAGAGTAATGGGAGCAGGATAATATGGTGCAGGGTAGTGTAGTGTGTGCAGAGTAATGGGGTTAGGATAATATGGTGCAGGATAGTGTAGTGTGTGCAGAGTAATGGGGGCAGGATAATATGGTGCGGGGTAGTGTAATGTGTGCAGAGTAATGGGGGCAGGATAATATGGTGCGGGGTAGTGTAGTGTGTGCAGAGTAAAGGGGGCAGGATAATATGGTGCGGGGTAGTGTAATGTGTGCAGAGTAATGGGGGCAGGATAATATGGTGCAGGATAGTGTAGTGTGTGCAGAGTAATGGGGGCAGGATAATATGGTGCGGGGTAGTGTAGTGTGTGCAGAGTAATGGGGCAGGATAATATGGTGCGGGGTAGTGTAGTGTGTGCAGAGTAATGGGGGCAGGATAATATGGTGCGGGGTAGTGTAGTGTGTGCAGAGAAATGGGGGCAGGATAATAAGGTGCGGGGTAGTGTAGTGTGTGCAGAGTAATGGGGGCAGGATAATATGGTGCGGGGTAGTGTAGTGTGTGCAGAGTAATGGGGGCAGGATAATATGGTGCGGGGTAGTGTAGTGTGTGCAGAGTAATGGGGGCAGGATAATATGGTGCAGGATAGTGTAGTGTGTGCAGAGTAATGGGGGCAGGATAATATGGTGCGGGGTAGTGTAGTGTGTGCAGAGTAATGGGGCAGGATAATATGGTGCGGGGTAGTTGAGTGTGTGCAGCGTAATGGGGGCAGGATAATATGGTGCGGGGTAGTTGAGTGTGTGCAGCGTAATGGGGGCAGGTAGTGTAGTGTGTGCAGAGTAATGGGGGCAGGATAATATGGTGCGGGGCAGTGTAATGTGTGCAGAGTAATGGGGGCAGGATAATATGGTGCAAGGTAGTGTAGTGTGTGCAGAGTAATGTGGGCAGGATAATATGGTGCGGGGTAGTGTAGTGTGTGCAGAGTAATGGGGGCAGGACAATATGGTGCAGGGTAGTGTAGTGTGTGCAGAGTAATGGGGGCAGGATAATATGGTGCGGGGTAGTGTAATGTGTGCAGAGTAATGGGGGCAGGATAATATGGTGCGCGGTAGTGTAGTGTGTGCAGAGTAATGGGGGCAGGATAATATGGTGCGGGGTAGTGTAGTGTGTGCAGAGTAATGGGGGCAGGATAATATGGTGCGGGGTAGTGTAGCCTGTGTGCAGAGTAATGGGGGCAGGATAATATGGTGCGCGGTAGTGTAGTGTGTGCAGAGTAATGGGGGCAGGATAATATGGTGCGGGGTAGTGTAGTGTGTGCAGAGTAATGGGGGCAGGATAATATGGTGCGGGGTAGTGTAGTGTGTGCAGAGTAATGGGGGCAGGATAATATGGTGCGGGGTAGTGTAGTGTGTGCAAAGTAATGGGGGCAGGATAATATGGTGCGGGGTAGTGTAGTGTGTGCAGAGTAATGGGGGCAGGATAGTATGGTGCGGGGTAGTGTAGTGTGTGCAGAGTAATGGGGGCAGGATAATATGGTGCGGGGTAGTGTAGTGTGTGCAGAGTAATGGGGGCAGGATAATATGGTGCGGGGTAGTGTAGTGTGTGCAGAGTAATGGGGGCAGGATAATATGGTGCAGGATAGTGTAGTGTGTGCAGAGTAATGGGGGCAGGATAATATGGTGCGGGGTAGTGTAGTGTGTGCAGAGTAATGGGGGCAGGATAATATGGTGCGGGGTAGTTGAGTGTGTGCAGCGTAATGGGGGCAGGTAGTGTAGTGTGTGCAGAGTAATGGGGGCAGGATAATATGGTGCGGGGTAGTGTAATGTGTGCAGAGTAATGGGGGCAGGATAATATGGTGCAAGGTAGTGTAGTGTGTGCAGAGTAATGGGGGCAGGATAATATGGTGCGCGGTAGTGTAGTGTGTGCAGAGTAATGGGGGCAGGATAATATGGTGCGGGGTAGTGTAGTGTGTGCAGAGTAATGGGGGCAGGATAATATGGTGCGGGGTAGTGTAGCCTGTGTGTAGAGTAATGGGGGCAGGATAATATGGTGCAGGGTAGTGTAGTGTGTGCAGAGTAATGGGAGCAGCATAATATGGTGCAGGGTAGTGTAGTGTGTGCAGAGTAATGGGGGTAGGATAATATGGTGCGGGGTAGTGTAGTGTGTGCAGAGTAATGGGAGCAGCATAATATGGTGCAGGGTAGTGTAGTGTGTGCAGAGTAATGGGGGTAGGATAATATGGTGCGGGGTAGTGTAGTGTGTGCAGAGTAATGGGGGCAGGAAAATATGTTGCTGGGTAATGTAGTGTGTGCAGGGTAATGGGGGCAGGATAATATGGTGCGGGGTAGTATAGTGTGTGCAGAGTAATGAGGGCAGGATAATATGGTGCAGGGTAGTGTAGTGTGTGCAGAGTAATGGGGCAGGATAATATGGTGCTGTGTAGTGTGTGCAGAGTAATGGGGGCAGGATAATATGGTGCTGTGTACTGTGTGCAGAGTAATGGGGCAGGATAATATGGTGCTGGGTAGTGTAGTGTGTACAGAGTAATGGGGGCAGGATAATATGATGCTGGGTAGTGTAGTGTGTACAGAGTAATGGGGGCAGCATAATATTTTGCAGGGTAGTGTAGTGTGTGCAGAGTAATGGGGGCAGGATAATATGGTGCGGGGTAGTGTAGTGTGTGCAGAGTAATGGGGGCAGGATAATATGGTGCGGGGTAGTTGAGTGTGTGCAGCGTAATGGGGGCAGGATAATATGGTGCGGGGTAGTTGAGTGTGTGCAGCGTAATGGGGGCAGGTAGTGTAGTGTGTGCAGAGTAATGGGGGCAGGATAATATGGTGCGGGGTAGTGTAATGTGTGCAGAGTAATGGGGGCAGGATAATATGGTGCAAGGTAGTGTAGTGTGTGCAGAGTAATGGGGGCAGGATAATATGGTGCGGGGTAGTGTAGTGTGTGCAGAGTAATGGGGGCAGGATAATATGGTGCAGGGTAGTGTAGTGTGTGCAGAGTAATGGGGGCAGGATAATATGGTGCGGGGTAGTGTAATGTGTGCAGAGTAATGGGGGCAGGATAATATGGTGCGCGGTAGTGTAGTGTGTGCAGAGTAATGGGGGCAGGATAATATGGTGCGGGGTAGTGTAGTGTGTGCAGAGTAATGGGGGCAGGATAATATGGTGCGGGGTAGTGTAGCCTGTGTGCAGAGTAATGGGGGCAGGATAATATGGTGCGCGGTAGTGTAGTGTGTGCAGAGTAATGGGGGCAGGATAATATGGTGCGGGGTAGTGTAGTGTGTGCAGAGTAATGGGGGCAGGATAATATGGTGCGGGGTAGTGTAGTGTGTGCAGAGTAATGGGGGCAGGAAAATATGTTGCTGGGTAATGTAGTGTGTGCAGGGTAATGGGGGCAGGATAATATGGTGCGGGGTAGTATAGTGTGTGCAGAGTAATGAGGGCAGGATAATATGGTGCAGGGTAGTGTAGTGTGTGCAGAGTAATGGGGCAGGATAATATGGTGCTGTGTAGTGTGTGCAGAGTAATGGGGGCAGGATAATATGGTGCTGTGTACTGTGTGCAGAGTAATGGGGCAGGATAATATGGTGCTGGGTAGTGTAGTGTGTACAGAGTAATGGGGGCAGGATAATATGATGCTGGGTAGTGTAGTGTGTACAGAGTAATGGGGGCAGCATAATATTTTGCAGGGTAGTGTAGTGTGTGCAGAGTAATGGGGGAAGGATAATATGGTGCGGGGTAGTGTAGTGTGTACAGAGTAATGGGGGCAGCATAATATTTTGCAGGGTAGTGTAGTGTGTACAGAGTAATGGGGGCAGGATAATATGATGCTGGGTAGTGTAGTGTGTACAGAGTAATGGGGGCAGCATAATATTTTGCAGGGTAGTGTAGTGTGTGCAGAGTAATGGGGGCAGGGTAATATGGTGCGGGGTAGTGTAGTGTGTACAGAGTAATGGGGGCAGGATAATATGGTGCGGGGTAGTGTAGTGTGTGCAGAGTAATGGGGCAGGATAATATGGTGCGGGGTAGTGTGTGCAGAGTAATGGGGGCAGGATAATATGGTACGGGGTAGTATAGTGTGTTCAGAGTAATGAGGGCAGGATAATATGGTGCAGGGTAGTGTAGTGTGTGCAGAGTAATGGGGCAGGATAATATGGTGCTGTGTAGTGTGTGCAGAGTAATGGGGGCAGGATAATATGGTGCTGTGTAGTGTGTGCAGAGTAATGGGGCAGGATAATATGGTGCTGGGTAGTGTAGTGTGTACAGAGTAATGGGGCAGGATAATATGGTGCGGGGTAGTGTAGTGTTTGCAGAGTAATGGGGACAGGATAATATGGTGCAGGGTAGTGTAGTGTGTGCAGAGTAATGGGAGCAGGATAATATGGTGCAGGGTAGTGTAGTATGTGCAGAGTAATGGGCTTAAAATAATATGGTGCAGGATAGTGTAGTGTGTGCAGAGTAATGGGGGCAGGATAATATGGTGCGGGGTAGTGTAATGTGTGCAGAGTAATGGGGGCAGGATAATATGGTGCGGGGTAGTGTAGTGTGTGCAGAGTAAAGGGGGCAGGATAATATGGTGCGGGGTAGTGTAATGTGTGCAGAGTAATGGGGGCAGGATAATATGGTGCAGGATAGTGTAGTGTGTGCAGAGTAATGGGGGCAGGATAATATGGTGCGGGGTAGTGTAGTGTGTGCAGAGTAATGGGGGCAGGATAATATGGTGCGGGGTAGTGTAGTGTGTGCAGAGTAATGGGGGCAGGATAATATGGTGCGGGGTAGTGTAGTGTGTGCAGAGTAATGGGGGCAGGATAATATGGTGCGGTGTAGTGTAGTGTGTGCAGAGTAATGGGGGCAGGATAATATGGTGCGGGGTAGTGTAGTGTGTGCAGAGTAATGGGGGCAGGATAATATGGTGCGGGGTAGTGTAGTGTGTGCAGAGTAATGGGGGCAGGATAATATGGTGCGGGGTAGTGTAGTGTGTGCAGAGTAATGGGGGCAGGATAATAAGGTGCGGGGTAGTGTAGTGTGTGCAGAGTAATGGGGGCAGGATAATATGGTGCGGGGTAGTGTAGTGTGTGCAGAGTAATGGGGGCAGGATAATATGGTGCGGGGTAGTGTAGTGTGTGCAGAGTAATGGGGGCAGGATAATATGGTGCAGGATAGTGTAGTGTGTGCAGAGTAATGGGGGCAGGATAATATGGTGCGGGGTAGTGTAATGTGTGCAGAGTAATGGGGGCAGGATAATATGGTGCGGGGTAGTTGAGTGTGTGCAGCGTAATGGGGGCAGGTAGTGTAGTGTGTGCAGAGTAATGGGGGCAGGATAATATGGTGCGGGGTAGTGTAATGTGTGCAGAGTAATGGGGGCAGGATAATATGGTGCAAGGTAGTGTAGTGTGTGCAGAGTAATGGGGGCAGGATAATATGGTGCGGGGGTAGTGTAGTGTGTGCAGAGTAATGGGGGCAGGATAATATGGTGCAGGGTAGTGTAGTGTGTGCAGAGTAATGGGGGCAGGATAATATGGTGCGGGGTAGTGTAATGTGTGCAGAGTAATGGGGGCAGGATAATATGGTGCGCGGTAGTGTAGTGTGTGCAGAGTAATGGGGGCAGGATAATATGGTGCGGGGTAGTGTAGTGTGTGCAGAGTAATGGGGGCAGGATAATATGGTGCGGGGTAGTGTAGCCTGTGTGCAGAGTAATGGGGGCAGGATAATATGGTGCGCGGTAGTGTAGTGTGTGCAGAGTAATGGGGGCAGGATAATATGGTGCGGGGTAGTGTAGTGTGTGCAGAGTAATGGGGGCAGGATAATATGGTGCGGGGTAGTGTAGTGTGTGCAGGAGTAATGGGGGCAGGATAATATGGTGCGGGGTAGTGTAGTGTGTGCAGAGTAATGGGGGCAGGATAATATGGTGCGGGGTAGTGTAGTGTGTGCAGAGTAATGGGGGCAGGATAATATGGTGCAGGGTAGTGTAGTGTGTGCAGAGTAATGGGGGCAGGATAATATGGTGCAGGATAGTGTAGTGTGTGCAGAGTAATGGGGGCAGGATAATATGGTGCGGGGTAGTTGAGTGTGTGCAGCGTAATGGGGGCAGGTAGTGTAGTGTGTGCAGAGTAATGGGGGCAGGATAATATGGTGCGGGGTAGTGTAATGTGTGCAGAGTAATGGGGGCAGGATAATATGGTGCAAGGTAGTGTAGTGTGTGCAGAGTAATGGGGGCAGGATAATATGGTGCGGGGTAGTGTAGTGTGTGCAGAGTAATGGGGGCAGGATAATATGGTGCAGGGTAGTGTAGTGTGTGCAGAGTAATGGGGGCAGGATAATATGGTGCGGGGTAGTGTATTGTGTGCAGAGTAATGGGGGCAGGATAATATGGTGCGGGGTAGTGTAGTGTGTGCAGAGTAATGGGGGCAGGATAATATGGTGCAGGATAGTATAGTGTGTGCAGAGTAATGGGGGCAGGATAATATGGTGCGGGGTAGTGTAGTGTGTGCAGAGTAATGGGGGGCAGGATAATATGGTGCGGGGTAGTTGAGTGTGTGCAGCGTAATGGGGGCAGGTAGTGTAGTGTGTGCAAAGTAATGGGGGCAGGATAATATGGTGCAGGATAGTGTAGTGTGTGCAGAGTAATGGGGGCAGGATAATATGGTGCGGGGTAGTTGAGTGTGTGCAGCGTAATGGGGGCAGGTAGTGTAGTGTGTGCAGAGTAATGGGGGCAGGATAATATGGTGCGGGGTAGTGTAATGTGTGCAGAGTAATGGGGGCAGGATAATATGGTGCAAGGTAGTGTAGTGTGTGCAGAGTAATGGGGGCAGGATAATATGGTGCAGGGTAGTGTAGTGTGTGCAGAGTAATGGGAGCAGCATAATATGGTGCAGGGTAGTGTAGTGTGTGCAGAGTAATGGGGGTAGGATAATATGGTGCGGGGTAGTGTAGTGTGTCCAGAGTAATGGGGGCAGCATAATATGGTGCAGGGTAGTGTAGTGTGTGCAGAGTAATGGGGGTAGGATAATATGGTGCGGGGTAGTGTAGTGTGTGCAGAGTAATGGGGTTAGGATAATATAGTGCTGGGTAGTGTAGTCCATGTGCAGAGTAATGGAGGCAGGATAATATGGTGCGGAGTAGTGTAGTAGGTACAGAGTAATGGGGTAGGATAATATGGTGCAGGGTAGTGTAGTGTGTGCAGAGTAATGGGGGCAGGATAATATGGTGCTGGGTAATGTAGTGTGTGCAGGGTAATGGGGGCAGGATAATATGGTGCGGGGTAGTATAGTGTGTGCAGAGTAATGAGGGCAGGATAATATGGTGCAGGGTAGTGTAGTGTGTGCAGAGTAATGGGGCAGGATAATATGGTGCTGTGTAGTGTGTGCAGAGTAATGGGGCAGGATAATATGGTGCTGGGTAGTGTAGTGTGTACAGAGTAATGGGGGCAGGATAATATGATGCTGGGTAGTGTAGTGTGTACAGAGTAATGGGGGCAGGATAATATGATGCTGGGTAGTGTAGTGTGTACAGAGTAATGGGGGCAGCATAATATTTTGCAGGGTAGTGTAGTGTGTGCAGAGTAATGGGGGAAGGATAATATGGTGCGGGGTAGTGTAGTGTGTTCAGAGTAATGGGGGCAGCATAATATTTTGCAGGGTAGTGTAGTGTGTACAGAGTAATGGGGGCAGGATAATATGATGCTGGGTAGTGTAGTGTGTACAGAGTAATGGGGGCAGCATAATATTTTGCAGGGTAGTGTAGTGTGTGCAGAGTAATGGGGGCAGGGTAATATGGTGCGGGGTAGTGTAGTGTGTACAGAGTAATGGGGGCAGGATAATATGGTGCGGGGTAGTGTAGTGTGTGCAGAGTAATGGTGCAGGATAATATGGTGCGGGGTAGTGTGTGCAGAGTAATGGGGGCAGGATAATATGGTACGGGGTAGTATAGTGTGTTCAGAGTAATGAGCGCAGGATAATATGGTGCAGGGTAGTGTAGTGTGTGCAGAGTAATGGGGCAGGATAATATGGTGCTGTGTAGTGTGTGCAGAGTAATGGGGGCAGGATAATATGGTGCTGTGTAGTGTGTGCAGAGTAATGGGGCAGGATAATATGGTGCTGGGTAGTGTAGTGTGTACAGAGTAATGGGGCAGGATAATATGGTGCGGGGTAGTGTAGTGTGTGCAGAGTAATGGGGGCAGGATAATATGGTGCGGGGTAGTGTAGTGTGTGCAGAGTAATGGGGACAGGATAATATGGTGCAGGGTAGTGTAGTGTGTGCAGAGTAATGGGGTTAGGATAATATGGTGCAGGGTAGTGTAGTGTGTGCAGAGTAATGGGGTTAGGATAATATGGTGCAGGATAGTGTAGTGTGTGCAGAGTAATGGGGGCAGGATAATATGGTGCGGGGTAGTGTAGTGTGTGCAGAGTAATGGGGGCAGGATAATATGGTGCGGGGTAGTGTAGTGTGTGCAGAGTAAAGGGGGCAGGATAATATGGTGCGGGGTAGTGTAATGTGTGCAGAGTAATGGGGGCAGGATAATATGGTGCAGGATAGTGTAGTGTGTGCAGAGTAATGGGGGCAGGATAATATGGTGCGGGGTAGTGTAGTGTGTGCAGAGTAATGGGGGCAGGATAATATGGTGCGGGGTAGTGTGTGCAGAGTAATGGGGGCAGGATAATATGGTACGGGGTAGTATAGTGTGTTCAGAGTAATGAGCGCAGGATAATATGGTGCAGGGTAGTGTAGTGTGTGCAGAGTAATGGGGCAGGATAGTATGGTGCTGTGTAGTGTGTGCAGAGTAATGGGGGCAGGATAATATGGTGCTGTGTAGTGTGTGCAGAGTAATGGGGCAGGATAATATGGTGCAGGGTAGTGTAATGGGGGCAGGATAATATGGTGCGGGGTAGTGTAGTGTGTGCAGAGTAATGGGGGCAGGATAATAAGGTGCGGGGTAGTGTAGTGTGTGCAGAGTAATGGGGGCAGGATAATATGGTGCGGGGTAGTGTAGTGTGTGCAGAGTAATGGGGGCAGGATAATATGGTGCGGGGTAGTGTAGTGTGTGCAGAGTAATGGGGGCAGGATAATATGGTGCAGGATAGTGTAGTGTGTGCAGAGTAATGGGGGCAGGATAATATGGTGCGGGGTAGTGTAATGTGTGCAGAGTAATGGGGGCAGGATAATATGGTGCGGGGTAGTTGAGTGTGTGCGGCGTAATGGGGGCAGATAGTGTAGTGTGTGCAGAGTAATAGGGGCAGGATAATATGGTGCGGGGTAGTGTAATGTGTGCAGAGTAATGGGGGCAGGATAATATGGTGCAAGGTAGTGTAGTGTGTGCAGAGTAATGGGGGCAGGATAATATGGTGCGGGGTAGTGTAGTGTGTGCAGAGTAATGGGGGCAGGATAATATGGTGCAGGGTAGTGTAGTGTGTGCAGAGTAATGGGGGCAGGATAATATGGTGCGGGGTAGTGTAATGTGTGCAGAGTAATGGGGGCAGGATAATATGGTGCGCGGTAGTGTAGTGTGTGCAGAGTAATGGGGGCAGGATAATATGGTGCGGGGTAGTGTAGTGTGTGCAGAGTAATGGGGGCAGGATAATATGGTGCGGGGTAGTGTAGCCTGTGTGCAGGGTAATGGGGGCAGGATAATATGGTGCGCGGTAGTGTAGTGTGTGCAGAGTAATGGGGGCAGGATAATATGGTGCGGGGTAGTGTAGTGTGTGCAGAGTAATGGGGGCAGGATAATATGGTGCGGGGTAGTGTAGTGTGTGCAGAGTAATGGGGGCAGGATAATATGGTGCGGTGTAGTGTAGTGTGTGCAGAGTAATGGGGGCAGGATAATATGGTGCGGGGTAGTGTAGTGTGTGCAGAGTAATGGGGGCAGGATAATATGGTGCGGGGTAGTGTCATGTGTGCAGAGTAATGGGGGCAGGATAATATGGTGCGGGGTAGTGTAGTGTGTGCAGAGTAATGGGGGCAGGATAATATGGTGCGGGGTAGTGTAGTGTGTGCAGAGTAATGGGGGCAGGATAATATGGTGCAGGATAGTGTAGTGTGTGCAGAGTAATGGGGGCAGGATAATATGGTGCGGGGTAGTGTAGTGTGTGCAGAGTAATGGGGGCAGGATAATATGGTGCGGGGTAGTTGAGTGTGTGCAGCGTAATGGGGGCAGGTAGTGTAGTGTGTGCAGAGTAATGGGGGCAGGATAATATGGTGCAGGATAGTGTAGTGTGTGCAGAGTAATGGGGGCAGGATAATATGGTGCGGGGTAGTTGAGTGTGTGCAGCGTAATGGGGGTAGGTAGTGTAGTGTGTGCAGAGTAATGGGGGCAGGATAATATGGTGCGGGGTAGTGTAATGTGTGCAGAGTAATGGGGGCAGGATAATATGGTGCAGGATAGTGTAGTGTGTGCAGAGTAATGGGGGCAGGATAATATGGTGCGGGGTAGTTGAGTGTGTGCAGCGTAATGGGGGCAGGTAGTGTAGTGTGTGCAGAGTAATGGGGGCAGGATAATATGGTGCGGGGTAGTGTAGTGTGTGCAGAGTAATGGGGGCAGGATAATATGGTGCGGGGTAGTGTAGTGTGTGCAGAGTAATGGGGGCAGGATAATAAGGTGCGGGGTAGTGTAGTGTGTGCAGAGTAATGGGGGCAGGATAATATGGTGCGGGGTAGTGTAGTGTGTGCAGAGTAATGGGGGCAGGATAATATGGTGCGGGGTAGTGTAGTGTGTGCAGAGTAATGGGGGCAGGATAATATGGTGCAGGATAGTGTAGTGTGTGCAGAGTAATGGGGGCAGGATAATATGGTGCGGGGTAGTTGAGTGTGTGCGGCGTAATGGGGGCAGGTAGTGTAGTGTGTGCAGAGTAATGGGGGCAGGATAATATGGTGCGGGGTAGTGTAATGTGTGCAGAGTAATGGGGGCAGGATAATATGGTGCAAGGTAGTGTAGTGTGTGCAGAGTAATGGGGGCAGGATAATATGGTGCGGGGTAGTGTGTGCAG
The DNA here is from genome assembly GCA_031769625.1 of Taudactylus pleione. Classification (NCBI taxonomy): domain Eukaryota; kingdom Metazoa; phylum Chordata; class Amphibia; order Anura; family Myobatrachidae; genus Taudactylus; species Taudactylus pleione. Next base: position 792,288 of record JAUIMM010001294.1, read on the forward strand.
AGTAATGGGGGCAGGATAATATGGTGCAGGGTAGTGTAGTGTGTGCAGAGTAATGGGGGCAGGATAATATGGTGCGGGGTAGTGTAATGTGTGCAGAGTAATGGGGGCAGGATAATATGGTGCGCGGTAGTGTAGTGTGTGCAGAGTAATGGGGGCAGGATAATATGGTGCGGGGTAGTGTAGTGTGTGCAGAGTAATGGGGGCAGGATAATATGGTGCGGAGTAGTGTAGCCTGTGTGCAGAGTAATGGGGGCAGGATAATATGGTGCGCGGTAGTGTAGTGTGTGCAGAGTAATGGGGGCAGGATAATATGGTGCGGGGTAGTGTAGTGTGTGCAGAGTAATGGGGGCAGGATAATATGGTGCGGGGTAGTGTAGTGTGTGCAGAGTAATGGGGGCAGGATAATATGGTGCGGTGTAGTGTAGTGTGTGCAGAGTAATGGGGGCAGGATAATATGGTGCGGGGTAGTGTAGTGTGTGCAGAGTAATGGGGGCAGGATAATATGGTGCGGGGTAGTGTCATGTGTGCAGAGTAATGGGGGCAGGATAATATGGTGCGGGGTAGTGTAGTGTGTGCAGAGTAATGGGGGCAGGATAATATGGTGCGGGGTAGTGTAGTGTGTGCAGAGTAATGGGGGCAGGATAATATGGTGCAGGATAGTGTAGTGTGTGCAGAGTAATGGGGGCAGGATAATATGGTGCGGGGTAGTGTAGTGTGTGCAGAGTAATGGGGGCAGGATAATATGGTGCGGGGTAGTTGAGTGTGTGCAGCGTAATGGGGGCAGGTAGTGTAGTGTGTGCAGAGTAATGGGGGCAGGATAATATGGTGCAGGATAGTGTAGTGTGTGCAGAGTAATGGGGGCAGGATAATATGGTGCGGGGTAGTTGAGTGTGTGCAGCGTAATGGGGGCAGGTAGTGTAGTGTGTGCAGAGTAATGGGGGCAGGATAATATGGTGCGGGGTAGTGTAATGTGTGCAGAGTAATGGGGGCAGGATAATATGGTGCAGGATAGTGTAGTGTGTGCAGAGTAATGGGGGCAGGATAATATGGTGCGGGGTAGTTGAGTGTGTGCAGCGTAATGGGGGCAGGTAGTGTAGTGTGTGCAGAGTAATGGGGGCAGGATAATATGGTGCGGGGTAGTGTAGTGTGTGCAGAGTAATGGGGGCAGGATAATATGGTGCGGGGTAGTGTAGTGTGTGCAGAGTAATGGGGGCAGGATAATAAGGTGCGGGGTAGTGTAGTGTGTGCAGAGTAATGGGGGCAGGATAATATGGTGCGGGGTAGTGTAGTGTGTGCAGAGTAATGGGGGCAGGATAATATGGTGCGGGGTAGTGTAGTGTGTGCAGAGTAATGGGGGCAGGATAATATGGTGCAGGATAGTGTAGTGTGTGCAGAGTAATGGGGGCAGGATAATATGGTGCGGGGTAGTGTAATGTGTGCAGAGTAATGGGGGCAGGATAATATGGTGCGGGGTAGTTGAGTGTGTGCGGCGTAATGGGGGCAGGTAGTGTAGTGTGTGCAGAGTAATGGGGGCAGGATAATATGGTGCGGGGTAGTGTAATGTGTGCAGAGTAATGGGGGCAGGATAATATGGTGCAAGGTAGTGTAGTGTGTGCAGAGTAATGGGGGCAGGATAATATGGTGCGGGGTAGTGTAGTGTGTGCAGAGTAATGGGGGCAGGATAATATGGTGCAGGGTAGTGTAGTGTGTGCAGAGTAATGGGGGCAGGATAATATGGTGCGGGGTAGTGTAATGTGTGCAGAGTAATGGGGGCAGGATAATATGGTGCGCGGTAGTGTAGTGTGTGCAGAGTAATGGGGGCAGGATAATATGGTGCGGGGTAGTGTAGTGTGTGCAGAGTAATGGGGGCAGGATAATATGGTGCGGGGTAGTGTAGCCTGTGTGCAGAGTAATGGGGGCAGGATAATATGGTGCGCGGTAGTGTAGTGTGTGCAGAGTAATGGGGGCAGGATAATATGGTGCGGGGTAGTGTAGTGTGTGCAGAGTAATGGGGGCAGGATAATATGGTGCGGGGTAGTGTAGTGTGTGCAGAGTAATGGGGGCAGGATAATATGGTGCGGTGTAGTGTAGTGTGTGCAGAGTAATGGGGGCAGGATAATATGGTGCGGGGTAGTGTAGTGTGTGCAGAGTAATGGGGGCAGGATAATATGGTGCGGGGTAGTGTCATGTGTGCAGAGTAATGGGGGCAGGATAATATGGTGCGGGGTAGTGTAGTGTGTGCAGAGTAATGGGGGCAGGATAATATGGTGCGGGGTAGTGTAGTGTGTGCAGAGTAATGGGGGCAGGATAATATGGTGCAGGATAGTGTAGTGTGTGCAGAGTAATGGGGGCAGGATAATATGGTGCGGGGTAGTGTAGTGTGTGCAGAGTAATGGGGGCAGGATAATATGGTGCGGGGTAGTTGAGTGTGTGCAGCGTAATGGGGGCAGGTAGTGTAGTGTGTGCAGAGTAATGGGGGCAGGATAATATGGTGCAGGATAGTGTAGTGTGTGCAGAGTAATGGGGGCAGGATAATATGGTGCGGGGTAGTTGAGTGTGTGCAGCGTAATGGGGGCAGGTAGTGTAGTGTGTGCAGAGTAATGGGGGCAGGATAATATGGTGCGGGGTAGTGTAATGTGTGCAGAGTAATGGGGGCAGGATAATATGGTGCAGGATAGTGTAGTGTGTGCAGAGTAATGGGGGCAGGATAATATGGTGCGGGGTAGTTGAGTGTGTGCAGCGTAATGGGGGCAGGTAGTGTAGTGTGTGCAGAGTAATGGGGGCAGGATAATATGGTGCGGGGTAGTGTAGTGTGTGCAGAGTAATGGGGGCAGGATAATATGATGCGGGGTAGTGTAGTGTGTGCAGAGTAATGGGGGCAGGATAATAAGGTGCGGGGTAGTGTAGTGTGTGCAGAGTAATGGGGGCAGGATAATATGGTGCGGGGTAGTGTAGTGTGTGCAGAGTAATGGGGGCAGGATAATATGGTGCGGGGTAGTGTAGTGTGTGCAGAGTAATGGGGGCAGGATAATATGGTGCAGGATAGTGTAGTGTGTGCAGAGTAATGGGGGCAGGATAATATGGTGCGGGGTAGTGTAATGTGTGCAGAGTAATGGGGGCAGGATAATATGGTGCGGGGTAGTTGAGTGTGTGCGGCGTAATGGGGGCAGGTAGTGTAGTGTGTGCAGAGTAATGGGGGCAGGATAATATGGTGCGGGGTAGTGTAATGTGTGCAGAGTAATGGGGGCAGGATAATATGGTGCAAGGTAGTGTAGTGTGTGCAGAGTAATGGGGGCAGGATAATATGGTGCGGGGTAGTGTAGTGTGTGCAGAGTAATGGGGGCAGGATAATATGGTGCAGGGTAGTGTAGTGTGTGCAGAGTAATGGGGGCAGGATAATATGGTGCGGGGTAGTGTAATGTGTGCAGAGTAATGGGGGCAGGATAATATGGTGCGCGGTAGTGTAGTGTGTGCAGAGTAATGGGGGCAGGATAATATGGTGCGGGGTAGTGTAGTGTGTGCAGAGTAATGGGGGCAGGATAATATGGTGCGGGGTAGTGTAGCCTGTGTGCAGAGTAATGGGGGCAGGATAATATGGTGCGCGGTAGTGTAGTGTGTGCAGAGTAATGGGGGCAGGATAATATGGTGCGGGGTAGTGTAGTGTGTGCAGAGTAATGGGGGCAGGATAATATGGTGCGGGGTAGTGTAGTGTGTGCAGAGTAATGGGGGCAGGATAATATGGTGCGGTGTAGTGTAGTGTGTGCAGAGTAATGGGGGCAGGATAATATGGTGCGGGGTAGTGTAGTGTGTGCAGAGTAATGGGGGCAGGATAATATGGTGCGGGGTAGTTGAGTGTGTGCAGCGTAATGGGGGCAGGTAGTGTAGTGTGTGCAGAGTAATGGGGGCAGGATAATATGGTGCAGGATAGTGTAGTGTGTGCAGAGTAATGGGGGCAGGATAATATGGTGCGGGGTAGTTGAGTGTGTGCAGCGTAATGGGGGCAGGTAGTGTAGTGTGTGCAGAGTAATGGGGGCAGGATAATATGGTGCGGGGTAGTGTAATGTGTGCAGAGTAATGGGGGCAGGATAGTATGGTGCAAGGTAGTGTAGTGTGTGCAGAGTTATGGGGGCAGGATAATATGGTGCGGGGTAGTGTAGTGTGTGCAGAGTAATGGGGGCAGGATAATATGGTGCGGGGTAGTGTAATGTGTGCAGAGTAATGGGGGCAGGATAATATGGTGTGGGGTAGTGTAGTGTGTGCAGAGTAATGGGGGCAGGATAATATGGTGCGGGGTAGTGTAATGTGTGCAGAGTAATGGGGGCAGGATAATATGGTGCGGTGTAGTGTAGTGTGTGCAGAGTAATGGGGGCAGGATAATATGGTGCGGGGTAGTGTAGTGTGTGCAGAGTAATGGGGGCAGGATAATATGGTGCGGGGTAGTGTTATGTGTGCAGAGTAATGGGGGCAGGATAATATGGTGCGGGGTAGTGTAGTGTGTGCAGAGTAATGGGGGCAGGATAATATGGTGCGGGGTAGTGTAGTGTGTGCAGAGTAATGGGGGCAGGATAATATGGTGCAGGATAGTGTAGTGTGTGTAGAGTAATGGGGGCAGGATAATATGGTGCGGGGTAGTGTAGTGTGTGCAGAGTAATGGGGGCAGGATAATATGGTGCGGGGTAGTTGAGTGTGTGCAGCGTAATGGGGGCAGGTAGTGTAGTGTGTGCAGAGTAATGGGGGCAGGATAATATGGTGCAGGATAGTGTAGTGTGTGCAGAGTAATGGGGGCAGGATAATATGGTGCGGGGTAGTTGAGTGTGTGCAGCGTAATGGAGGCAGGTAGTGTAGTGTGTGCAGAGTAATGGGGGCAGGATAATATGGTGCGGGGTAGTGTAATGTGTGCAGAGTAATGGGGGCAGGATAGTATGGTGCAAGGTAGTGTAGTGTGTGCAGAGTTATGGGGCAGGATAATATGGTGCGGGGTAGTGTAGTGTGTGCAGAGTAATGGGGGCAGGATAATATGGTGCGGGGTAGTGTAATGTGTGCAGAGTAATGGGGGCAGGATAATATGGTGCGGGGTAGTGTAGTGTGTGCAGAGTAATGGGGGCAGGATAATATGGTGCGGGGTAGTGTAATGTGTGCAGAGTAATGGGGGCAGGATAATATGGTGCGGGGTAGTGTAGTGTGTGCAGAGTAATGGGGGCATGTCTATAATGTGGACAGGGTGGAATCTTCTCTCAGCTGAAAAGCTATAAGTCATACAACCACTGACATATGTTATAAAACACTTTCCAAAAAAGCATGCAAGAAAAAAAAAAATAGAATGGGTGGAGGTGGGAATGAAATAGTCACCACATAACAAAAAATGGATATAATAAATAAATAAAACAAATCCAATAAACTGTAGCGTAAAAAAAATGAATACTTCATAAAAACAAGAGATATGGTAAGAACTTACCTTTGTTATCTCTGTTTCTACGAAGTCCATAGGGTCCACAGGGTTGACCTTGGGGTATAGGTTGGGAAACAAATCCGGGCACCACGCAGTTAAAGCTTTTAGCTCCCAGGATGCACTGGGTCCACTCTCCCTATAACCCCACCCCCAAGCCAGAGGCACCTCAGTTTGTAAGTAGCCAAAGGCCGGAGGAGGAGAGAAAAAGAGAGAGAAAACTGGAACACTCAATAACCATACTCACCGAAATGGGAGACGGAAAACCGGTGACCAGCCACACAGCCCATATGAAGCCAGGTGCGTCAGGGCGGGCGCCCTGTGGACCCTATGGACTTCGTAGAAACAGAGATAACAAAGGTAAGTTCTTACCATATCTCTTGTTTTCTACTTCAGGGTCCATAGGGGGTCCACAGGGTTGACCTTGGGGATGTCCCAAAGCAGTTCAACCAAGGGTGGGGACGCTCCTGTGCTGAGAGGAGAATCCGTCGCCAAAAAGGAAGCATCCTGAGAGGCAAAGGAAACCAATGCCTAGAACCTTAAAAAGGTGTGGACAGAAGACCACGTGGCCACCTAGTAAGGCAAAACAGCCGAGGCGCCACAGCGAGCCGCACACGAGGGTCACATGGCCCGAGAAAAAACAAGCATCAACAACAGGAAGGCCTACCCATGGGTAGGCCCCTGAGGAAGACCTACGAGGCCATCCAAGTCAACATTTGGTTATAGGCCGGCCATCCTTTCCTGTGAAAACCAGAAATCTCAGACCACCAATAAGGAGTCCGATTTCCGTAAGGAACCTGAACGGATCACATAAATCCAAAGAGGCCAGACCACAGTCAATGAGGCCACACCAGCCGAGAGGACTGGGGACAGAATGGCCGTACCATAAGTTCCAGAATAATATGGAACCTGAAAACCACTAAGAAGAAACACAGGGCGAGAGCAACTCCCACCCTGACATGATGCCCTCCAGAAGAGGGAGCTACATGAGAACGCTCCCAATTCAGACACTCTCCTGGTTGATATAAACACCCTGAGAGAAAGAGAGAGCCTAAGCAATAGACCATGTAATGGCTATCACAACCAGCGGTTCCATTGACTGTCCCCGGAGGTAACGAAGAACCACTACTTACTCCCAAGGAGTCCCTAGGGAGGACAAATGGAGGCATAATCAAGAAAACACTCCAAAGGATGAACTGGATACCAGAGTGAAGCAATTCCATATCTTAACCATACTGACAGTGTAGAGATCCGCACTGTCAGGAAGACCAGGCCAAGTGTGAAACCCAAGCCAGCCGGAAGGAATGCCAGAATATCTGGAAATCCTGGACACCGGAGGATTGTATCGACAGGTACAATACCATAAGATTTATGGCTGCCACAGTTTGTGGTAGGTCCCAGCAAAAGCTGATCCATGTGCTCTAATCATTCCAACGATGACAAAGCCAGGGAAGCCGTAAGACCACTGTAAGGACACAGTCAAAGACAAACGACCCAGGTCCAAGGCAAAACCAAGGACCCTGAGACAACAGGTCCGGGCAGTGAAGCATCAGGGATGGAGTATCGATGTAGAGACTCCGAAGATCCAAGTACCCCTGACATCTGGGGCAATCAGGAGCCACCAGCAGGAAAGCATCTCCGTCTCGATTGAAAACACTTCCAAAGACCTCGAGGAAGAAGGGAGACCGGAGAACACAGGTACACAAAGTGGAAGGACCACTTCACCGACAAAGAGTCGCTGAAGTTTGCTTCAGAATCCCCAGAGCTGAACTGTAACACCCTAGTGTGATAAAGTCAGAAGGCCATGAGGGTCACCTCAGGGGGGCCCCCCCTGCTCACCAGGAGATGAAACCTCTCTTGGGGAAGAGACTAGTCCCCGGGATGCACGTCGTGACGGCTGAGGACTCCCGCTTCCCAATGGAGAGCTCCTGAAATGAACGCTGCCGAGATGGTCGGGAGGAGACCCTCGGACTATGTCCGAATATGTGACATACCTGTCATTGCCACCCAACGAACAGTGTTGCTAAAAAGGAAGCCACTGTCCTGACCCTGTCGGACTGAACCTTTTCAGGTTCACCGGGAAACAAGAGTTATGCCAGAGTAAGTTAATTGACAGGGTGGAATCGACAGACGTCCAACTGCACTGAAAAGGATTCGGTCCAGACACTGTCCCTAGCAAAGAAAACCCTGGACGAGATGGCCATAGCCACCCGGACAGGGACCGACTTGCCTCCGGAGAGAGCATCATCGTTTGAACAGTTATCCGACAGAAAAAACTCATTCCATCTGGAGATGAGCCAATTATGGAAAGGCCTGGAATGGAACTGAGCCCATTCCACCATGCATCCCAGAGTGTAAAGACATCTGTCGACTGCGCAGACAACCATGTACTCCTAATGGAAGAGAGGAGATTCCGTCTTACGCCAGAAGAATTCTCAGATTCTGAGAATCCAGCAGGGATCCTAGATGAAGAATACCCAGAGAGGGATGCAGGGAGGACTTTTTCCCCGTTGATTATACGTCTGCACCCTGAAGAAGCCACAGTCATCCTGACCTGGCCGTAAAGTACCCCGGTGATCCCGCTAAGAGCAGGAGGCCGTCCAGGTACAGGAGCATTGGGATATACTGAACAGAAGAACTGTCAGAAAATCCAAAACGCTGGTAAACCCCTGTGGGGCTGAGGACAGTCCCAACAGGCAGAGCCCGAAAAATTGTAAGTGTTGCTGTGATACAGCAAACCTCAGCCCATGCTGAGGAAAGGTCTCTGTAAGTACCCGTAGGCACGCGTCCTGTATATCCAGTGATACCCTAAAGTCCCCAGGTTCCAAACATCGTATGATGGAGCATAGGGATTTCCTCCTGAGCCCAGGTAGCTTTAGGAACTGGTTCAGGGAATTGAGACAGAGAACAGGCCAAAGAGGACCATTCAGCCACCGCACCAGAAAGAAAACAGAACAACCAGTCCCTCACTGAGATAGTGGGGATGGCCCAATTAGCTCCGCTTACCGCAACAACTGCATAGCTTTCTGGATCTGTAAGGCCCTTGTAAAGAGGGCGTACCCTCCTACCCACGTAGCCGCGGCAACTTGACACTAATACCGGGCGAACTGAGAAAATCGGTATCTCCCAGTTGTAGGCCTGTCCCGTCAGACTGAAGAGATATCCGTAGGTTCAGAAGCAGGATCGGCTGGCAGTCCAGGCCTGCTCGGTACTGGATATGTCGGCCCTTGTAGATGCCGACAGTCTACGAAGAAACAGACCTTTAGGCTGACCGAGAGGACAAAAAAGACTTAACAGACTTAGTCTGAGGCCTTGTAGTGTGCATAGCTGAAAGCGGTAAACTTGTCGTTAGTAATACTGCCAATGTTACTACAATCTTGTCAAGGTCAGGACCAAACAATATCAACCCTAAAGATGGTATCTGCACCTCTGCATTCTCAGAGCGCAGCCATAGGGTATTACGGAGGATACAGTCGCAGCCGGAACTCTGAAAGTTAGGAGACTGGTATCCAATATAGGCATGTCCACCTATGACAACTGCATATATTACATGAGCGACCAAATACATTTGAACCCCCGACGTGTTGGAGGGGAAAAAACGTTACAAATGCATCAACCCAATATGCAATAGTATTAACCAACCATGCTATAGCCATGGTAGGATGGGTAACAACTCCCGAAAGCAAGTATACTGATTTCAGGCAGAGTTACCACCTACGGATCCGAAGAATCCGACCACGCAGGAATGGGAGGCGTAGTAACGTCTGTAATCAGACGAGTAACACGCCCATCCCCCCCAGGAGGGGCTCGTGATGCCCTCAGGGAATTTGGGACAGGAGGCCAAACACTGTTGTAACACCTCCTATCTGGCAACAGCCAGAGTCCCGCTATGCGATCCACCCGCTAGTCAGCAACAGGTAACCCGAAGGCACGCAATACTGAGGGTGTATGATACAGGTGCAGGTCAACATTCACTCTAACCAGAATGGACCTGCTACCAGCCCTAAAGCAGGGATAATAATACCTGAAATAGGCTTCCCCCCGTGTAAGAGGGAAAGAGCCCCGAACAGTACCCAGTTCACGGCAGAGCCAACTGGGAAGTAACCACAGGGCGTCAACCACGCCAATTAGCGTTTCGTAGAAAACGACATCCACCCAGGGTGGCTGTTGTGGTAATCCCTGCAAGGGGAATGACAGACTATTGTGGCACCAGGGGGAATTCATATACTGCAAAAAACCCCTGCAGGGAGCGGTAGTCTGTGTCACAGGGGAAGAGTGCAAGAAGCTGCGAGATACCCTGAGATGAAAAGGGCAGTATGGTGAAGTAACCCCAAGTGAGGTACAACAATGGGGCCCGCCCGGCGATCCGCAATTGAGAGGATCCCGAGAAAACAAACCGCCCAAGGGGGTCGTGAAAGAGGCCGGCACCAGATGACGCCACATACAGAACCCTTTATGAGTCAAATCCTCCGCACTAACACCTGCAGCACATGACTTGCAGGATAGTAAAAATGGGTGCAGTATAACGCTCTATCTCCTGGTCAGACATATCTGACCCATCTTGGCGGAAATATTAAGCAGCACTATACTGGTCCTGACTGATGCCAAAAATAGCTGCAGGGACCCATTTTCAGCGTATGCAACACACAGTTCCATCTAAAATATGGCAACGTGCAGCACGCAACAGTATGTGACAAACCATACAAATATTAACAAGTATATAAATGTGAGGTCTCAGAACCACCCTAAGTACAGCTGTATTAGGGCAGATAAAGAAAAGGGATAGATATACACTGACAGGTGAGAGAATAAAGTACAGTCAGCACTAGCATAAGTCACATACAATGCAGATATATACATATATACATAAACATGTCATATAATATACTGCACTATTACACTGCATTCAACTGCCCAGATTCAGTGTCTGGGAAGGCTACAGCGCTGTGTACACTGACCTGATGGTGATGTACGCAGGGGGACTGGACTCACTGCCATCCTGAGAGATTTCTGCTGCACCACAGAGATAAAATGGCCGCTGGAGACCTCAGAGGAAGCGTGGCCCGCGGAGGAAGCAGCTCAGCGACGCCAGACAATGGATACTGAAAGGCGCGCTGAGCTGAGGGGAGGAGCCGCTGTAACAGGGAAGGCTGCCTCCCCTGGCCGGCTATTAACCCCCGGGACGCCGGCTCCCTGCACCGATCGTTAAGTCCCTGGTGGTCTAGTGGACACACGGGGTATGGGGGGCCCGCCGCCACTGCCGGCGCCTCCGGTCTGTCCCCTGAGACCGGAGGCACAGGACTGCATTTGAAATGCGCGGATCACCGCAAGCGGTGATCCGCGACCTTACCTGCTCCCCGTGGATCCGGCAGCAGTCCTGGGCGCCCGCAGAGTCCGGCTAGTACAGACTCTGGGGTCCCGCTGAGATCCCCAGATCTGTACTGGCGTCTCAGCGCCAGCGGGGTGACGGAGCGGCAGCTTAGACGTCCTATGGACAGTCCGACGCTGCCGCTCTGAAGAGTCCAAAGTCCATGAAAAAACTTTGTCCCTAAAAAAATAAAATAAGCTTAGGGGCTGCTAATCAGCTCCCCCTGCGCTAACGGTGACCCGACTCCGGCCGGGCACCAACTTAAACTGAGGTGCCTCTGGCTTGGGGGTGGGGTTATAGGGAGAGTGGACCCAGTGCATCCTGGGAGCTAAAAGCTTTAACTGCGTGGTGCCCGGATTTGGTTCCCAACCTATACCCCAAGGTCAACCCTGTGGACCCCCTATGGACCCTGAAGTAGAAACAACGTATATCTATAAAACGAGACGTACAGCCATATCCTAAATAGGGAGAAAATCCGGGGGAAGTGCCAGTGGTACCAGCAGCTGTGTAATCATTCTACCCAGACCATGGCATCAGTGGATTATTGGCTGAGGTAGAGTAAAAGTCACACTGAGTTTGAACCTTATTTTCATTAGCTTCAAGGTGCGGTATGACATCCGAACGCCAATGGTGAGCTAATAGTTTTATGGCCCATCACATACCTATCCACTGAGGCTTCACCACCACAATAAATCTGAAATAATGCTACTAGGGGGTCGGGAGATAGAGAGATCCCTGTCGCCTTGGAAATTAACCCAAAAACCTGGTGCCACAAAGGACGGATCTTTGGACATGTCCAAAAAACATGAATCAGGTCCCCAAACAGTCCACAATTTCACCAACATTGACTGGAGACAGTGGGACATATTTTATGTACCCTAACAGGGGTCAAATACAAGCGATGGATACATTTGGACATCATTTCAGTACGGGAGATGCATTTGGAGAATGCAGAATATAGAGTTCCACTTCTCCTCTCTAAAAGATCTAGACAAATCCATTTCCCATTTCGAAAGGGACAAAATAGTACCAGATTCAGAGGGTCTCCTCAACAAGCTATACCACCAAGTAATACTCTTCTTGGCTCCAGTTAAAGTTTCCCAATATATATTTCGGAACAACAGTCAATGTTTGTGGACCCAAAGGCAGATTCTGTAGCCAGGGACGTATTTGTAGATACTTCTAATAATCCCTCGGGGAAACGGAAAACCTTTCCTGGATATGGGGAAATGACGGTAGTTCCCCATTGGGCATAATATCACCCAATGACTGTGCAACTAAAGACGACCAAGTTGAAATCCATAAGTCAGGAATCAGAGCTGCGATGGCTTCTAGGGTGAGGAACCTGGTCCAACCAGGTAATCGCCTGACGCGACGCAGTCACAGGGCCGATACAGCCATAGATGGGGAGGGTATCTGAGACCCACAGGACTGCGGTAGCCATAATATATCTGCAAACCACGTTTTACAACCTATAATAAAAGTCCCTTCCCAGTTACAATATAGAGAATTTTTAAAATTTATTTAGACCCAAAACATTTGCTGGCGTTAGGATCCTTATTGCTTAGTATGGAGGCCAATCCCGGGATCCAGGGTGTAAAACACCTGGCTTTGAACCCGGAATTGGTGCCTCTAAAGCTGGGATTTTCGGAATTAGTCTGCGCACACTCTTCAGCCCGGGCGCAGCACTGAGATCTAGTTCCATCAGCTAAGATGCTTCCCCCGGCCCACCTACGTCTTGGGAGTCACGATGCCCCTTATACACCTGCACGGACCCGCTCTGGAGGAGTCTGCTGTGTGCGGCCGGAGGCTAATTAGCGGCCTGGCTTACTACTCCCTGGTCCCGGACACCTGAGCGGCGGACCAGAGCCAGTGCGGCCTTATAGGCGGGAGGACAGCATACACACTGTCTGTCATTGTCACTCCAAGGCTTAGTACATAGACATCTAACTCAGAACATTCTGGATTGGTCAGATCTAGTCACGTTTACTCACAGCAGCGTTCCAATGATTATATATGCGCCATTCTAGCCATAACGCTTACATTAGAGAATACTGAATTGAGGTTTAATACAGCAGATCCTGGATAGAGACGTTGGGGTAAATTTACTAAGATGGGAGTTCTATTAAGAAGTGATGTTGCCCATAGCAACCAGATTCTACTTCTCATTTATCTAGCACCTTCTAGGAGATAATACCTGGAATCTGATTGGTTGCTATGGGCAACACCACTTCTTAATAGAACTCCCATCTTAGTAAATTCACCCCGTTCACTCATTACCTGTCTGTTCATTAAGCACAATCTATGGATTCTCCGTCCATATTACAGCAATCATGTCACATAGTAAATTCAGCAGCACACACCCGCTCTCATTAGGATATCTTTCTAATTTAACATTCAGTCCGGTCCTAATAGTATATCAACAATCCCCAGTGTTCTCCCCAGGCTGTTTTTTGCGGGGGGCACCACCGGCACTTTGGGAGCCTGCAAGTGGGGACAGTGGGCCTCATTCAAAATCGGTCGTAGGATGCAAGCGGTCATTCTGAAACAGGGCGGCCGCTTGCATCCTGAACAGCCGCCTCCATGTCGGTCGTTAGGCTGTGGGTTAACACCCACAGCTCTAACGACCGCTAAGGGTGATGGTCGCGATGGTCAAGACCATCGGGGCTTACGATGAGACCCTAAGGTTGGGTCTCGTCAACCTTAAGCCCCAGGGAGCTCCCTGCTCTGTTTGAGCAGGAAGCTCCCCACTGACATCACTGATAATGTCAGTGGGGCCGCCTCCAAACGGCAAACGTTCCGACAGGAACGCCTCCGTTTGGCCGGGCACACCCCCGGCCCGCCCAGCAAACGGAGCGAGCTGTCACTCAACATCGACAGCTCGCCCAGTCTGCTATGAGACCCCTAACGACGGATCACCCGTCGTTAGCCGGGTCTCGCGCATGCGCACTGGAGAAACATCGACCCGGTTGCGAGCTCGTAGAGCTAACGACCGGGTCTGAATAAGCTCCAGTATCTGGGAGCTGTATAACAAGGACCAGATCCTACAGACTTTGCAGCTTTTTCATAATCAGACGACTGAGCCTCTAATAAGGAGGAGAATTAATATATAAAATGTTATTTCAAATGATTATAATGTCAGGGTTTAAAACATTTTATTATTGCGAAGGCCCCGACCCGGCTGCTACTTCTTGATGCCACCCGGCTGGAAACATTTTCTGGGGAGAACACTGAATCCATGCACGCGCCGCGCCATTCCCTGCTTTTTAGGTTGATCTGCTCCAAGTGATCCGTTTGTCCCTTTTTTTTTTTTTTGGAGCTTTAAACAAAATTGACCTGAATCTGCCAACAACACCGTGTGGTCACCGCGATCCCCGCGATCCCGTCACCTGCTTTCACAAATAAGAGGCAGAAAATTGCTGAAATACACATTTTATTGTCACCGTATACAGCAAGTATTCCCAATAACATGTACAGAGATCCCCCCATGGGGCCGCTCCTGTCAGGGCAGGTTTATTGTAGCATGCAGGGAACGCTGATCAATACTGACAAGCAGAGGGGGACGACGACGGCGGCTGCGTCCAGGTATAATGACTCCGCCCTCTCTGCGCCACCCGTCCCACTGAGACACATGTGTCATCTAATAGAGGCAGCTTTATAGAGGAACAACCAAACTCCACGCGTTTGTGTGTAAACAGCGGTTGCGGAACACAGGATCGGAGAAATGCGCAGACATCCGGTAAGTCATAGAAACATAACTTGTGCGTTTTATCTCGTCACACTCCGGTAATATTTGCAGAAAGATATTCCGTTAACCAATGTATCAATATCACATCAATGTACTGCACAGCGCTATGTGGCGCCATCCGTGTCCCAGGCTCTGCAGGCAGACGTCCGTGTGACACGGCTATTCATACGCCATGATTGTATGTACTTCTGACAATTACAGCCATGTTACATTATTGTCCGATATAAAGCACCACGTGGTCCCGTACAGACTATGTCCTATGATAATGAGACCAGGGGGCGTGAGCTTGCGTTAGTTAATTAGCATGTGCAGCTGGGAAACACATTATACAATTATCTCCAAACACTGCAGCCAAAAGCATTCACCCCTCCACCAAGAGGCTGAGCAATGCAGGTGATCATCATACCATCATCAAGTTTGTAATGTAAATCATTATTATATAACCAGTAACCAGAGTCCGTTCATCCAGCGTTCCATCCAACGCGATCTGCCCCCCCCCAGCTACAGGAAGTGCTGTCCTATGGGAGACCTCCCTCTCTGATACACGGGGTGATAGTTGTACTGAGAGTATGCAAACAGACCTCCAAACATGGCATGGAGATGATCAATGGAACAGAACATGGTCACCGTTACTTGTGACTACAGTCATTGCGTGTATATAATTGCCATTTCATCCCTTTAATACGGAACACAGGAATTACACAGACTTCTGTGGCTGGCTGACCTCAAGTCCCCATTTCACCTGGTTTTAATCAGCCACTTAACCTTTGTAATTCACGTGTCTCGAATTAAAGCAATGATATGGCAAATTTTATATATATATATATATATATATATATATATATATATACACACATACACATATATACATATACACACACACACACACAGTGAGGTGCATAAATATTGGGACATTGACAGAATTTTCATATTTTGGCCTCTATTCACCACCACAATGGCTTTGAAATGAAACAAACAAGATGTGATTTATATAACTGCAGACTTTCAGATTTCATTTGAGGGTAATTACATCCAAATCATGTGAACGGTGTAGGAATTACAACGGTTTCTATATGTGCCTCCCACTTTTTAAGGGGCCAAAAGTAATGGGACTATCAACTCAGAAGCTATTTCATGGACAGGTGTGAGCTATTCCCTCGTTATTTCATTATCAATTAAGCAGGTAAAAGGTCTGGAGTTGATTCTAGGTGTGACATTTGCATTTGGAATCAGTTGCTATCAACTCTCAATATGAGATCCAAAGAGCTGTCACTATCAGTGAAGCAAGCCATCATTAGGCTGAAAAATCAATATAAACCCATCAGAGAGATAGCAAAAACATTAGGTGTGGCCAAATCAACTGTTTGGAACATTCTTAAAAAGAAAGAACGCACCGGAGAGCTCAGCAACACCAAAAGACCCGGAAGACCACGGAAAACAACTGTGGTGGATGACAAAAGAATTATTTCCCTGGTGAAGAAAAACCCCTTCATGACAGTTGGCCAAATCAAGAACACTCTCCAGGAGGTAGGTGTACATGTGCCAAAGTCAACAATCAAGAGAAGACTTCACAAGAGTGAATATAGAGGGTTCACCACAAGATGCAAACCATTGGTGGGCCACAAAAACAGGAAGACCAGATTAGAGTTTGCCAAACAACATCTAAAAAAGCCATTACAGTTCTGGAACAACATCCTATGGACAGATGAGACAAAGATCAACTTTTACCAGAGTGATGGGAAGAGAAGGAAAGGAAAGGAACTGCTCATGATCCAAAACATACCACCTCATCAGTGAAGCATGGTGGTGGTAGTGTCATGGCGTGGGCATGTATGGCTGCCAATGGAACTGGTTCCCTTGTATTTATTGATGATGTGACTGCTGCCAAAAGCAGCAGAATGAATTCTGAAGTGTTTCGGGCAATATTATATGCTCATATTCAGTCAAATGCTTCAGAACTCATTGGACGGCGCTTCACAGTACAGATGGACAATGACCCGACGCATACTGCAAAAGCAACCAAAGAGTTTTTTAAGGCTAAAAAGTGGAATGTTATGCAATGGCCAAGTCAATCCCCTGACCTGAATCCGATTGAGCATGCATTTCACTTGATGAAGACAAAACTGAAGGGAAAATGCCCCAAGAACAAGCAGGAACTGAAGACATTTGCAGTAGAGGCCTGGCAGAGCATCACCAGGGATGAAACCCAGCGTCTGCTGATGTCTATGCGTTCCAGACTTCAGGCTGTAATTGCCTGCAAAGGATTTGCAACAAAGTATTAAACAGTGAAAGTTAGATTTAGGATTGTTTAGTTTGTCCCATTACTTTTGGCCCCTTAAAAAGTGGGAGGCACATATAGAAACCGTTGTAATTCCTACACCGTTCACCTGATTTGGATGTAATTACCCTCAAATTAAATCTGAAAGTCTGCAGGTAAAGCACATCTTGTTTGTTTCATTTCAAAGCCATTGTGGTGGTGAATAGAGGCCAAAATATGAAAATTCTGTCAATGTCCCAATATTTATGGACCTGACTGTGTATGTGTGTGTATATATATATATATATATATATATATATATATATATATATACACACACACACACACACACAATTATAAACACAAAAGAAAACACTAGAATTCCTGCGCAAAATGTAAATGGTCCAGCAATATCAAGTATAATCCGCCAGTATTGCCGCTCCCCCTATATATCCCCTCACCCAAGGGCAAAATTTATTAGAACAAATAATAGGGTGCTCACCTACACCATGGCTGAAGTAACGTTGCAGATGAAACGCTTTTGGGTGGAGCTTACGTGCGTGATGAGGTCATTCTAACCAGGTAAGCCTGCGGACGCTGCCCGGTATCTGGGGACTGGTCTGAATGATTAGTAACCTTTTTATAAACGTAAGGTTACGCATGCTTGTATTGTCATACCAGCCTCTCATGTTTTTACGTATTTTATCTACTCTTTGATAAAGTAAAAGACTTTTTAAACGTACTTCACAATTTGTGCGCACCGTTGTTCTATATACATATATACACAATGTTTTCATTGCGAACCAGTCAGCTCTAAAAAGTTAATCTTCACAGTCAGAATTATTTGTCAGACGACCTTTTTGTTTTCTTTTTTAAAATAAATAAAATAAATGAAAGTAAAACATGCTGCTTGCATAATTATACAACCCCTGTGCTAAATACAGATGGCAGAAACTGCCCTAACAATTAGCCGGGACCTGTGGATCATTACAATAGGTCAGTTGTTACACATAGAAGAGAACATTAGTGACGCTGGAGGAAAGATGCGACGAGACCAAACCGCGATCTATAGGAAATCACAATGCGTCCTAGACATTCACTAGACAGAAAAAGGCTGCAAAATAATATTAGGTGCTGGGACATCCTAGTGAGCACTGCTGGGGGAATTGGGAGGTAATGAAAGTAGCATCGTATCCCCCAGGCCAAGGGTGGCAATAACTGGCCCTCCAGCCTGTGAGACTACACATCCCAGCATGCCCTGTCACAGTTGTGCTATAAGGGCATGCTATAACTGTGGCAGGTAGTTCAGCAGCACCCCTGTCCCAGGCTCTGCCCAGACATGGCCGTCCTTTATAACCCAGGGTCAGGGCAAGGAGACTTATGAGGGAGCCACAGAGAGGAAAAGGTTTTGTGGTCACACGTGACAATCATTGGGGCAGATGTATGATGCTCTGGAAAGTGATAAAATACAGAGTGATAAATGACCAACCACTCAGATCCTAACTGTCATGTTACAGGCTGTTTGAAAAATGACAGGAGCTGATTAGTTGGTCGTTTATCGCTCTGTACTTTATCACTTCCCAGAGCCTCATACTTCTGCCCCAATAACTGAGCTTTTCTTGGTCCCATTTCAAACATAACACAACCCATTCTTCAGCCAAGACCATCCCACTGGTGGAGTATGGGGGTGTCGTCATGGTGTGGGGGGGTGCTTTTCCTCAGCCAAGACCATCCCAATGGTGGAGTATGGGGGTGTTGTCATGTGTGGGGGAGGCTTTTCCTCAGCCAAGACCATCCCAATGGTGGAGTATGGGGGTGTCGTCATGGTGTGGGGGAGGCTTTTCCTCAGCCAAGACCATCCCAATGGTGGAGTATGGGGGTGTCGTCATGGTGTGGGGGAGGCTTTTCCTCAGCCAAGACCATCCCAATGGTGGAGTATGGGGGTGTAGTCATGGTGTGGGGGAGGCTTTTCCTCAGCCAAGACCATCCCAATGGTGGAGTATGGGGGTGTGGTCATGGTGTGGGGGGGTGCTTTTCCTCAGCCAAGACCATCCCAATGGTGGAGTATGGGGGTGTAGTCATGTGTGGGGGAGGATTTTCCTCAGCCAAGACCATCCCAATGGTGGAGTATGGGGGTGTCGTCATGGTGTGGGGGAGGCTTTTCCTCAGCCAAGACCATCCCAATGGTGGAGTATGGGGGTGTAGTCATGGTGTGGGGGAGGCTTTTCCTCAGCCAAGACCATCCCAATGGTGGAGTATGGGGGTGTGGTAATGGTGTGGGGGGGTGCTTTTCCTCAGCCAAGACCATCCCAATGGTGGAGTATGGGGGTGTAGTCATGTGTGGGGGAGGATTTTCCTCAGCCAAGACCATCCCAATGGTGGAGTATGGGGGTGTCGTCATGGTGTGAGGGGTGCTTTTCCTCAGCCAAGACCATCCCAATGGTGGAGTATGGGGGTGTAGTCATGTGTGGGGGAGGATTTTCCTCAGCCAAGACCATCCCAATGGTGGAGTATGGGGGTGTCGTCATGGTGTGGGGGGGTTTTTCCTCAGCCAAGACCATCCCAATGGTGGAGTATGGGGGTGTAGTCATGTGTGGGGGAGGTTTTTCCTCAGCCAAGACCATCCCAATGGTGGAGTATGGGGGTGTAGTCATGTGTGGGGGAGGCTTTTCCTCAGCCAAGACCATCCCAATGGTGGAGTATGGGGGTGTCATCATTGTGTAGGGAGGCTTTTCCTCAGCCAAGACCATCCCAATGGTGGAGTATGGGGGTGTCGTCATGGTGTGGGGGGTGCTTTTCCTCAGCCAAGACCATCCCAATGGTGGAGTATGGGGGTGTGGTCATGGTGTGGGGGGGTGCTTTTCCTCAGCCAAGACCATCCCACTGGTGGAGTATGGGGGTGTCGTCATGGTGTGGGGGAGGTTTTTCCTCAGCCAAGACCATCCCAATGGTGGAGTATGGGGGTGTCGTCATGGTGTGGGGGGGCTTTTCCTCAGCCAAGACCATCCCAATGGTGGAGTATGGGGGTGTCGTCATGGTGTGGGGGGGCTTTTCCTCAGCGGGGACTGGGCATCTTGTTAGAAAGGAGGGACAGAAGAATGATGCAAAATACAGGGAAGACAACCGGCGTCCGTCTGCTGGAAACCTATGGCTTGGGGGGGGAAAGCTCATCTCTCAGCAGGACAATGATCCCAAGCACAAGGCCACAGCAACACTGGGGTGTATGTACAACAAAGAGGGGAGTCTACAACGGCCCCTAGCACTATATGAGAATTACCATCCACAACTAACCTGAGCAACCTGCGAGGAAGACTGAGCACAGATCACTCCCAGAGAGACACTGACCCCTACACACAGCTGTTACTGCAAAGTACTAGTTTGCAGGGCCTGAATACTTATGCAAGCAGCGGGTTTCATTGTTTTTCTAAATGCAGACAAATAACGAATTAGGAGTTTAAAAATTCACTTTTATCATTTAACTGGCAATTTTTTTTTTCAAAAAATCGCTTCAGAAATGTTATTTTTGTTTAACGATTGAATTGGGTGAAGAACTTAACCAACACAATTTTATAAAAAATAATTCTATATATGTATTTTTTTTAAACACAAAACATCATTGACTTTTATTGTATTGGTTATTGATATATCGGACCATCGATGTCCGGAACACCACGACCATCGCGAGTATTATTTCCCCAGCCGCCGCTCCTGTGAGCAGCCACCATGTATACACTGCGAGGCTGAGGGGTGGTTGATTTACATTTCCCCGACAACTGCTCCTCTGGGGGTCCTGCTGGGATAACCGATCGGCTACACGGCAGACCCTGGGGGAGGGTGCAGGGATGCTGAGGGGTCGGGAGGTCCCTCTGCTATTGGCGACTGCGGGAAGATTACTTTCTGACTGGTTGCATCGTATGTGACTGTGTGGGCGCTATTCAATTGTTGCTGTCTTTCGCGCTGATCGTGCCCATAGTGGTCGGGTTTAGCCACGTAAAATGGCTACCCCCCACCAAAGTGTTGGGGCGCGATCGCGAAAAGTGCTGTTTGGGCGCCCAAACAGGTCACTTTTGGGCCATTTCAGTTTGCACCCCCCCTGGCGCTGCGAGCTGAAATGGTGCGCAGGCAGTTGATCGCACCCGACAGGAGCAACAATTTAATAGCTCCTGTCGGGCACGTAAAGGGGCGAAACAATTGAATACCGCCAAGTTAACGCGCTGCCTGGCGTGGTGGCAACGATGCTACCATGCCAGGCACGTGGCCAAGATCCTGCTGGTTCACAATAAAAACACTGCCTGGTACAACCTGTATACGGGTCATTTGTAATACAGACAAATATATATATATTCACACATACAATGCGCCCAATGTATCTGTGCTGTGCCCTCAGCAGGTGACGTGGACGTTACACACACTGGTACATGTGTATTATAGAGCTGGGACTGGAGGACGGAGCAACAAAGTGAAAGAGACTATGGCGGTGGCGCAGGAAACTCCAACGTATGGAAATGTTTACGTATGTGAATAAGTGAGTGAGCTATAATCTCCACGCCTGACAATTATTCAGCTCCTAGTACAGAGGAGCAGCCGCACAGATATCAGATATATAGGGGGGAGATGCAGCAAGGCAAAGAGTGAAGACGTAACCCATAGCAACCAACCATCGTCTGGCCGTTATTTTATATCATGTACGTGATAAATGCTCGCTGAGGTCTGCAGTCAGACAGCCGCAATGATTTATAGAGTCACAATGCCAACAATACAAATCTTAGCGTTAATGTTGACAATAGGTGTCGACATAATGTACCTGCCGACGTTATGGATTCGGGATTACGAGCGTCAACAAGTCATACTGAACCCTGGCCAGCAGCTGACTGGTTGCTATGGGCAACTTCTCCGCTCTTCAGAAGCTTTGATCCATCTCCCCACATAGCCATAGAAAAGGGGTCCTGGGTCAATGAGCACTTTGTGTGGATACCAGGGGAGGGGGACGCAGTTGGGAATAGGAGGATTTCGCAGCCTGGAAACATTTAAGTACTTAACATTTTGAGAAAGTTTACAGTGCCCAGATAATACACTGAGGGCAGAAAGAATCCTCACCCTAAGAAAGGTGGGCAAGGCGGAGGGGCACCTTATATTGCAGTATGTATAATACATGCCCAACATGGGGCAATCATTTATTCCTATAAACTTCTAGAAAATCAGCCACAAATTTCTTCCATCCACAATTATCATATATTTCCTTATATCGTTTCTCAGCAAGATGGTTCTATAATCGTCACAGGATGACAATTCAAGAAAAGCAGTAAACTGGCCCAACCAGCGCAGGGCTTGGGAGAAAGGTCAGAGGTGCAAGCTGACCCCGGTGACCACCCTAAGGTGTAACATCCTATGATAACTCTGACGGAGTAGAGTGAAGATCTTGCCACATCCCCGTACCCAAAATATTAGACGGCTCCCTAAATTCCCACGATGCCTCAGATACGTGAAATAGTCTCCTACTCATCTCGTTTGTGAATGAGTTCGTGTTTCCTCAGCTTCGGGCGATCAATAAATCGTTTTGCGCACTTCGTGCACCCAAAGGGTCTATCCCCTGTATGTATCTTCTCGTGTCTCTTCACGTGTGACTGCTGAGTGAACTTCTTCCCACAGAACGAGCATGAGAATGGTTTCTCCCCTGTGTGGATTCTCTGGTGGTGCCGGAAGGTGGAGCGGTCACTGAAGCTCTTCCCGCACTCTTTGCACTCAAATGGCCGCTCTTCCGTGTGCGTCCTCAGGTGCACCATGAAGGCCGAATTCTGACAAAAGCACTTGCCACACTCCTGGCAGCTGTAGGGTTTCTCTTTAGTGTGCAATCTCATGTGCACTTTCAGGTATCCACCATCCCGAAATGTTTTCCCGCATACCTTACAGGAGTG
The DNA here is from genome assembly GCA_031769625.1 of Taudactylus pleione. NCBI lineage: Eukaryota > Metazoa > Chordata > Amphibia > Anura > Myobatrachidae > Taudactylus > Taudactylus pleione. The sequence continues at coordinate 815,022 of JAUIMM010001294.1, forward strand.
GGGGCGTTCTCCGGTGTGGATCATGCGGTGCTGCAGGAGTGTGAAGTGCCGAGTGAAGATCTTGCCACACTCTTTGCACGTGAATGGCTCCATTCCAGCTAAAGGCCTCTTGCGCTTCTTCAGAACGCAATTGGCGTTGCTACCTCCACTGTCATCACCAGGGTTGTCTTGGTTGGGCGTCACGTGCAAATTCAGTCTTTTGCCGCATTTGGGGCAAAGCTTGACCTTTCTCTTTGGTTTTTGGGGAGTTGGTGACTCTTCTTTACGTCTGGAGCGCTTCGTTTTATGTGCAGGGGGCGATGTTTTAGGCGACTCCTCATTGTCAACATTGGACGCTCGCATTTTAGCAGTTGAGAAGGACCTGTTCTTAATGGGCTTATTCTGTTGAACACTGGTCAGTGGGTGTTTGTTCTGCAGAGTGTGAAAATGCTTTCCACAGTTAGTGCACACCTCACGCGTTTTACTTACATCGGGCTCATCAGTCTCTGTCTTGTGGTCCTGATCATCGGCAGACATACATATGCCCGTTTTTTTATGCTTTATACCGCCACTGCTTCTTTGTGAATCCAAGCCAGGCGTAGGTTTTCGCTCTTGCACAGAGTCCGCCCTTCTCTCTATAGTGTTCTCAACCAATTCTGCCAATTTCTTTTCTGCAGCTATATTAAGACCTGGACTTGAGTTGTTATTGGCGAACGTGTTCTTCGTAGAGGTTCCATTTTCATCCTTAAGCTTGTGATGGATTTTAGGATCCTCTGGAGAACCATGTTTACATTTAGTACATAATATGGATTTCTGCCTAGTATTGGTGCTTTTATCTTTGACTTGCACGCAATTATTGGTGGAGTTTCCGGACTTTGTTGTAATTCCTTCATTCTTCTCTTTGTCTACGTTAAGGTTATGATCAGCTGTGGAGCTGCTGGCTGTTTTTTCTGTAGAAGGTGAAAAGTTTGGTTTCTTCCTATTGGGAGTCGCTGGCAGCACCATTTTACCAGATGTGGCACCATTTGCGAGAGAGCGAGTTGGTGTGCTAATCACCGCGGCCGAGCCAGACACGGCTCTAGCATTGGCCCTCTGGTGCCAGCCACATTTTCTACACATATGCGGAAGAGATTTTTCTATGTTCTTTTTCTGAGAGTCACTGAGCTTCACCCTCTGACTGACTTTGCCACAGTTAGCACAAGCGTAAGATTTAACTAACGCCTGTTCACTTGGAGCCGTATTTGGCTGCGGCATGTTGGAGGCCGTGTTCATCTTGTTTTCTGCTTCACCGATAACATCTAGTCGCTGCTTTTGTTTATGATTTATATTAACTGTTGTCTTTATGTCTTTCATGTCCGCATCATCAGACGGATGTGTCTGCTTACTGGTCCCCTTAGACGGAGTGTCTGCGGTTCTCCTGATAATCACCCCGCATGGGGAGTCGTCAGTGCTCTCCTCTAGTTTGGTCATATTTTTGGAGCTCAACTTTGCTCTTTTCTCTTCCTGGCGTCCCAGACTACGGTTCTGTGGTGTGGAAATTATTTTTCCTGCTCGCTGCACATCCTGTGAAGTCCTGGAATTCTCAATCTGCGTTGTTCCACTATCTTTATCTACTGTTCCAATGCCACGTTTTAATGTCTTGGGTTCTGTCATCTCCCTCTTTTTCTTGGTTGGTTCACTTAAATTACTAGAATAACTTCTGTTCCGTAGCTTAACTCGCTCCTCAATCCCCACAGCAGGACTTTCATCAGAACGTGGCTCGATCCAAAACATAGTAACTACCTCACTAAACTTCACACGCCTATCTTCCACCTGATGCGATTCCTTCTTCGCAATTACAGAGCTCGTTCCCTTCTTTGCATGTACAAAGCTTTGGGTTCTCTGCCTGCTGGGGCTCTTGTTCCGTTGAATGGAACCATGGACTTCCTTCAGATCTGGGGTCACGTTCTCTGACAAAGGACCATTGTTCGTGGTGGTGACAGCAGTTCTTGTAGGTCCATCAAGCTGCTCATCGCCTTTACCGCTCCAGCCCGTCTTGTGTTTGCCGAAAAGCTGCGCGGCATTAGACGATATCGTTACTTTTTCAGCTTCTCGTTTGCGCAGTCTACCTTCCAGTGACGCTTTTGTTGTCTTGCAACTGCCTGCAACAGCCATCCTTTTATCTGGTATGCCCAAAATAGAGTTCCCATGATCACTTTCATTATCTACATTCGCTGTATGTTTACTTCGATCAATGGGATCTGCCACATGCAAGTCATCGTTGTGACCAGTGCAGGAATCAGGGTGACCCCCCCTTGGAGATGTTCTGTATTTGCCATCTGCAGTGTTCCTGTTCTCCCTGCGTTTCTTTGCTTTTTTCTCTTTCTTTACCCATCTGACTGGGTTCACTCGGGGATATCGCCACTGTCTCTTCACCTGTGGCCCAGATTCACCGCAGCATCTTTCCCGGAGCGAAGTGCTCTCAGACCCCAACAATTTCTTGTATTGCCAGGAACCTTCTGGGTAAGAAACAAGAGAAGTGTCAACACTAAAACTCCCGACTTTAAAAAACAAGCACGTATGTGCATCTTGTGTCCACACTAAGAGGCCCTGATCATGTATGTGCATCTTGTGTACATGCTAAGAGGCCCTGATTACGTATGTGCATCTTGTGTCCACACTAAGAGGCCCTGATCACGTATGTGAATCTTGTGTCCACACTAAGAGGCCCTGATCACATATGTGCTTCTTGTGTACATACTAAGAGGCCCAGATCACATATGTGCTTCTTCTTTACATGCTGAGAGGCCCAGATCACATATGTGCATCTTGTGATCAGGGCCTCTTAGTGTGGACACAAGATGCACACATGTGATCAGGGCCTCTTAGTGTGGACACGTGTGCTTCTTGTGTACATGCTAAGAGGCCCTGATCACATATGTGCTTCTTGTTTACATGCAAAGAGGCCCTGATCATGTATGTGCATCTTGTGTCCACGCTAAGAGGTCCTGATCACGTATGTGCATCTTGTGTACATGCTAAGAGGCCCTGATCACATATGTGCATCTTGTGTACATGCTAAGAGGCCCTGATCACATATGTGCATCTTCTGTACATGCTAAGAGGCCCTGATCACATATGTGCTTCTTGTTTACATGCAAAGAGGCCCTGATCATGTATGTGCATCTTGTGTCCACGCTAAGAGGCCCTGATCACGTATGTGCATCTTGTGTACATGCTAAGAGGCCCTGATCACATATGTGCATCTTGTGTACATGCTAAGAGGCCCTGATCACATATGTGCATTTTGTGTACACACTAAGAAAACCCAGATCACATATGTGCATCTTGTGTACATGCAAAGAAGCCCTGATTACGTATGTGCATCTTGTGTACATGCTAAGAGGCCCTGATCATGTATGTGCATCTTGTGTCCACGCTAAGCGGCCCTGATCACATATGTGCTTCTTGTGTACATGCTAAGAGGCCCAGATCACATATGTGCTTCTTGTATACATGCTGAGAGGCCCTGATCACATATGTGCATCTTGTGTCCACACTAAGAGGCCCTGATCACATATGTGCTTCTTGTGTACATGCTAAGAGGCCCAGATCACATATGTGCTTCTTGTTTACATGCTAAGAGGCCCTGATCATGTATGTGCATCTTGTGTCCACGCTAAGAGGCCCTGATCACGTATGTGCATCTTGTGTACATGCTAAGAGGCCCTGATCACATATGTGCAACTTGTGTACATGCTAAGAGGCCCTGATCACATATGTGCATCTTGTGTACATGCTAAGAGGCCCTGATCACATATGTGCATCTTGTGTCCACACAAAGAGGCCCTGATCACGTATGTGCATCTTGTGTCCACATTAAGAGGCCCTGATCACGTATGTGCATCTTGTGTCCACGCTAAGAGGCCCTAATCACGTATGTGCTTCTTGTGTACATGCTAAGAGGCCCAGATCACATGTGCTTCTTGTTTACATGCTAAGAGACCCTGATCATGTATGTGCATCTTGTGTACATGCTACGAAGCCCTGATCATGCTGAAAGAGCCAAGTGTCGCAAACTTGGGGAGTTTAAATATTAACATATTGCTGAGATAATGATCCAAAGTCTCCTGTCGTAAGTCAATTTTTAGTTGATATTACCAGTCCTGTACCCCCAAAATACGTGAACACACCCAATGTGATCATTTAGAGACAATATCGCTCTCTCACCTTGGGTGCTGCTATTGACATATGGCTCACATCCTAATTCTATGTTCGATATGATGTCCGGACGGTCTGTGGGAAAATAAATAGGAAACCAGTTATCTCTGTCTCAGACTCCGATCTCACTCTACATAGAGGGTTGCCCCACTTAGCCCAGCAATATATAACGTAACAGTAATAATACGTTATATGCCTCGTGGCCATCCCAGGCGGGAGACACTCACTGAGAGAGAGGATCATCTGGTAATTATCGTTCATCACGTCTTTGTACAAAGTCTTCTGCTCATCATTTAAACTCTTCCATTCCCCCTTGGTGAAGTAGATGGCGATGTCCTCAAACGTCACCAGAGCCTGAAAGAGAGAGACAGAGAGTCAGCAGGGAGAGAGAAGGGGCCAGTCCTAAGACCATGATCATGCGAGTCCTCCTCCATCCACCCTCACATGCATACCGGCCCCTCCTCCATCCACCCTCACATGCATACCGGCCCCTCCTCCACCCACCCTCACATGCATACCGGCCCCTCCTCCACCCACCCTCACATGCATACCGGCCCCTCCTCCACCCACCCTCACATGCATACCGGCCCCTCCTCCACCCACCCTCACATGCATACCGGCCCCTCCTCCATCCACCCTCACATGCATACCGGCCCCTCCTCCACCCACCCTCACATGCATACCGGCCCCTCCTCCACCCACCCTCACATGCATACCGGCCCCTCCTCCACCCACCCTCACATGCATACCGGCCCCTCCTCCACCCACCCTCACATGCATACCGGCCCCTCCTCCACCCACCCTCACATGCATATCGGACCCTCCTCCACCCACCCTCACATGCATACCGGCCCCTCCTCCACCCACCCTCACATGCATACCGGCCCCTCCTCCACCCACCCTCACATGCATACCGGCCCCTCCTCCACCCACCCTCACATGAATACCGGCCCCTCCTCCACCCACCCTCACATGCATACCGGCCCCTCCTCCACCCACCCTCACATGCATACCGGCCCCTCCTCCACCCACCCTCACATGCATGCCGGCCCCTCCTCCACCCACCCTCACATGCATACCGGCCCCTCCTCCACCCTCACATGCATACCGGCCCCTCCTCCACCCACCCTCACATGCATGCCGGCCCCTCCTCCACCCACCCTCACATGCATACCGGCCCCTCCTCCACCCACCCTCACATGCATACCGGCCCCTCCTCCACCCTCACATGCATGCCGGCCCCTCCTCCACCCACCCTCACATGAATACCGGCCCCTCCTCCACCCTCACATGCATACCGGCCCCTCCTCCACCCTCACATGCATGCCGGCCCCTCCTCCACCCACCCTCACATGCATACCGGCCCCTCCTCCACCCACCCTCACATGCATATCGGACCCTCCTCCACCCACCCTCACATGCATACCGGCCCCTCCTCCACCCACCCTCACATGCATACCGGCCCCTCCTCCACCCACCCTCACATGCATACCGGCCCCTCCTCCACCCACCCTCACATGCATACCGGCCCCTCCTCCACCCACCCTCACATGCATACCTGCCCCTCCTCCACCCACCCTCACATGCATACCGGCCCCTCCTCCACCCACCCTCACATGCATGCAGGACCCTCCTCCACCCACCCTCACATGCATACCGGCCCCTCCTCCACCCACCCTCACATGCATGCCGGCCCCTCCTCCACCCACCCTCACATGAATACCGGCCCCTCCTCCACCCACCCTCACATGCATACCGGCCCCTCCTCCACCCACCCTCACATGCATACCGGCCCCTCCTCCACCCACCCTCACATGCATGCCGGCCCCTCCTCCACCCACCCTAACATGCATGCCGGCCCCTCCTCCACCCACCCTCACATGCATGCCGGCCCCTCCTCCACCCACCCTCACATGCATACCGGCCCCTCCTCCACCCACCCTCACATGCATGCCGGCCCCTCCTCCACCCACCCTCACATGCATGCCGGCCCCTCCTCCACCCACCCTCACATGCATGCAGGCCCCTCCTCCACCCACCCTCACATGCATACCGGCCCCTCCTCCACCCACCCTCACATGCATACCGGCCCCTCCTCCACCCTCACATGCATGCCGGCCCCTCCTCCACCCTCACATGCATGCCGGCCCCTCCTCCACCCACCCTCACATGTAAGCTCCGTGGTCCAGGCCGCCCGCACTCACCTGATCCATGTCGTTGCCGCCGCCCGCTCTGTCTTCCTACTGTTACTGCACACAAACCGGAAGTGCAACGCGAGGCATGATGGGAGTTTGCATGAGGCTAATTGCGGCGGGTTATAGAACTACATCTCCCGGCATGCCCCGCGATGGATGACGTCACCGTGAGGCCAGCACAAAGCAGGCACGGGGTACAAATACTGAAGGGGATCTATCTACCGCTCCTGGGAACAGTGTATGTATCTCCCTCTACCACTGTGATTGATAGATTGTCAGCTCCTGGGAACAGTGTATGTATCTCCCTCTACCACTGTGATTGATAGATTGTCAGCTCCTGGGAACAGTGTATGTATCTCCCTCTACCACTGTGATTGATAGATTGTCAGCTCCTGGGAACAGTGTATGTATCTCCCTCTACCACTGTGATTGATAGATTGTCAGCTCCTGGGAACAGTGTATGTATCTCCCTCTACCACTGTGATTGATAGATTGTCAGCTCCTGGGAACAGTGTATGTATCTCCCTCTACCACTGTGATTGATAGATTGTCAGCTCCTGGGAACAGTGTATGTATCTCCCTCTACCACTGTGATTGATAGATTGTCAGCTCCTGGGAACAGTGTATGTATCTCCCTCTACCACTGTGATTGATAGATTGTCAGCTCCTGGGAACAGTGTATGTATCTCCCTCTACCACTGTGATTGATAGATTGTCAGCTCCTGGGAACAGTGTATGTATCTCCCTATACCACTGTGATAGAGTGTCAGCTCCTGGGAACAGTGTATGTATCTCCCTATACCACTGTGATTGATAGATTGTCAGCTCCTGGGAACAGTGTATGTATCTCCCTATACCACTGCGATAGAGTGTCAGCTCCTGGGAACAGTGTATGTATCTCCCTATACCACTGCGATAGAGTGTCAGCTCCTGGGAACAGTGTATGTATCTCCCTATACCACTGCGATAGAGTGTCAGCACCTGGGAACAGTGTATGTATCTCCCTATACCACTGCGATAGAGTGTCAGCTCCTGGGAACTGTGTATGTATCTCCCTATACCACTGCGATAGAGTGTCAGCTCCTGGGAACAGTGTATGTATCTCCCTATACCACTGCGATAGAGTGTCAGCTCCTGGGAACAGTGTATGTATCTCCCTATACCACTGCGATAGAGTGTCAGCTCCTGGGAACAGTCTATGAATCTCCCTATACCACTGTGATAGAGTGTCAGCTCCTGGGAACTGTGTATGTATCTCCCTATACCACTGCGATAGAGTGTCAGCTCCTGGGAACAGTGTATGTATCTCCCTATACCACTGCGATAGAGTGTCAGCTCCTGGGAACAGTGTATGTATCTCCCTATACCACTGCGATAGAGTGTCAGTTCCTGGGAACAGTGTATGTATCTCCCTATACCACTGTGATAGAGTGTCAGTTCCTGGGAACAGTGTATGTATCTCCCTATACCACTGTGATAGAGTGTCAGCTCCTGGGAACAGTGTATGTATCTCCCTATACCACTGTGATAGAGTGTCAGTTCCTGGGAACTGTGTATGTATCTCCCTATACCACGGCGATAGAGTGTCAGCTCCTGGGAACAGTGTATGTATCTCCCTATACCACGGCGATAGAGTGTCAGTTCCTGGGAACTGTGTATGTATCTCCCTATACCACTGCGATAGAGTGTCAGCTCCTGGGAACAGTGTATGTATCTCCCTATACCACTGTGATTGATAGATTGTCAGCTCCTGGGAACAGTGTATGTATCTCCCTATACCACTGCGATAGAGTGTCAGCTCCTGGGAACAGTGTATGTATCTCCCTATACCACTGCGATAGAGTGTCAGCTCCTGGGAACAGTCTATGAATCTCCCTATACCACTGTGATAGAGTGTCAGCTCCTGGGAACTGTGTATGTATCTCCCTATACCACTGCGATAGAGTGTCAGCTCCTGGGAACAGTGTATGTATCTCCCTATACCACTGTGATTGATAGATTGTCAGCTCCTGGGAACAGTGTATGTATCTCCCTATACCACTGCGATAGAGTGTCAGCTCCTGGGAACAGTGTATGTATCTCCCTATACCACTGCGATAGAGTGTCAGCTCCTGGGAACAGTCTATGAATCTCCCTATACCACTGTGATAGAGTGTCAGCTCCTGGGAACTGTGTATGTATCTCCCTATACCACTGTGATAGAGTGTCAGTGTCAGCTGATGTGACCCAGTATCGTTACCAGTTTTATATATATAGCGCACACATAGTCTGTAGCGTTTTACAGGGAGAATATTTGGCCGCACACATCAGTCCCTGCCCCAGTGCAGCTTATACTCTGTTCCCTGTCACATGTACACATACTAAGGTTATTATCGGAAGCCACCCAGGTGTGTGACTCCAACTGTAATAACTGTCACTGCACTGACATGTCTCCTCCCAGGTGTGTGACTCCAACTGTAATAACTGTCACTACACGGACATGGCTCCTCCCAGGTGTGTGAGTCCAACTCTAATAACTCTCTCTGCACGGACATGGCTCCTCCCAGGTGTGTGACTCCAACTGTAATAACTGTCACTGCACTGACATGGCTCCTCCCAGGTGTGTAACTCCAACTCTAATAACTGTCACTACACTGACATGGCTCCTCCCAGGTGTGTGAGTCCAACTCTAATAACTCTCTCTGCACGGACATGGCTCCTCCCAGGTGTGTGACTCCAACTGTAATAACTGTCACTACACGGACATGGCTCCTCCCAGGTGTGTGAGTCCAACTCTAATAACTCTCTCTGCACGGACATGGCTCCTCCCAGGTGTGTGACTCCAACTGTAATAACTGTCACTACACGGACATGGCTCCTCCCAGGTGTGTGACTCCAACTCTAATAACTCTCTCTGCACGGACATGGCTCCTCCCAGGTGTGTAACTCCAACTCTAATAACTCTCTCTGCACGGACATGGCTCCTCCCAGGTGTGTGACTCCAACTCTAATAACTCTCTCTGCACGGACATGGCTCCTCCCGTGTGTGACTCCAACTGTAATAACTGTCACTGCACTGACATGGCTCCTCCCAGGTGTGTAAATCCAACTCTAATTACTCTCTCTGCACGGACATGGCTCCTCCCAGGTGTGTGACTCCAACTGTAATAACTGTCACTACACGGACATGGCTCCTCCCAGGTGTGTAACTCCAACTCTAATAACTCTCTCTGCACGGACATGGCTCCTCCCAGGTGTGTGACTCCAACTGTAATAACTGTTACTGCACTGACATGGCTTCTCCCAGGTGTGACTCCAATTGTAATAACAAACACTGCACGGACATGGCTCCTCCCAGGTGTGTGACTCCAATTGTAACAACTGTCATTGCACGGACATGGCTCCTCCCAGGTGTGTGACTCCAATTGTTATAACTGTCACTGCACTAAAATGGTTCCTCCCAGGTGTGTGACACCAACTGTAAATAATAAACACTGCACTGACATTGCTCCTCCCAGGTGTGTAACTCCAACTGTAATAACTGTCACTGAACGGACATTGCTCCTCCCAGGTGTGTGACTCCCAACTGCACAGACATGGCTTCTTACCGGTGTAGGACTCCAACAGTAAAAACAGTCACTGCATGGACATGGCTCCTCCCAGATGTCTAACACCAACTGTTATAACAGGCACTACACTGACATGGCTCCACCCAGGTGTGTGACTCCAATTGTAATAACAGTCACTGCACTGACATGGCTCCACCCAGCTGTGTGAATTGAATTGTAATAACAGTCACTGCACTGACATGGCTCCACCCAGGTGTGTGACTCCAATTGTAATAACAGTCACTACATGGACATAGCTCCTCCGAGGTGTGTGACACCAACTGTAAATAACTCACTGCACTGACATGTCTCCTCCCACGTGTGACACCAACTATAATAACAGGCACTACACTGACATGGCTCCTCCCAGGTGTGTGACTCCAACTGTAATAACAATCACTGAACAGACATGGCTCCGCCCAGTATTGTGACTCCAGCTTTCTTCACAATCTGCACTGTCATGGCTCCTCCCAGGTGTGTGACTTTAACTGTAAAACCATCAATGCACGGACATGGCTCCTCCCAGGCGTCTGATCCCAACTGTAATAACAATCACTGTACCGACATGGCTCCGACCAGGTATGTGACACCAACTATAATAAAAGGCACTACACTGACATTGCTCCTCCCAGGTGTTTGACTCCAACTGTAAAAACATCACTGTACGGACATTGCTACTCCCAGGTGTGTGACTACAACTGTAATAAATGTCACTAAACGACATGGCTCCACCCAGGTGTGTGACTCCAATTATAATACAAGTCACTGCACTGACATAGCTCCACCCAGATGTGTGACTCCAATTGTAATAACAGTCACTACATGGACATGGCTCCTCGCAGGTGTGAATCCAACTGTAATAACAATCACTGCACTGTCATGGCTCCTCCCAGGCGTCTGATCCCTACTGTAATAACAGTCACTGTACCGACATGGCTCCTCCCTGGTGTGTGACTCCAACTGTAATAACATCACTGCACTGACATGGCTCCTCCCAGGTTTATGTCTACAGCTTTATTATCAATCACTGTACTGACATGGCTCATCCCAGGTGTGTGACTCCAACTGTAATAACAGTCACTGCAGTCACATGGCTCATCCCAGGTGTGTGACTCCAACTGTAATAACAGTCACTGCAGTCACATGGCTCCGCCCAGGTGTGTGACTCCAACTGTAATAACAGTCACTGCACTGACATAGCTCCTCCCAGGTGTGTGACTCCAACTGTAATAACAATCAATGAACTGACATGGCTCCTCCCAGGTGTGTGACTCCAACTGTAATAACAATCGCTGAACTGAGATGGCTCCTCCCAAGTGTGTGACCTCAACTATATTAACTATCACTGTACTGACATGGCTCCTCCCAAGTGTGTGACCTCAACTATATTAACTATCACTGCACTGACATGGCTCCTCCCAGGTGTGTGACTCCAACTGTAACTGTCATTGCACGGACATGGCTCCTCCCATATGTGTGAGTCCAACTGTACATAATAATCACTGCACTGACATGGCTCTTCCCAGGTGTGTGACTCCAACTGTAATAACAATTGCTGAACTGAGATGGCTCCTCCCAGGTGTGTGACTCCAACTGTAATAACAGTCACTACATGGACATGGCTCCACCCAGGTGTGTGACACCAACTGTAATAACAGTCACTGCACAGACATGGCTCCTCCCAGGTGTGTGACATCAACTGTAATAACAATTGCTGAACTGAGATGGCTCCTCCCAGGTGTGTGACTCCAACTGTAATAACAATCGCTGAACTGAGATGGCTCCTCCCAAGTGTGTGACCTCAACTATATTAACTATCACTGTACTGACATGGCTCCTCCCAAGTGTGTGACCTCAACTATATTAACTATCACTGCACTGACATGGCTCCTCCCAGGTGTGTGACTCCAACTGTAACTGTCATTGCACGGACATGGCTCCTCCCATATGTGTGAGTCCAACTGTACATAATAATCACTGCACTGACATGGCTCTTCCCAGGTGTGTGACTCCAACTGTAATAACAATTGCTGAACTGAGATGGCTCCTCCCAGGTGTGTGACTCCAACTGTAATAACAGTCACTACATGGACATGGCTCCACCCAGGTGTGTGACACCAACTGTAATAACAGTCACTGCACAGACATGGCTCCTCCCAGGTGTGTGACATCAACTGTAATAACAATTGCTGAACTGAGATGGCTCCTCCCAGGTGTGTGACTCCAACTGTAATAACAATCGCTGAACTGAGATGGCTCCTCCCAGGTGTGTGACACCAACTGTAATAACAGTCACTACATGGACATGGCTCCACCCAGGTGTGTGACACGAACTGTAATAACAGTCACTGCACAGACATGGCTCCTCCCAGGTGTGTGACACCAACTGTAATAACAGTCACTGCACAGACATGGCTCCTCCCAGGTGTGTGACACCAACTGTAACAACTGTCATTGCACGGACATGGCTCCTCCCAGGTGTGTCTCCAACTGTAATAACTGTCACTGCATGAACATGGCTCCTCATAGGTGTGTGACACCAACTAACAAAATGCACTGTAATGAAATGGCTCCTCCTAGTTGTGTAACTCCAACTGTAATAAATGTCTCTGTACGGACTTGGCTCCTCCCAGGTGTGTGAAACCAATTAATAAAATGCACTGTAATGAAATGGTTCCTCCTAGTTGTCTGACACAAACTGTAATAACAAACACTGCACAGACATGGCTCCTCCCTAAATGTGTGACACCAATTGTAAAAACTGTCTCTATACTGACATAGCTCCTCCCAGGTGTGTGGCACCAACTGTAATAACAGTCACTTCACTGACATGTATCCGCCCAGGTGTATGACTCCAACTGTAATAATTGTCTTTGCACGGACATGGCTCCTCCCAAGTGTGTGACTCCAACTGTAACAGCTGTCATTGCACGGACATGGCTCCTCCCAGGTGTGTGACACCAACTGTACGGACATGGCTCCTTACCGGTGTATGACATCAACAGTAAAAACAGTCACTGCATGGACATGGCTCCTCCCAGATGTCTAACACCAACTGTTATAACAGTCACTGCATGGACATGGCTCCTCCCAGATGTCTAACACCAACTGTTATAACAGTCACTGCACTGACATAGCTCCACCCAGGTGTGTGACTCCAATTGTAATAACAGTCACTACATGGACATGGCTCCTCCCACTTGTGTGACACCAACTTTAAATAACTCACTGCACTGACATGGCTCCTCCCAGGTGTGTGACTCGAACTGTAATAACAATCGCTGAACTGAGATGGCTCCTCCCAGGTGTGTGACCTCAACTGTATTAACTATCACTGCACTGACATGGCTCCTCCCAGGTGTGTGAGTCCAACTGTAATAACTGTCACTGAACGGACATTGCTCCTCCCAGGTGTGTGACTCCCAACTGCACAGACATGGCTTCTTACCGGTGTAGGACTCCAACAGTAAAAACAGTCACTGCATGGACATGGCTCCTCCCAGATGTCTAACACCAACTGTTATAACAGGCACTACACTGACATGGCTCCACCCAGGTGTGTGACTCCAATTGTAATAACAGTCACTGCACTGACATGGCTCCACCCAGCTGTGTGAATTGAATTGTAATAACAGTCACTGCACTGACATGGCTCCACCCAGGTGTGTGACTCCAATTGTAATAACAGTCACTACATGGACATAGCTCCTCCGAGGTGTGTGACACCAACTGTAAATAACTCACTGCACTGACATGTCTCCTCCCACGTGTGACACCAACTATAATAACAGGCACTACACTGACATGGCTCCTCCCAGGTGTGTGACTCCAACTGTAATAACAATCACTGAACAGACATGGCTCCGCCCAGTATTGTGACTCCAGCTTTCTTCACAATCTGCACTGTCATGGCTCCTCCCAGGTGTGTGACTTTAACTGTAAAACCATCAATGCACGGACATGGCTCCTCCCAGGCGTCTGATCCCAACTGTAATAACAATCACTGTACCGACATGGCTCCGACCAGGTATGTGACACCAACTATAATAAAAGGCACTACACTGACATTGCTCCTCCCAGGTGTTTGACTCCAACTGTAATAACAATCACTGAACAGACATGGCTCCGCCCAGTATTGTGACTCCAGCTTTCTTCACAATCTGCACTGTCATGGCTCCTCCCAGGTGTGTGACTCCAATTGTAATAACAGTCACTACATGGACATGGCTCCTCCCACTTGTGTGACACCAACTTTAAATAACTCACTGCACTGACATGGCTCCTCCCAGGTGTGTGACTCGAACTGTAATAACAATCGCTGAACTGAGATGGCTCCTCCCAGGTGTGTGACCTCAACTGTATTAACTATCACTGCACTGACATGGCTCCTCCCAGATGTGTGAGTCCAACTGTAAATAACTGTCACTACACTAAAATGGCTCCTCCCAAGTGTGTGACTCCAACTGTAATAACAGTCACTGCATGGACATGGCCCCTCCCAGGTGTGTGACACCAACTGTAAATAATAATCACTGCACTGACATGGTTCCTCCCAGGTGTGTGGATCCAAATGTAATAACTGTCACTGCACGAACATTGCTCCTCCCAGGTGTGTGACTCCCAACTGCACGGACATGGCTCCTTACCGGTGTATGACATCAACAGTAAAAACAGTCACTGCATGGACATGGCTCCTCCCAGATGTCTAACACCAACTGTTATAACAGTCACTGCATGGACATGGCTCCTCCCAGATGTCTAACACCAACTGTTATAACAGTCACTGCACTGACATGGCTCCACCCAGGTGTGTGACTCCAATTGTAATAACAATCACTTGAAAAAAACGGATAATTGGCGAAGATAGAATCTGTTTGCAATTGGAATCTGCGCAATGCTGTCTTGTAAAGGGCCAAGACTCCATCTTAGAAATAAAATCTCACAGCACTATTTTGTAAACAAAAGGTACATAGTCGGCCTTCCTCAAACACAGACAGACTAAACAGGGAGGCTCCGACAGCATAGCAGGAAGCCTCCTTCCTGTATGAGAATTACATTCACTGTATAAACACATTTTGCAGTTTAAGAACATCAGAAAAATACATGTGTGCTTGTGTGTGTGTATATGTGTGTGTATATATATATATGTGTGTGTACATGTGGCCCATCATGCGTGGACTTTATAATATCACACAGACTTATATTTGAAAAGTAGCAAAATTCCCTGCAACTCATACACACAATGTTAAACAGAATACAGTCAGTTTTTTAGTGATCCTTCCCAAAATCATACTGGCATGGCCACACACACACATAGATGCCCTTCCAGCTTAGTGCTGCTCGCTGAGTGCCCCACCGACCCTCAGACGCACAACGCAATTCAGTGGTGTTTTCCCCGCATACATACATTTAAAAGCAATGGTCCCGTAACGCAAAAAGGATAATTAAGAAATGAATGTTTTCTGTAACTATGGCTTAGTAAATGACAATTGAACTGTGTGTGGAACCGTACTGATCGACTCTGTTTCCACAGCATTCCGGTGACATCAATATGAAGATCAGAACATGCGGCTATGAAATATGAATGTTAGAGAGAATATCTATTTGAAATGTTGTTTTCCATAGCAGCTTAGATTTGCATGTTGGGGGATACAAAAGGAGGTTGGAGACCTTTTGTATCCATTTGGAATTGTCCAATAAATGCCCTGTAACAGATTTCTCCAAAGGACTGGTTATTCCACACTAATCAATAGAGCTAGCTAGCTGAGAGTAGAATCTAATTAACAGTAGTCTCAGTTAACCCAAAAGGATACTCCCTTTCTGATGACCTCACAGGTAAAAGGGGGCGGGAACATAGCATGCACATCCTGAGAAAACACAGTTTAGCAGAGACACTTGCAGATTTTAGAAGGAAGAGAGAGGTACACTCCCTGACCAGACAACGGAAGAATGGGTCTCAGTTCCTCTGGGTTATTATAGCTGAGTATAAAATGTGCAATATTTAGCCTATTTGGGTGTCTGTAGCTATGTTTGGTGTTAATCTGTTATTAGCTTAGCATGGTGTGTGGTTTGTAGTTTTCTAAGGATAATCATGGGTCTGTGTTGGCATGCAGTGGATGATGTGTTGTCTGGTCTGTGCTTTTCATCTGCACTGTAGGGTACAGTGGTCTGTTGTCAGCATGCAGGAAAGGGATTGATTGTGGAGTTGTCGTGATATTTGTGGATGATTAATGCTGGTTGATTGAGACCCTCTGGTGTGTTCTGTGTTAGGGCCTTGCCATGTGTTCTGTGTTGCAGCCTTGCCATGTGTTCTGTGTTGGGGCCTTGCCATGTGTTCTGTGTTGGGGCCTTGCCATGTGTTCTGTGTTGGGGCCTTGCCATGTGTTCTGTGTTGGGGCCTTGCCATGTGCTTGAACAGTATCTCTGCTTGGGAGAGATGGGCTTGGTGTGTGTTGTATACTCATGAATGTGATCATAGGGTGGTGTCAGTGTTGTATCGTGGAGGTTGAATTGATGGCAGCTTTGAATGGTCGTGGGTGGTTGCCGTGTGGTGTTGTGTGAGTCAGATGGGTATGTTGTCTGCGGTTTGTTGGAGATGGCTTGCCTCCATGTGGGGTGAACAAGGGAAATTGTGATTCTGCCCAGTTGTGGTGTTGTGTGGGTCAGATAGGTATATTGTCTTTGTTGTGGTTGTGGTCATTGATGGATGATTTGCGGAGTTGCAGCTTGGTGCAGGATGGAGTTTGCCTAGGGATCATGAGGCTTGCAAACAAAGGAAAAACATGTGCTTTGGCCCTTCCCCCTCCCCACGGTCTACTGACTACTGGATGAGGTCTGTAGTAGGATGGTATTGTTGTATATTGGAATCAGCTTGTGTGGTACATGTTGGAATATTAAATGGTGCAGTGTTTGCCTGATGTGTTGGCATATGATATCCAGCGTGCATATTTAATTAACTATGGCATTATGGGAGATTTCAATGAGGTAGCTTCATAATGGAGTTTGTTTGTAGACCATGCGGTTTGAACAATAGGGCAGGAAGCATTCCCAACCCCCCCTCACACACAAACAAACACACACACACACCATCACCAGCCATCTTGAACATGTGCTCCCAGCAGACGTTGATATCTCTCTCATTGTATTTTGATGTGTCTCTTTCTCTCTCTCTC
Organism: Taudactylus pleione; assembly: GCA_031769625.1. Classification (NCBI taxonomy): domain Eukaryota; kingdom Metazoa; phylum Chordata; class Amphibia; order Anura; family Myobatrachidae; genus Taudactylus; species Taudactylus pleione. Next base: position 832,155 of record JAUIMM010001294.1, read on the forward strand.
TGTCTCTCTGTCTCATATTGCTCACTGTATTTTGATCTTTAATAACCGTTTCATGTATTTTAACTGTACCTTATGACCTAATGTTTGTACAATTTATTTTGCGCTCATTATTAGATCATAGCGTTGTAACATCTGTACTTTTACCTGAATAATAATCTTTAGCGCTTCGGACCGCTATTCAACTGTCTCAGTATTCCATTAATGGTATAATCAAAATAGCGACATCTTGTGGTTTTAGAAGGTACAGGCAGGTTTTGTCTTAGAGGTTCTAGGCAGGTGAATCTAAGAGGTTTATAGGCAGGAATGTATTAAAAAGGTTTATTTACGAATTTAACACACTGTACCGACATGGCTCCTCCCAGGTGAGTGACTCCCAACTGCACGGACATGTCTCCTTACTGGTGTAGGACTCCAACAGTAAAAACAGTCACTGCATGGACATGGCTCTTCCTAGATGTGTAACACCAACTATTATAACAGTCACTGCACTGACATAGCTCCACCCTGGTGTGTGACTCCAATTGTAATAACAGTCACTTCATGGACATGGCTCCTCCCAGGCGTTTGATCCCAACTTTAATAACAATCAATGCACTGACATGGCTCCTCCCAGGTGTGTAACTCTATATGTTCCCATTATCCCTGAAATGACACGGTACTACCAGGTGTGTAACTCTGTATGTTCCCACAATCCCTGCATTGACATTGTTACTACCAGGTGTGTAACACTATATATTCCCATAATCCCTGCAATGAAACGGTTACTACCAGGTGAGTAACTCTATATATTCCCATAATCCCTGAAATGACACGGTTACTACCAGGCGTGTAACTCTATATGTTCCCATGATTCCTGCAATGACACTGTTCATTCCAGGTGTTTAACTCTATATGTTCCCATTATCCCTGCAATGACACGGTTACTACCAGGTGTGTAACTCTATATGTTTCCATAATCACTGCAATTACATGGTTCCTTCCAGGTGTGTAACTCTATATGTTCCCATAATCCCTGCAATGACACTGTTCCTTCCAGGTGTGTAACTCTATATGTTCCCATAATCCCTGCAATGACACAGTTACTACCAGGTGTGTAACTCTATATATTTCCATAATGCCTGCAATGACACGGTTCCTTCCAGATGTGTAACTCTATATGTTCCCATAATCCCTGCAATGACACGGTTCCTTCCAGGTGTGTAACTCTACAGTATATGTTCCCATAATCCCTGCAATGACACTGTTCCTTCCAGGTGTGTAACTCTATATGTTCCCATAATCCCTGCAATGACACAGTTACTACCAGGTGTGTAACTCTATATATTCCCATAATCCCTGAAATGACACGGTTACTACCAGGTGTGTAACTCTATATGTTCCCATAATCCCTGCAATGACACAGTTACTACCAGGTGTGTAACTCTATATATTTCCATAATGCCTGCAATGACACGGTTCCTACCAGGTGTGTAACTCTATATGTTCCCATAATCCCTGCAATGACATGGTTCCTTCCAGGTGTGTAACTCTACAGTATATGTTCCCATAATCCATGCAATGACACGGTTCCTACCAGGTGTGTAACTCTATATGTTCCCATAATCCCTGCAATGACACAGTTACTACCAGGTGTGTAACTCTATATATTTCCATAATGCCTGCAATGACACGGTTCCTACCAGGTGTGTAACTCTATATGTTCCCATGATCCCTGCAATGACACGGTTACTACCAGGTGTGTAACTCTGTATGTTCCCATAATCCCTGCAATGACACGGTTACTACCATGTGTATAAATCTATATGTTCCCATAATCCATGCAATGACACGGTTACTACCAGGTGTGTAACTCTACAGTATATGTTCCCATAATCCATGCAATGACACGGTTCCTACCAGGTGTGTAACTCTGTATGTTCCCATAATCCCTGCAATGACACGGTTACTACCATGTGTATAAATCTATATGTTCCCATAATCCCTGCAATAACATTGTTACTACCAGGTGTGTAACTCTATATGTTCCCATAATCCCTGCAATGACACGGTTGCATCCATGTGTATAAATCTATATATTCCCATAATCCCTGAAATTACACGGTTACTACCAGGTGTGTAACTATTTGTTCCTATAATCCCTGCAATGACACGGTTCCTTCCAGGTGTGTAACTATATGCTCCCATAATCCCTGCAATGACATGGTTCCTACCAGGTGTGTAACTCTATATGTTCCCATAATCCCTGCAATGACACGGTTCCTTCCAGGTGTGTAAATCTATATGTTCCCATAATCCCTGCAATCACTGTTCCTTCCCGGTGTATAACTCTATATGTTCCTATAATCCCTGCATTGACATGTATCCTACCAGGTGTGTAACTCTATATGTTCCCATAATCCCTGCTATGACACAGATACTACCAGGTGTGTAACTCTGTATGTTCCCACAATCCCTGCATTGACATTGTTACTACCAGGTGTGTAACACTATATATTCCCATAATCCCTGCAATGAAACGGTTACTACCAGGTGAGTAACTCTATATATTCCCATAATCCCTGAAATGACACGGTTACTACCAGGTGTGTAACTCTATATGTTCCCATAATCCCTGCAATTACACGGTTACTACCAGGCGTGTAACTCTATATGTTCCCATGATTCCTGCAATGACACTGTTCATTCCAGGTGTTTAACTCTATATGTTCCCATTATCCCTGCAATGACACGGTTACTACCAGGTGTGTAACTCTATATGTTCCCATAATCCCTGCAATGACACAGTTACTACCAGGTGTGTAACTCTATATATTTCCATAATGCCTGCAATGACACGGTTCCTACCAGGTGTGTAACTCTATATGTTCCCATAATCCCTGCAATGACACGGTTCCTTCCAGATGTGTAACTCTATATGTTCCCATAATCCCTGCAATGACACGGTTCCTTCCAGGTGTGTAAGTCTGTTTGCTCCCATAATCCCTGCAATGACATGGTTCCTTCCAGGTGTGTAACTCTATATGTTCCCATAATCCCTGCAATGACACTGTTCCTACCAGGTGTGTAACTCTATATGTTCCCATGATTCCTGCAATGACATGGTTCCTTCCAGGTGTGTAACTCTATATGTTCCCATAATCCCTGCAATGCCACGGTTCCATCCAGGTGTATAACTCTATTTGTTCCCATAATCCCTGCAATGACACGGTTACTACCAGATGTGTAACTCTATATGTTCCCATAATCCCTGCAATGACACGGTTACTACCAGGTGTGTAATTCTATATGTTCCCATAATCCCTGCAATGACACAGTTACTACCATGTGTATAAATCTATATGTTCCCATAATCCCTGCAATGACACGGTTACTACCAGGTGTGTAACTCTATATGTTCCCATAACCCCTGCAATTACACAGTTACTACCATGTGTATAACTCTATATGTTCCCATAATCCCTGAAATGACACGGTTAATACCAGGTGTGTAACTATATGTTCCTATAATCCCTGCAATGACACGGTTCCTTCCAGGTGTGTAACTCTATATGTTCCCATAATCCCTGAAATGACACGGTTACTACCAGGTGTATAAATCTATATGTTCCCATAATCCCTGCCATGACACGGTTACTACCAGGTGTGTAACTCTATATATTCCCATAATCCCTGAAATGACACGGTTAATACCAGGTGTGTAACTATATGTTCCTATAATCCCTGCAATGACACGGTTCCTTCCAGGTGTGTAACTCTATATATTCCCATAATCCCTGAAATGACACGGTTAATACCAGGTGTGTAACTATATATTCCCATAATCCCTGAAATGACACGGTTAATACCAGGTGTGTAACTATATGTTCCCATAATCCTTGCAATGACACGGTTACTACCAGGTGTGTAACTATATGTTCCTATAATCCCTGCTATGACACAGAAACTACCAGGTGTGTAACTCTATATGTTCCAATAATCCCTGCAATGACACGGTTCCTTCCAGGTGTGTAACTCAATATGTTCCCATAATCCCTGCAATGACTCGGTTACTACCAGGTGTGTAACTCTATATGTTCCCATAATCCCTGTAATGACACGGTTACTACCAGGTGTGTAACTCTATATGTTCCCATAATCCCTGTAATGACACGGTTACTACCAGGTGTGTTACTCTGTATGTTCCCACAATCCCTGCAATGACATTGTTACTACCAGGTGTGTAACTCTATATATTCCCATAATCCCTGCAATGAAACGGTTACTACCAGGTGTGTAACTCTATATGTTCCGATGATTCCTGCAATGACACGGTTCCTTCCAGGTGTGTAACTCTATATGTTCCCATTATCCCTGCAATGACACGGTTCCTACCTGGTGTGTAACTCTATATGTTCCCATAATCCCTGCAATGACACAGTTTCTACCAGGTGTGTAACTCTATATATTCCCATAATGCCTGCAATGACACGGTTCCTACCTGGTGTGTAACTCTATATGTTCCCATAATCCCTGCAATGACACAGTTTCTACCAGGTGTGTAACTCTATATATTCCCATAATGCCTGCAATGACACGGTTCCTACCTGGTGTGTAACTCTATATGTTCCCATAATCCCTGCAATGAAATGGTTCCTTCCAGGTGTGTAAATCTGTATGCTCCCATAATCCCTGCAATGACATGGCTACTACCAGGTGTGTAACTCTACAGTATATGTTCCCATAATCCCTGCAATGACACGGTTCCTTCCAGGTGTGTAACTCTATATGTTCCCATACACCATGAAATGACATGGTTACTACCAGGTGTGTAAATCTGTATGTTCCCATAATCCCTGCAATGACACGGTTACTACCAGATGTGTAACTCTATAGGTTCCCATAATCCCTGCAATGACACGGTTACTACCATGTGTATAAATCTATATGTTCCCATAATCCCTGCAATGACTTGGTTACTACCAGGTGTGTAACTCTATATATTCCCATAATCCCTGAAATGACACGGTTAATACCAGGTGTGTAACTATATGTTCCCATAATCCCTGCAATGACACGGTTACTACCAGGTGTGTAACTCTATATATTCCCATAATCCCTGAAATGACACGGTTAATACCAGGTGTGTAACTATATGTTCCTATAATCCCTGCAATGACACGGTTCCTTCCAGGTGTGTAACTCTATATATTCCCATAATCCCTGCAATGACATAGTTCATACCAGGTGTGTAACTCTATATGTTCCCATAATCCCTGCAATGACACTGTTACTACCAGGTGTGTAACTCTGTATGTTCCCATAATCCCTGCAATGGCACGGTTACTACCAGGTGTGTAACTATATGTTCCTATAATCCCTGCAATGACACGGTTCCTTCCAGGTGTGTAATTCTGTATGCTCCCATAATCCCTGCAATGACATGGTTCCTTCCAGGTGTGTAACTCTATATGTTCCCATAATCCCTGCAAGGCCATGGTTCCTTCCAGGTGTGTAACTCTATATGTTCCCATAATCCCTGCAATGACATGGTTCCTTCCAGGTATGTAAATCTGTATGCTCCCTTAATCCCTGCAATGACATGGCTACTACCAGGTGTGTAACTCTATATATTCACATAATCCCTGCAATGACACGGTTACTACCAGGTGTGTAACTCTATATGTTCACATAATCCCTGCAATGACACGGTTACTACCAGGTGTGTAACTATATATTCCTATAATCCCTGCAATGACACGGTTCCTTCCAGGTGTGTAACTCTATATATTCCCATAATCCCTGCAATGACATAGTTCCTACCAGGTGTGTAACTCTATATGTTCCCATAATCCCTGCAATGACACGGTTACTACCAGGTGTGTAACTATATGTTCCTATAATACCTGCAATTACACGGTTCCTTCCAGGTGTGTAAGTCTGTATGCTCCCATAATCCCTGCAATGACATGGTTACTACCAGGTGTGTAACTCTATATGTTCCCATAATCCCTGCAAGGCCATGGTTCCTTCCAGGTGTGTAACTCTATATGTTCCCATAATCCCTGCAATGACATGGTTCCTTCCAGATGTGTAACTCTATATGTTCACATAATCCCTGCAGTGACATGGTTCCTTCCAGGTGTGTAACTCTATATGTTCCCATAATCCCTGCAATGACATGGTTCCTTCCAGGTGTGTAACTCTATATGTTCACATAATCCCTGCAATGACATGGTTCCTTCCAGGTGTGTAAATCTGTATGCTCCCAATATCCCTCCAATGACATGGCTACTACCATGTGTATAAATCTATATGTTCCCATAATCCCTGCAATGACACGGTTCCTACCAGGTGTGTAACTCTACAGTATATGTTCCCATAATCTATGCAATGACACGGTTCCTTCCAGGTGTGTAACTCTATATGTTCCCATAATCCCTGCAATGACACGGTTACTACCAGGTGTGTAACTCTATATGTTCCCATAATCCCTGCAATGACACGGTTACTACCATGTATATAAATCTATATGTTCCCATAATACCTGCAATGACACGGTTCCTACCAGGTGTGTAACTCTATATATTCCCATAATCCCTGAAATGACACGGTTAATACCAGGTGTGTAACTATATGTTCCTATAATCCCTGCAATGACACGGTTCCTTCCAGGTGTGTAACTCTCTATGTTGCCATAATCCTTGCAATGACACGGTTACTACCAGGTGTGTAACTATATGTTCCTATAATCCCTGCAATGACACGGTTCCTTCCAGGTGTGAAACTCTATATGTTCCCATAATTCCTGCAATGACACGGTTACTACCATGTGTATAAATCTATATGTTCCCATAATCCCTGCAATGACACGGTTACTACCCGGTGTGTAACTCTGTATGTTCCCATAATCCCTGCAATGACACGGTTACTACCAGGTGTGCAACTATATGTTCCTATAATCCCTGCAATGACACTGTTCCTTCCAGGTGTGTAACTCTATATGTTCCCATAATCCTTGCAATTACATGGTTACTACCAGGTGTGTAACTATATGTTCCTATAATCCCTGCAATGACACGGTTACTACCAGGTGTGCAACTATATGTTCCTATAATCCCTGCAATGGCACGGTTCCTTCCAGGTGTGTAACTCTATATGTTCCCATAATCCCTGCAATGAAACGGTTACTACCATGTGTATAAATCTATATTTTCCCATAATCCCTGCAATGACACGGTTACTACCAGGTGTGTAACCCTATATGTTCCTATAATCCCTGCAATGACATTGTTACTACCAGGTGTGTAACTATATGTTCCTATAATCCCTACAATGACACAGTTACTACCAGGTGTGTTACTCTATATGTTCACATAATCCCTGCAATGAAACGGTTACTACCAGTTGTATTAATCTATATGTTCCCATAATCCCTGCAATGGCATAGTTCCTTCCAGGTGTGTAACTCTATATGTTCCCATAATCCCTGCAATGACACTGTTCCTTCCAGGTGTGTAATTCTATATGTTCCCATAATCCCTGCAATGACACGGTTACTACCAGGTATGTAACTCAATATGTTCCCATAAGCCCTGCAATTACATTGTTACTACCAGGTATGTGACTCTATATGTTCCCATAATCCCTGCAATGACACGGTTACTGCCATGTGTATAAATCTATATGTTCCCATAATCCCTGCAATGAAACGGTTCCTACCAGGTGTGTAACTCTATATGTTCACATAATCCCTGCAATGACACTGTTCCTTCCAGGTGTGTAACTCTATATGTTCACATAATCCCTGCAATGACACGGTTTCTACCAGGTGTGTAACTCTATATGTTCCTATAATCCCTGCAATGATATGGTTCCTTCCAGGTGTGTAAATCTGTATGCTCCCAATATCCCTGCAATGACACGGTTACTACCAGGTGTGTAACTCTACAGTATATGTTCCCATAATCCATGCAATGACACGGTTCCTACCAGGTGTGTAACTCTATATGTTCCCATGATTCCTGCAAAGACATGGTTCCTTCCAGGTGTGTAACTCTATATGTTCCCATACTCCCTGAAATGACATGGTTCCTTCCAGGTGTGTAAATCTGTATGCTCCCATAATCCCTGAAATGACATGGCTACTACCAGGTGTGTAACTCTATATGTTCCCTTAATCCCTGCAATGCCACGGTTCCTTCCAGGTGTATAACTCTATTTGTTCCCATAATCCCTGCAATGACACGGTTACTGCCAGATGTGTAACTCTATATGTTCCCATAATCCCTGCAATGACACGGTTACTACCATGTGTATAAATCTATATGTTCCCATAATCCCTGCAATGACACGGTTCCTACCAGGTGTGTAACTCTATATATTCCCATAATCCCTAAAATGACACGGTTAATACCAGGTGTGTAACTATATGTTCCTATAATCCCTGCAATGACACGGTTCCTTCCAGGTGTGTAACTCTCTATGTTCCCATAATCCTTGCAATGACACGGTTACTACCAGGTGTGTAACTATATGTTCCTATAATCCCTGCAATGACACGGTTCCTTCCAGGTGTGTAACTCTATATATTCCCATAATCCCTGCAATGACATAGTTCCTACCAGGTGTGTAACTCTATATGTTCCCATAATCCCTGCAATGACACGGTTACTACCATGTGTATAAATCTATATGTTCCCATAATCCCTGCAATGACACGGTTACTACCAGGTGTGTAACTCTATATGTTCCCATAATCCCTGCAAGGCCATGGTACCTTCCAGGTGTGTAACTCTATATGTTCACATAATCCCTGCAATGACACGGTTTCTACCAGGTGTGTAACTCTATATGTTCCCATAATCCCTGCAATGACACGGTTCCTACCAGGTGTGTAACTCTATATGTTCCCATGATTCCTGCAATGACACGGTTCCTTCCAGGTGTGTAACTCTATATGTTCCTATAATCCCTGCAATGACACGGTTACTACCAGATGTGTAACTCTATATGTTCCCATAATCCCTGCAATGACACGGTTACTACCAGGTGTGTAACTCTATCTGTTCCCATAATCCCTGCAATGACACGGTTACTACCATGTGTATAAATCTATATGTTCCCATAATCCCTGCAATGACACGGTTCCTACCAGGTGTGTAACTCTATATATTCCCATAATCCCTAAAATGACACGGTTAATACCAGGTGTGTAACTATATGTTCCTATAATCCCTGCAATGACACGGTTACTACCAGGTGTGTAACTCTATCTGTTCCCATAATCCCTGCAATGACACGGTTACTACCATGTGTATAAATCTAGATGTTCCCATAATCCCTGCAATGACACGGTTCCTACCAGGTGTGTAACTCTATATATTCCCATAATCCCTAAAATGACACGGTTAATACCAGGTGTGTAACTATATATGTTCCCATAATCCCTGCAATGACACGGTTACTATCAGGTGTGTAACTCTATCTGTTCCCATAATCCCTGCAATGACACGGTTCCTACCAGGTGTGTAACTCTATATATACCCATAATCCCTGAAATGACACGGTTACTACCAGGTGTGTAACTATATGTTCCTATAATCCCTGCAATGACACGGTTCCTTCCAGGTGTGTAACTCTATATATTCCCATAATCCCTGCAATGGCACGGTTACTACCATGTGTATAAATCTATATGTTCCCATAATCCCTGCAATGACACGGTTACTACCAGGTGTGTAACTATATGTTCCTATAATCCCTGAAATGACACGGTTACTACCATGTGTATAAATCAATATTTTCCCATAATCCCTGCAATGACACGGTTCCTTCCAGGTGTGAAACCCTATATGTTCCTATAATCCCTGCAATGACATTGTTACTACCAGGTGTGTAACTCTATATATTCCCATAATCCCTGAAATGACATGTTACTACCAGGTGTGTAACTATATGTTCCTATAATCCCTACAATGACACGGTTCCTTCCAGGTGTGTAACTCTATATATTCCCACAATCCCTGCAATGACACAGTTACTACCAGGTGTGTTACTCTATATGTCCCCTTAATCCCTGCAATGAATCGGTTCCTTCCAGGTGTGTAACTCTATATGTTCCCATAATCCCTGCAATGACACTGTTCCTTCCAGGTGTGTAATTCTATATGTTCCCATAATCCCTGCAATGACACGGTTACTACCAGGTGTGTAACTCTGTATGTTCCCATAATCCCTGCAATGACATTGTTACAACCAGGTGTGTAACTCTATATATTCCCATAATCTCTGCAATGACACGGTTACTACCAGGTGTGTAACTATATGTTCCTATAATCCCTGCAATGACATTGTTACTACCAGGTGTGTAACTATATGTTCCTATAATCCCTGCAATGACATGGTTCCTTCCAGGTGTGTAACTCTATATATTCCCATAATCCCTGCAATGACATTGTTACTACCAGGTTTGTAACTCTATATATTCCCATAATCCCTGCAATGACACGGTTACTACCAGGTGTGTAACTCTATATGTTCCCATAATCCCTGCAATGACACGGTTACTACCAGGTGTGTAACTCTATATGTTCCCATAATCCCTGCAATTACACGGTTACTACCATGTGTTTAAATCTATATGTTCCCATAATCCCTGCAATGACACGGTTACTACCAGGTGTGTAACTCTGTATGTTCCCATAATCCCTGCAATGACATTGTTACAACCAGGTGTGTAACTCTATATATTCCCATAATCTCTGCAATGACACGGTTACTACCAGGTGTGTAACTATATGTTCCTATAATCCCTGCAATGACATTGTTACTACCAGGTGTGTAACTATATGTTCCTATAATCCCTGCAATGACATGGTTCCTTCCAGGTGTGTAACTCTATATATTCCCATAATCCCTGCAATGACATTGTTACTACCAGGTTTGTAACTCTATATATTCCCATAATCCCTGCAATGACACGGTTACTACCAGGTGTGTAACTCTATATGTTCCCATAATCCCTGCAATGACACGGTTACTACCAGGTGTGTAACTCTATATGTTCCCATAATCCCTGCAATTACACGGTTACTACCATGTGTTTAAATCTATATGTTCCCATAATCCCTGCAAAGACATGGTTACTACCATGTGTATAAATCTATATGTTCCCATAATCCCTGCAATGACACTGTTCCTTCCAGGTGTGTAACTCTATATGTTCACATAATCCCTGCAAAGACACGGTTCCTTCCAGGTGTGTGACTCTATATATTCCCATAATCCCTGCAATGACACAGTTACTACAATGTATATAAATCTATATGTTACCATAATCCCTGCAATGACACTGTTCCTTCCAGGTGTGTAACTCTATATGTTCACATAATCCCTGCAATGACACGGTTCCTTCCAGGTGTGTAACTCTATATATTCCCACAATCCCTGCAATGACACAGTTACTACCAGGTGTGTTACTCTATATGTCCCCTTAATCCCTGCAATGAAACGGTTCCTTCCAGGTGTGTAACTCTATATGTTCCCATAATCCCTGCAATGACACTGTTCCTTCCAGGTGTGTAATTCTATATGTTCCCATAATCCCTGCAATGACACGGTTACTACCAGGTGTGTAACTCTATATGTTTCTATAATCCCTGCAATGACATTGTTACTACCAGGTGTGTAACTATATGTTCCTATAATCCCTGCAATGACATGGTTCCTTCCAGGTGTGTAACTCTATATATTCCCATAATCCCTGCAATGACATTGTTACTACCAGGTTTGTAACTCTATATATTCCCATAATCCCTGCAATGACACGGTTACTACCAGGTGTGTAACTCTATATGTTCCCATAATCCCTGCAATGACACGGTTACTACCAGGTGTGTAACTCTATATGTTCCCATAATCCCTGCAATTACACGGTTACTACCATGTGTTTAAATCTATATGTTCCCATAATCCCTGCAATGGCACAGTTTCTACCAGGTGTGTAACTCTATATGTTCCCATAATCCCTGCAATGACACGGTTACTACCAGGTGTCTAACTCTATATATTCCCATAATCCCTGCAATGACACAGTTACTACAATGTATATAAATCTATATGTTACCATAATCCCTGCAATGGCACGGTTCCTTCCAGGTGTGTAACTCTATATGTTCCCATAATCCCTGCAATGAAACGGTTACTACCATGTGTATAAATCTATATTTTCCCATAATCCCTGCAATGACACGGTTACTACCAGGTGTGTAACCCTATATGTTCCTATAATCCCTGCAATGACATTGTTACTACCAGGTGTGTAACTCTATATATTCCCATAATCCCTGAAATGACATTGTTACTACCAGGTGTGTTACTCTATATGTTCCCATAATCCCTGCAATGAAACGGTTACTACCAGTTGTATTAATCTATATGTTCCCATAATCCCTGCAATGGCATGGTTCCTTCCAGGTGTGTAACTCTATATGTTCCCATAATCCCTGCAATGACACTGTTCCTTCCAGGTGTGTAATTCTATATGTTCCCATAATCCCTGCAATGACACGGTTACTACCAGGTATGTAACTCAATATGTTCCCATAAGCCCTGCAATTACATTGTTACTACCAGGTATGTGACTCTATATGTTCCCATAATCCCTGCAATGACACGGTTACTGCCAGGTGTGTAACTCTATATGTTCACATAATCCCTGCAATGAAACGGTTCCTACCAGGTGTGTAACTCTATATGTTCACATAATCCCTGCAATGACACTGTTCCTTCCAGGTGTGTAACTCTATATGTTCACATAATCCCTGCAATGACACGGTTTCTACCAGGTGTGTAACTCTATATGTTCCTATAATCCCTGCAATGATATGGTTCCTTCCAGGTGTGTAAATCTGTATGCTCCCAATATCCCTGCAATGACACGGTTACTACCAGGTGTGTAACTCTACAGTATATGTTCCCATAATCCATGCAATGACACGGTTCCTACCAGGTGTGTAACTCTATATGTTCCCATGATTCCTGCAAAGACATGGTTCCTTCCAGGTGTGTAACTCTATATGTTCCCATACTCCCTGAAATGACATGGTTCCTTCCAGGTGTGTAAATCTGTATGCTCCCATAATCCCTGAAATGACATGGCTACTACCAGGTGTGTAACTCTATATGTTCCCTTAATCCCTGCAATGCCACGGTTCCTTCCAGGTGTATAACTCTATTTGTTCCCATAATCCCTGCAATGACACGGTTACTGCCAGATGTGTAACTCTATATGTTCCCATAATCCCTGCAATGACACGGTTACTACCATGTGTATAAATCTATATGTTCCCATAATCCCTGCAATGACACGGTTCCTACCAGGTGTGTAACTCTATATATTCCCATAATCCCTAAAATGACACGGTTAATACCAGGTGTGTAACTATATGTTCCTATAATCCCTGCAATGACACGGTTCCTTCCAGGTGTGTAACTCTCTATGTTCCCATAATCCTTGCAATGACACGGTTACTACCAGGTGTGTAACTATATGTTCCTATAATCCCTGCAATGACACGGTTCCTTCCAGGTGTGTAACTCTATATATTCCCATAATCCCTGCAATGACATAGTTCCTACCAGGTGTGTAACTCTATATGTTCCCATAATCCCTGCAATGACACGGTTACTACCATGTGTATAAATCTATATGTTCCCATAATCCCTGCAAAGACACGGTTACTACCAGGTGTGTAACTCTATATGTTCACATAATCCCTGCAGTGACACTGTTCCTTCCAGGTGTGTAACTCTATATGTTCCCATACTCCCTGAAATGACATGGTTCCTTCCAGGTGTGTAAATCTGTATGCTCCCATAATCCCTGAAATGACATGGCTACTACCAGGTGTGTAACTCTATATGTTCTCTTAATCCCTGCAATGCCACGGTTCCTTCCAGGTGTATAACTCTATTTGTTCCCATAATCCCTGCAATGACACGGTTACTACCATGTGTATAAATCTATATGTTCCCATAATCCCTGCAATGACACGGTTCCTACCAGGTGTGTAACTCTATATATACCCATAATCCCTGAAATGACACGGTTACTACCAGGTGTGTAACTATATGTTCCTATAATCCCTGCAATGACACGGTTCCTTCCAGGTGTGTAACTCTATATATTCCCATAATCCCTGCAATGGCACGGTTACTACCAGGTGTGTAACTCTGTATGTTCCCATAATCCCTGCAATGACACGGTTACTACCAGGTGTGTAACTCTGTATGTTCCCATAATCCCTGCAATGACACGGTTACTACCAGGTGTGTAACTATATGTTCCTATAATCCCTGCAATGACCCGGTTACTACCAGATGTGTAACTATATGTTCCTATAATCCCTGCAATGACACGGTTACTACCAGGTGTGTAACTATATGTTCCTATAATCCCTGCAATGACACGGTTACTACCATGTGTATAAATCAATATTTTCCCATAATCCCTGCAATGACACGGTTCCTACCAGGTGTGTAACTCTATATGTTCCCATGATTCCTGCAATGACACGGTTCCTTCCAGGTTTGTAACCCTATATGTTCCTATAATCCCTGCAATGACATTGTTACTACCAGGTGTGTAACTCTATATATTCCCATAATCCCTGAAATGACATGTTACTACCAGGTGTGTAACTATATGTTCCTATAATCCCTACAATGACACGGTTCCTTCCAGGTGTGTAACTCTATATATTCCCACAATCCCTGCAATGACACAGTTACTACCAGGTGTGTTACTCTATATGTTCCCATAATCCCTGCAATGAAACGGTTCCTTCCAGGTGTGTAACTCTATATGTTCCCATAATCCCTGCAATGACACTGTTCCTTCCAGGTGTGTAACTCTATATGTTCCCATAATCCCTGCAATGACACTGTTCCTTCCAGGTGTGTAACTCTATATATTCCCATAATCTCTGCAATGACACGGTTACTACCAGGTGTGTAACTCTATATGTTTCTATAATCCCTGCAATGAGACGGTTCCTTCCAGGTGTGTAACTCTATATATTCCCATAATCCCTGCAATGACATTGTTACTACCAGGTTTGTAACTCTATATATTCCCATAATCCCTGCAATGACACGGTTACTACCATGTGTTTAAATCTATATATTCCCATAATCCCTGCAATGACACAGTTACTACAATGTATATAAATCTATATGTTACCATAATCCCTGCAATGACACGGTTCCTTCCAGTGGTGTAACTCTATATTTTCCCATAATCCCTGCAATGACACAGTTACTACCAGGTGGGTAACTCTATATGTTCCCATAATCCCTGCAATGACAGGGTTACTACCATGTGTATAAATCTATATGTTCCCATAATCCCTGCAATGACACGGTTACTACAATGTATATAAATCTATATGTTTCCCATAATCCCTGCAATGACATGGTTCCTACCAGGTATGTAACTCTATATATTCCCATAATCCCTGCAATGACACGGTTACTACCATGTGTATAAATCTATATGTTTCCATAATCCCTGCAATGACACGGTTCCTTTCAGGTGTGTAACTCTATATATTCCCATAATCCCTGCAATGGCACGGTTACTACCATGTGTATAAATCTATATGTTTCCATAATCCCTGCAATGACACGGTTCCTTCCAGGTTTGTAATTCTATATGTTCCCATAATCCCTGCAATGACATTGTTACTACCAGGTGTGTAACTCTATATGTTCCCATAATCCATGCAATGACATTGTTACTACCAGGTGTGTAACTCTATATGTTCCCATAATCCCTGAAATGACACGGTTACTACCAGGTGTGTAACTATATGTTCCTATAATCCCTGCAATGACACGGTTCCTTCCAGGTGTGTAATTCTATATGTTCGCATAATCCCTGCAATGACACGGTTACTACCATGTGTATAAATCTATATGTTCCCATAAACCCTGCAATGACACGGTTACTACCAGGTGTGTAACTATATGTTCCTATAATCCCTGCAATGACACGGTTACTACCAGGCGTGTAACTCTATATGTTCCCATAATCCCTGCAATGACACGGTTCCTTCCAGGCGTGTAACTCTATATGTTCCCATAATCCCTGCAATGACACGGTTCCTTCCAGGCATGTAACTCTATATGTTCCCATAATCCCTGCAATGACACGGTTCCTTCCAGGCATGTAACTCTATATGTTCCCATAATCCCTGCAATGACACGGTTACTACCAGGTGTGTAACTATATGTTCCTATAATCCCTGCAATGACACGGTTACTACCAGGCGTGTAACTCTATATGTTCCCATAATCCCTGCAATGACACGGTTCCTTCCAGGCGTGTAACTCTATATGTTCCCATAATCCCTGCAATGACACGGTTCCTTCCAGGCATGTAACTCTATATGTTCCCATAATCCCTGCAATGTGATGGACATACACAGATTTGAAAGGCTCTATTTTCGGACACTCACTGGCGCCTGATTGGATTATACCTTGGTTTTGTTTTGTTGTATTTGTGAACATTCGGGTTTCCTTGTGGATTACCATAGCGAGCTAGTGGGCAGTAGGGCCTTGGCAGTGTACATTGTTTCTCAGTTATGTCCTATGTATGCTGTGTTTGGATATGATTGTGTCAGATCCCACAGACACCTTCCACCACTACAACTACAACACGCCAGTAGGGCATGCCATGAATACGTGGGCACTATATCAGACCTTATCACCGTAGCATTGGGCCATACCATCCTGATCTCATCGAGGTCTCCTTTTGTGGCACAATCTAATCTATAGCTTCCTTCCTCCCCGTACCATTGCCCCAAGAGGATCACTGTCCCATCTGCAACTACACATTTTTTAGCTGACCTCTCTCCCCCCTCCTGCCATCTGATCCTGGAGTGACAGCTGCCCAGTGACTGAGGGAAAGCCCCCTACCCCTGACACCACCTGCAATTAACAATACAAATCCTTAAATCATGATCTGATAGAACCAGAACAACTTTGAAGGCTAATAGTGTTACCAGTAACTATTCACATACTGAGGACGTCTAAGAACTAGTTGGAGAAAAGTGTCACCTTTGTGTCACTCTAATATTTATTCACAACCTGTCAGACTAAATGTCCCTCCCTATCTGTACATTGATCCCTATTGCCCAGAGTTTGTATTAAAAGCAGCCATGTTCCGTGCTGTAGGTGTGGGGTCACTTCTCCATGGCAGGGAAGAGGTGCCCGCCCCGGCTCCAGAACACTACAATAATATGAATACTACACTATGTAGACAAAAGTGATTGGACACCAACAGCAAATAGATCAATGAGATTATTATTGATTATATAGTAGTTTGTAGGTCACCACGTGCGGTGATTACTGCAGACACCGTTCTTGGTAAACTGGCCACAAGTTCCCGGATAACAGCCGGCGCTGTGTTCTGCCATTCAGTGACCAACTGTGACACTGAGAACGGGGCGAGTCGTTCTAGAGCGCACCCGTCGCTCCTATTTGTCCCAGAGGTTCTCAGTGGGGATAAGATCTGGACTCTGAGCTGCCCAGTCCATCCGGGTTACTGAATTCTCTGTATACCAGTCCAGCGTCGCCCTGAAAACATGACAGGTGGGATTGTCGGCCTGATAAATACATTTGTTGTTTATGTAGAACTACAAGTGCAAGGCCTCCCTACCAAGTACTCCTGTCTAAACCACCGGCTATTTGGAACTGGAGTGCAGCGGTATACTATTCACTAGCGCGGGGTTGTCCAATCACTTGTCTACATAGTGTAGGTGGTATATTTACTAAAGTGCAGGTTTACATAAGTGGTGGTGTTGCCCATAGCAACCAGATTCTAGCTATTATCTTCTAGAAGATGCTAGATAAATGATAAGTAGAATCTGAGTGGTTGCTATGGGCAACATCTCCGCTTCTGTAAACCCACACTTTAGTAAATATACCCCTAGAAGTCACCATAGATACAGATAAGAGCAAAGTAACCAACTTAGGGCCGTATTCATTTGGGTGCGAACTTTTCGCGCATAGCTGCGCTTTGCGGTATTCAATGCCGGAGTGTTCACATTTGCGAAAACTCCATAGACAGACACTGGCAAAAAGTTTTCACCATCTCAGAGGCAGGTGATAAAATGCGCAAAATGTCTATTTTTGGCTAAAAATTTGGGGACGGGGCCTGATTCACTACGGAACGCAATTCTGCTTATACGCAAACATCGCAGTTTAAATGTTTGCATTCACATTGCAAATGCAGCCAGACATAAGGACGCCCGCTTCCTCACATCCGTATACTAGGGCAACATAGCGAAGCCATCGGTAACATGGATTACCATCGGACCCATACGCACACTTACACAGGCTCTGACCTTACTCAGAAATTGCTACCAGCCACGCACGCTATCGGCGCTATGGCTGCTTATGGCCGCGCACGCTATCGGCGCTATGGCTGCTTATGGCCGCGCACGCTATCGGCGCTATGGCTGCTTATGGCCGCGCACGCTATCGGCGCTATGGCTGCTTATGGCCGCGCACGCTATCGGCGCTATGGCTGCTTATGGCCGCGCACGCTATCAGCGCTATGGCTGCTTATGGCCGCGCACGCTATCAGCGCTATGGCAGTTTATGGACGCGCACGCTATCAGTGAGAGGCCCTACCAGAGAGAGGCCCGTCCCATCAGGCTGAAGGCTTATCCTCTGGCTTGGAAGCAGGGCGTCTAGTGCTCCAGGCCTGCTTCTTTGGTTTAGGGGCACCCTTGGTTGACAACTGCCTCGGGAAGGACTGACCCTTGGACTTACCCTGAGTACGAAAGGCTGAGGTCCTAGCCTTTGAAGGTGCAGCTGCTGATGGCAGAAACGCTGACTTAGAGTTTTCCAAGGTATCAACAATTTTGTCCAGGTCAGGACCGAACAAAAATTCCCCATTAAAGGGTAAGGCTTCCAGGCCCTTCTTGGAATCCGCATCCGCCCTCCAAGAACGAAGCCACAAAGACCGGCGAGCAGAGACTGCTGCCGCCGAAACTCTGGAAGTCAGAAGACTGGCATCCAAAGACGCTTCTCCAATATAGGAAGCGGCAATCCCTCATCTGTTCCACCAAAGCTCTCTGAACCTCCGGAGCATCCTCAGGAAAAGTATCTTCCAGTACATTGGCCCAGCTATCGATGGCTTTAGCCACCCAAGAGATGGCCATGGACGGATGGGCCACCACCCCTGAGAAGAATAAATGGATTTTAAACAAGTCTCCACTTTCCTGTCTGGGATCCTTTAGGGATGAAATGGAAGGCAAAGGCAAGGTAGCGCTCTTGATTAAGCGAGTAACATGAGAATCTACCAAGGCGGAGTTTCCCACTTTTTGCAATGACTTGCAGGAAACGGACAACTAGATGCTAAACATTTCTGCGGCTCGAACCTCTTACTAGGCGACTGCCAGGCCTCCGCCATATTATCAGTCAGCTGGTCAGCGAGAGGAAAAACAGCCGAAGTCACCCTTGCCTGCTTAAAATTTGGATTAGACTTAGGGGCCAGTGCGTCATCCTCTATATCAAGAATGGACCACACCGCCCACACCAATGCCGGCACATTAATGGAAGATTTTGTCTCCACTTCTCGGGCAGGGGAATCCGAGTCAGAGTCCTCAGGCAATTCCCCTCATCCGAGGACGCATCGGAGTCTGACAGCTGCGCAGACTGGGATGACATAACAGGGCGTTTAGACGCCTTCTGAGGCTTGTCACTCCCTAGCATAGATTGAAAGGATGAAGCTGAGGCCGCCAAACTCTGGACTGAACTGGAGAACACATCCACCTATGGTGGTTGACCCGCCTGCGGGAGACCCTGGAAGGGAATGACGGACTGCTGCGTCACCGGAGGAGACTGAATATACATAGGGAACCCCGTATATGGATTAACAGTCTGAGGCCCAGGGGGAGACTGCAATAAATGCGGTATACCCGGGGAATGGCTGTTTGGGGTAACCCCCTATGGGGGAGAGCAGTCGGGACCGCCAGACGGTCCGCGATGGCAGCACCTGAGAAAACACTGCCCAAGGAGGATCCTGTCCCGATGTTGGGGGGTTAGAGGGACCAGGTAACTGACGGCACCTCACACACAACCCATCCTGTGATAAATCCGCCATATTCACCCCTGCAGCGCAGCGCCTGCAGGAGAGCAGAGTGGGAGCCACGGAGCGCTCAACTTCCTCATCACACATGATAAAATATATATTGCAACACAACAGTGTATACTCTTGGCGCACCCACAAGCTTGCAGCACACAAGCCCACAAATATGGCACAGTGTAGCACACAACTGTATGTGACCAACCTCACAAATACACAAATTTATATGTGAGGTCCAAGAAAAGCCCTTCCCCCACACACCTGTCAGGGCCGTAGGAGACGGAAAGGGATAGGTATAGACTGACAGTAACGAGAAATAAAGCACAGTCAGCACTAGTAATAGTCACATACCATGCAGAGAGTTATACTCACTGCACCTTATCACTACAATCACCCTGCCCAGAGTCAGTGCCTGGGAGGGCTATAGTGCTGTGTACACTGTCCTTTAGCAGGGGAGAGGTACACAGGGGGACTGGTCCGCACGCTGCCTGCGAGATCTGCGCTGCCGCTGGATACCTCAGAGGAGTGGCCGCAGGAGGAAGCAGCTCAGCGTCGCCAGACCTAAGCGGAAAGGCGCGCTGAGCTGAGGAGAGGAGCTGCTAAACAGGGAAGGCTGCCTACCCTGGCTAGCAATTAACCCCAGGGATGCTGGCTCCCGCTGCCGCATAACACCCTGGTGGTCTAGTGGTCCTGCGGGGTATGCCTCTGGAGAGGGGGAGCCCGCCGCCACTGCTAGCGCCTCCAGTCTGTTCCCAGAGACAGGAGGCATGCGACTGCATAGACACCTTATCCCCGGCGCTCCGGCAGCAGTCGTGGGAGAGCCCAGAGCCCGGCTAGTACAGACTCTGGGGTCCCGCCGCGATCCCCAGATCTGTACTGGCGTCACGGCGCCAGCGGGGTGTAGGAGTGGCAGCTTGGACGTCCAATGGACAGTCTGATGCTGCCACTCTGAAGAGTCAATAAAAAAAGTCTAAAAAGCTTAGGGGCTGTTAAGCAGCCCCCCTGTGCTATGGTGACCTGACTCCAGCCGGGCACCAACTAAAACTGAGGTGCTAGTGGCTCGGGGGCGGGGTATAGAGGAGGATGGACCCAGTGCATCCTGGGAGCAGCAAAAGCTTTAACTGCGTAGTGCCCGTGGATCCAGATCCAGCTATACCCCAAGGTCAACCCTGTGGACCCCCTATGGACCCTGAAGTAGTAAACTCCTTTTCTTCGAGGTCCAATGTGTCCTTGGGGATATTATGGTTGGAAAGATCCAGGCACCAAACAGTTCAAACTTCAGCTCCCAGGATAACGAGGATGCCTCCTGAAAGGGAGGGCATACCCCAGAGAGACCACTTCTCGGGCCCAGGCATCTGTTGTTGTTTGACACCAATAATCCACAAACTGAAGAAGTCGGCCTCCCACCCTAGAATCCCCCAGGAGCCAGCCCGCCCCATCAGGCCCAAGGGTTTGTCGTCCGATTTAGAAGCAGGACGTCTTGCCGGACCAGACCTCTTAGTTTGTCGCTTGAGAAAACTAGGTCGGCTTAGAGGAAGACTGTTGCCTTGCTCATCCCTGAGGAGGGAAGGACCGAAAAGAAACCTGTCTAGACTTTATAGTCACCGTAGATGGCAGACCTGCTGAGTTTGAAGCCGCCAGAGTAGCTATAATTTTATCCAACTCTGCTCCAAAAAGTACTTTTCCATAGAAAGGTAAGACTTCTAGCGCTCTCTTTGATCCTGTATCGTCCTCCAGGATCTTAACCAAAGGACCCTGCGTGCCACCATCGAAGCTGCTGATGCTTTAGAAGCTAAAATTCCAGCAACTACAGCAGCTCCTCCCAGATAGGAACCCGCTTCCCGTATGTGGGAGATCTATATCGTCTGTTCTCTGGTAGCATCTGGTAGAGTCTTCCAACGCCCCATCCATTCTTCATCAGCTTTGGCTACCCAGGCTCCAGATGATGAAAATATTGCCTTATTATTATTATCCTATATTTATATGGCGCCACAAAGGTTCCGCAGCGCCTTACACAGTACATAAATGAGCACACAAGAAAAAACAAGAGATATGGTAAGAACTTACCTTTGTTATCTCTGTTTCTGCGAAGTCCATAGGGTCCACAGGGTTGACCTTGGGGTTATAGCTGGAACAGGATCCATGGGCACCACACAGTTAAGCTTTTAGCTCCCAGGATGCACTTGGGTCCTCCTCTATACCCCGCCCCGGAGCCACAGGCACCTCAGTTGGTAAGCAGCCTAGGCCGGAGGAGAATATGGAACAGAGAGAAGGAAGACTGGAACACACAAGAAACCATACTCACAGCAATAGGAGACGGAAAACCGGTGACCAGCCACACAGCCCATTTGAAGCCAGGTGCGTCAGGGCGGGCGCCCTGTGGACCCTATGGACTTCGTAGAAACAGAGATAACAAAGGTAAGTTCTTATCATATCTCTTGTTTTCTACTTCAGGGTCCATAGGGGGTCCACAGGGTTGACCTTGGGGATGTCCCAAAGCAGTTCAACTAAGGGCGGGGACGCTCCTGTGCTGAAAGGAGCACCCGGCGCCCAAAGGAAGCATCCTGAGAGGCGAAGGTGTCAAACGCATAGAACCTCAAAAACGTTTGAATAGAAGACTAAGTGGCTGCCTTACACAGCTGAACAGCAGAAGCGCCACGTCTAGCAGCCCAAGAGGGACCCACAGAACGAGTGGAATGAGCCTTAACAGAGGCTGGCACAGGTAAACCCTCTTGTGCATAAGCCTCACAAATAACGGAACGAAGCCAACGGGCTAACGTTTGTTTGTTGGCAGGCCAACCCCTCTTGTGAAAACCAAAGAGGATAAACAAGGAATCAGACTTCCTAACCGAAGCCGTCCGGTCTACATAAATTCTAAGCGCCCGGACCACATCTAAGGAAGTCTCACCAGCTGAAAGATCAGGGGACTGAAAAGCTGGCACAACAAGTTCCTGATTAATGTGGAACTTCGAGACCACTTTGGGCAAAAACTCAGGACGAGTGCGGAGCACCGCTCTGTCCTGGTGAAAAATCAGGAAAGGAGGGCGACAGGAAAGTGCCCCCAATTCAGACACCCTCCTGGCCGAAGCAATTGCCAGGAGAAAAACCGTCTTAAATGTCAGCCACTTGAGCTCCACCGCCTCAAGAGGCTCAAACGGAGGACCCTGCAGGACCCGTAGCACCACCGCCAAGTCCCAAGGAGCCACAGGAGGCACAAAGGGAGGCTGGATCCTGAGAACACCCTGGAAAAAGGTGTGAACGTCTGGTAGTATTGCAATCCGCCGTTGAAACCACACGGACAAGGCGGACACATGAATCTTCAGAGATGCAAGGCGTAAGCCGAGATCCAATCCTGACTGAAGAAATTCCAAGATCCTAGAAACTCGGAACACCTGAGGATCATAATGTCTGGACTCACACCACTGAAAGTAAGTGTGTCACACTCTGTGATAAATCCGTGCTGAAGCAGGCTTGCGTGCCCTGAGCATGGTACCAATAACCGAACTGGAGAAGCCCCGAGACCTCAAGACGGCTGTCTCAAGAGCCACGCCGTCAAAGACAGCCGACCCAGATCCGGGTAAAGGCAGGGCCCCTGAGACAACAGGTCCCGACGCTGAGGAAGAAGGTACGGAGCGTCGATGGAGAGGCTCCTGAGATCGGAGTACCAAGGACGTCTGGGCCACGCCGGAGCTACCAGCACGAGCATGCCGCCGTCCTGCTTGAATTTCCGCAGAACCCGAGGAAGCAGGGATAGCGGAGGAAACAGATACACCAGGTGAAACGTCCATTTCACCGACAGCGCGTCCACCAGACTTGCGCCTGCGTCTCTTGTCCTTGACCCGTAAACGGGCAACTTGTGATTGTGACGGGAGGCCATCAAGTCCAGCTCCGGCAGTCCCCACCTGTCCACGAGTAGCTGAAACACCTCTGGGTGAAGCGACCATTCCCCGGGATGCACGTCGTGACGGCTGAGGAAGTCCGCCTCCCAATTGAGGACTCCGGGGATGAAGACTGCCGAGATCGCCGGAATGTGACCCTCCGCCCAAGTCAGGATACGACACACCTCCGACATCGCTGCCTGACTGCGAGTTCCGCCTTGGTGGTTGATATACGCCACCGTGGTGGCGTTGTCGGACTGCACCTGTACCGCCCTTCCGTGAAGAGCGGGGCCGGACGACTGCAGGGCCCTGTATACTGCCCGCAGTTCCAGGATGTTGATGGGGAGAAGTGCTTCTTCCGCTGACCAATGACCCTGAAGCGACAAAGAGCCGGTCACTGCCCCCCAACCCCGGAGACTGGCATCCGTCATGAGCAGGACCCAGTCCGGGATCCAAAATGGGCGCCCCTCGACCAGATGAGCTGTCTGAAGCCACCAAGCTAAAGATTGCCGAACGTCCGGAGACAACACCAGCACCTGAGAGCGAATCCGGTGAGGTAACCCGTTCCATTCTGATAGAATCAGCCCCTGCAGGGGCCGGGAATGGAACTGGGCAAATTCCACCATGTCGAATGTCGACACCATGGACCCCAGAACTCTCATAGCCGAATGGACCGACAGGCGGCAACGGCTCAGGCAACTGCGTATCCGCAGCTGTAGGGAGGCGACCTTCTCCGGAGTCAGGAAGATCCTTTGCTGACGCGAATCCAGCAGGGCTCCCAAATGAACCATCCGCTGTGATGGAATCAGGGAGGACTTTTTCCAATTTATCAACCACCCGTGTGCTTGCAGGCAAGCGATCGTCAGGTGGAGATGTTGAAGCAGTACCTCCGGGGAGCTCGCCAGCAACAGGAGGTCGTCCAGATACGGCAGCAGCCGTACATTCTGGTTCCGAAGATGTGCGGCCATGACCGCCATAATCTTCGTGAACACCCTCGGTGCCGTGGAGAGACCAAAGGGTAGCGCCCGGAACGGATAGTGGTGTTGAAGGATAGCGAACCTCAGATACCGCTGGTGTGAAGATGCTATCGGAACATGGAGGTAGGCGTCCTGGATGTCCAGGGACACCATGTAATCCCCCGGTTCCATCGCCAGAATGATGGAACGTAACGTTTCCATCCTGAACTTGGGAACTCTGAGGAATTTGTTCAGAGACTTCAAGTTGAGGATAGGGCAATGAGAACCATTGGGTTTCTGCACCAGAAACAGAGACGAATAATACCCCGTCCCTCGTTGTGATAGAGGAACGGGAACAATGACCCCTGCTTTCAGCAAGGACTCTATAGCCTCCTGAACCTGTAACGCCTTGGCCTTGTCCTGAGAAGGACTTGTGCAGAAAAACTGGTGGGGTGGTCTGTGCCGAAAAGACAGGGCGTACCCCTGGGAGACCACTTCTCGAACCCAGGCATCCGTGGGTTCGAGAAGTGGTCTCCCACTTCCTATTCCTTCCTATTGGCACTGGGCAAATAGAAGAAGTCGGCCTCCCACTCTGAGGTCCCCCAGAGGGAGGCCCGTCCCATCAGGCCGCAGGTTTATCTTCCTGCTTGGAAGAAGGGCACCGAGCACTCCAGGATTGCTTCTTGGGTTTAGAGGCAGTCTTACTCGCAGACTGTCTCGGGAAGGACTGACCTTTCGCCTTACCCTGAACCCGAAAGGAACGAAAAGCCGAACTCCGAACCTTAGCAGGCAGTGCTGCCGAAGGGAGGAAGGCCGACTTGGATTTAGCCAGGGTGTCCACTATTTTGTCCAAGTCCGGACCAAATAGTAATTCCCCATTGAAAGGTAAGGCCTCCAGACCCTTCTTTGAATCAGAGTCCGCTCTCCAGGACCGCAACCACAAGGATCGGCGGCCAGACACCGCTGCAGCCGATACCCGCGAGGTCAGCAGACTAGCATCTAAAGAAGCTTCACCAATGTAAGAAGCAGCGTCCCTCATTTGTCCCAACAACGCCCGCTGGACATCCGGAGCGTCGTCCGGGAAGGTATCTTCCAATGCATTGGCCCACCCCTCAATGGCCTTGGCCACCCAGGAGATGGCCATGGACGGTCGGGCCACCGCCCCGGAGAGGGAGTAAATAGACTTTAAGCAAGTCTCAACTTTCCTGTCCGTGGGATCCTTCAGCGAGGATATCGACGGTAATGGTAAGGTGGCGCCCCGAGTTAAACGGGTGACATGGGAATCCACCGCCGGTGGAGTTTCCCATTTTTTACAATGTGCCTCAGGGAAGGGGTAATTAGAAGCCAACCGCTTCTGAGGAAGGAATCTCTTACTGGGCGCCTGCCAAGCTACCGCCATATGATCCGTCAACTGATCCGACAGGGGAAACACCGCAGAAGCCACCTTAGTTTTTTTGAAACTAGGAAACTTCGACTTAGGAACCGGTGCCTCATCCTCTATAAGAAGAATAGCTCGCACCGCCCTAACTAGTGCTCGCACATTAATGGACGACTTGGTATCCATTTCCTGGACCGAGGCGTCCGAGTCAGTGTCATCAGGGACCTCCCCATCATCTGAGGAACCCTCTGAGTCCGATACCTGAGCAGCCCGTGTCATGAGTGGGCGTTTTGAAATCCTAGAAGGCATGTCAGTCTGCAACATTGACTGAAAAGCCGAGGAAGCGGCCGCCAAATTTTGCACGGAGTTGGAGAGCACATCCACCCATGGTGGAGGAGTCGCCATAGGGGCCTGAAAAGGTACCACAGGCTGCTGCGGCACAGGGGAAGCCTGTATATACATAGGCAACCCCGCATAGGGACCTACTGATTGAGACCCAGGAGGACTCCGCAATAACTGCGGGACACCCGGGGAATGGGGGATGGTCGGCTGGGGCACCGCCCTAGTAGGGAGAGCAGTCGGGACCGACAGACGGTCCGCAATAGACACCAGCACTTGAGAAAACATCGCCCACGGTGGTTCCTGCGCCAGAGAAGGTCTGGATGGGCCAGGAGCCACCTGGCATCGACTACACAGGCCATCCTGTGACAAATCCTCCCTATCTACTCCTGCAGAACAGCGTCCGCAGGAGGCCAACACCGGAGCCACTGAGCGCTTAACCTCCTCGTCTGACATGACAGAATATATTATATATCTGGCACCAGGGTAGAAGTAAAACGCACTCACCGGTGTGCTGAACAACAGCCCACAATATGGCACTGAGTAGCACACAACTGTTTGTGACGGACCTCACAAATACGTGATCTATATAAGTGAGGTCAGTAGAAACGCCCCTCCCCCACACACCTGTAGGGCTTGTAGGAGAAGTAAAGGGATAGGTATAAGCTGACAGTAAGCGGAAAATAAGCACAGACAGGCAGCACTAGCAAAAGTCACATACCATGCAGGAAGATATACTCACTGCACCTTTCCACTACAATCAACCTCCCAGATTCAGTGTCTGGGAGGGCTATAGTGCTGTGTACGCTGTCCTTAATCAGGGGAGAGGTACACAGGGGGACCGGTCCGCGTGCTCCCCGAGATCTGCGCTGCCACTGGGAAAATGGCCGCTGGAGACCTCAGAGGAGGAGTGGCCGAGTAGATGCAGCTCAGCGACGCCAGACTACGTGCTGAAAGGCGCGCTGAGCTGAGGGGAGGAGCCGCTGACAGGGAAGGCTTCCTCCCCTGGCTGGCCATAACCCCAGGGATGCTGGCTTCCCGCTTGCCCCTTTATCCCTGGTGGTCTAGTGGTCCCATGGGTTATGGGGGGGGCCCGCCGCCACTGCCAGCAGCCTCCGGTCTCTCCCCAGGACCGGAGGCTAAAGGACTGCATTTAAGGCATTCCGCGCGCCGCCGCTAGCCAGCGACGCGCGGCTTACCTGAATCCCCGGCGACTCCGGCAGCAGTCCTGGGAGGTAGACAGAGTCCGGCTAGTACGGACTCTGCCCTCCCGCCGCGATCCCCAGATCAGTACTGGCGTTGCGGCGCCAGTCGGGGATCAGAGCGGCAGCGTAGGCGTCTGTACAGACAGCCCTTCGCTGCCGTCTGTAGTAAAAAGAGATTAAAAATAAATAAAATCTAACTTAAAATAAAAAGCTTCTGGGGGCTGCTCCTGCAGCCCCCCTGCGCGGTGACCGACTCCGGCCGGGCACCAACTTATACTGAGGTGCCTGTGGCTCGGGGGCGGGATATAGAGGAGGACCCAAGTGCATCCTGGGAGCTAAAAGCTTAACTGTGTGGTGCCCATGGATCCTGTTCCAGCTATAACCCCAAGGTCAACCCTGTGGACCCCCTATGGACCCTGAAGTAGAAACAGTTAATAGTAATACAAAACAATGCAGGACAAGGACAGGCTTCAATGTTCTTATCTGTGGAATCCTTCAGAGAAGATGCTGACGGAATAGGCAATGTAGTATTTCTGATTAAATGTGTTACATGAGCATCCACAGTAGGAGGTACCTCCCGCTTAGTACATACAGAAACAGGGAAAGGATACGATGATGTTTTTCTCTTATGCACATAAAAACGTTTACCAGGGTTACACCATGCCTCATCCGTAAGCTCAGTGAGCTGTTCAGATACAGGACTGTTTTGCCCACCTTCGGTGGTGATTAAACACTGGAGCCTTCTTACTATGAGCTGGTTCATCATCCTAAATGCTGAAGATTGATTTAACCCCCCTCACCAAAGAAGGAACATCCAGTGTGAACGGATGGACCTCCACCCCCGAGCTTGACCCTGAGAGGAGCCCTGAACATCATCTTATTCCCCTGCTGATGCGTCTGAATCCATATGCTGAGCAGACTGATAAATATATAACTTGCGCTAAGGCACCTTAGTAACTACCGGTCTGCTATCAGCATTAGATGGTGCCATACTCTGACACTCTGACTAGGATGGCCATAAACATCCCTCCATGGGATGCATAGAAGGTGCAAACATAGCATGCTGTGTACACCCCATCCAAGGAGGCATCGTGGGAGCAGCCATACCATCCACAAACTGCTTCAGGGAACAAACAGGCCATACATGATTTACATGAAACCAGCACAGGGCCCCCCCCTCCTGTTTCCCTTTATATTTTTACATGGTCAGTAAAGGCAATAGATGCAATGTTATGTGACAGCCTTCACCTAATCTTAATAAATGTGAAGTACTCAAAGAAAAACCTCCACCCCAAGAGGATGGAGAGAAAACAGTGATAGTTATAAATGACAGACAGAAATAAAAGACAGTGGACCTCATTCAGAGGCGGTCGTTAGATGCAAGCGGTCGCTCTGAATGAGGGCGGCTGCTTGCATCTTGTAGTGCCGCCTCTTGGTCGATCGCTAAGCTGTGGTTTACCACCCACAGCTCTAGCGACTGACCAGGGTGATGGTCGCGATGGGCAAGACCATCGCGACCATCGGGGCTTGTGACGAGACCCTAAGGTTGGGTCTCGGCACTCGCAAGCCCCAGGGAGCTTCCTGCTCTGATCGAGTGATGTCAGTGGGGCCGCCCACAAACGGGAGGCGTTTCTTCAGGAACGCCTCCGTTTGGTCGGCCACGCCCCTAGCGACGGAGCGTCCGTCGCTAGCCAGGTCTCGCGCATGGCGGAGCCGGCTCCGACGTGCGCATGCCCAGTGGGGGAGCATCGACCCAGTTGCGAGCGCTCAGCGCTTGCAACTGGGTCTGAATGACCCCCATTGTCAATAGCAGTTAGCAAACAGTCACATACAATGCATATGTAATATAATTACAATGGACTCACAAACACCAGGAATGGTAGGATATAGAGTCCTATATACCTTAACGAAAGGGGAGATATACAGGGACACTGACCTTAGACCAACAGCTACAGCAGCGCACTGGTAGTGGACGGTGAGCATCTCAAATACACGCAGAGGGTAGGTGGAGCAACCCAGACACGCAAAACCCTTCGTAGGGACTGCGTCTGGGTTGGGGAGAAGTGCCTAATTGCCCTAAGCTGCATCAACCAGCCAGGTACGCTGGCCTCATGACAGCAGATGTGTCTGCTGCCGATCCCCGGCGTCAGACGATAAGCCCCCGGCGGTCTAGTGAGGACGCAGACACTCCTAGGCCCTGACTGCAGCGCCTTCCGGTGAATCTACAGCGCCGGAAGGAGTGCCGCGTATGATTCTTCGTAAAGCGAGGATTCGCCTTACCTGACAACTCCGTGCGTCTGGTTGCAGTCCGGGTACCAGCATTGCTGCTAGCATGCTCAGCCGAGACCCGCCGGAATCACCAGCCCTGTTACTGGTGGAGGTAGATGGAGTCGCAGTACATGCGTCTTAATTCAGACGCTTAGTACTAACAATCCAAAACAGATAATAAAAATAAGCAGTCTTGAGCAGACCCCTGTTACAAAGGTGCGTCTTAATCCTGCCGTACCAAACATACAACCAAAGGCCTGTGGCTAGGGGCGGGGTATATATGGAGGAGGACCAGAGGCATTCTGGGAGCTATAACTGTTTGGTGCCTGGATCTCTCCAACCATAAATATCCCCATGGTATCCCTGTTGGCCCTGACGAAGAAAATGGGTTTAAAGTACTGGGTCAGGTATTTTGGGGGGCTGTATGGATGGGACAGGTGGGTGCAGCAAGTATATTTTTAACAACTGCACTTTATAGACAAAAATATACTAGCACCCATTATAATGTACCCCCAATTTAAGAAACAAAGATAATTTTTACCAAAAAAAAAATAGCTATATATATATATATATATATATATATATGCATATATCAGTCTTTTGACTCAATTTAAGAACCCAAAATACTTTTATTAGGGCTATTAATACACTTCTATATAGATTTCCAGTGTCAGTTAGGCTTTTTATGGGGTACAGACTGATTTCCCCAAAATGTGCTGTACTTTTCGCTTGTTTCGCTATGCGCAGTTTTCACACGTATGTTTTCACAAGTTTTGCAATTGGATAGGGCGAAAAACTGCGTGCAGCTGACGGTGACAGATCGGATCACGGGAACGTCACATCTCAGTAATGTCAGATACCCAAGTACAGTGTGCCGCTGCGTGGAGCTGGCAGTGACAAATCGGATCACGGGAACATCACATTTTTTTTATCATGTTTTTGTTAGGAGCCCTATAGTTAGGTGTGAAATGCGGAAGTCTGTAGCCTTAATTCCCGTCTCCCATACATCAGCAATCTGAAAACCACAATTGAGCAATTTGAAGATTTATTGCCCAATTTTAGGATTTCCCAACCGAGCAATCTGCGCCCATACATTACAGATCTTTTTCAGTGATTTGCAGATCGATTGCAGCAAACACAGATCTGCCAATCTTGAAAGGCTCCATCATTTTACTATTAACAGCCTGCAAATCTGCTGATCATGTCCATACACTAGCAATTTACAGCCCCAATCCATCTGTGACATCCAACATGTTGGACAATCTGATTGAAGAATTCCAATCACTTTTTGGTTGCGATCTGTGAAGCCCATACATTGCAGATATTTATACACTATCGATTGCTGATGTATGGGGGCCTTTACTGCAGAAAGCGCTGGGCCTGTGCACACATCCGGCCTATTGTGTAGGGCGAGGCTCCTGGATGCGATTTTGCTGTATTGGACCATTATCAGAATTATTAGAAATCGAAGCTATGTACCAATAAATGATCTTCCTTAATTAACTTAAACGGTGTGTGTATTGTGTCATTCATATAACACTGTTGCTGCACTCCTGGACTCTT
Source organism: Taudactylus pleione (assembly GCA_031769625.1). Taxonomy (NCBI): domain Eukaryota; kingdom Metazoa; phylum Chordata; class Amphibia; order Anura; family Myobatrachidae; genus Taudactylus; species Taudactylus pleione. The sequence goes on from JAUIMM010001294.1 coordinate 863,876, forward strand.
TGTTTGCACCGGAGACACCTATGCATAGAGCCATTGAAAGTCTGGGTTATTTGTATTATGCTGCTCATTTATATTACTGAACATACGGATATAAATTAGAGAACACTCACGTTATTTCCGGATAGGTTTGAATTGCATGAGCCTTATAATGAATTGTTATATCTGCATAAAAACAAACCCTGGAGACGACCATTTCTCAGGCTATGGGTCATACAGTTCCAGGGTTAAAGAATTACACTCAAGTCATTCCAAAAAAAATTAATATACATTAAAATATACAATAATATAGGGAGAAATAATGAGTTCACGTTACAGATGATTCCCGAATAAATTACAGGGAGAAATGCATTGATGGGGGAGGGGGGGGGGGGGGGAAGGGGAGGTATTCTCTTGCAGTAAGGTTGAACAACTGGAATTTTGTAGCAGTGGAATGGTTCATCTTGATTGCGTCCCTGATAGGCTCCACCCACACAGAGGTCCTCAGTCCGCGGCAGGCTCCACCCACACAGAGGTCCTCAGTCCGTGGCATGGAACCACCCACACAAAGGTAGTCTGTGGCATGGAGCCACCCCAACAGAAGTCCTCAGACTGTTTCCATGGCAGTCAATCTTGCAGTGTGGAATGTACTTAGTCACATTAATAGGTACTGAGAAGCTAGACAAGCACCAGGCAGTACCCTGCCCAGTCTCGCTCTAACACGGTACGAGATGACGGACAGCGGGGAGTAGAGGTGGGTTGTGTAACCATGCAGAATGGGCAAGAAAAGGGCATGATGCGATATAGGGAATATGGAGAGGGAGGTACATGATTAATGTTGTAGGTGATTTACGGGGGGCAGAAGTCTGCAAAGTAAGGGTGCTGCAACGCCTCGTCTGCTGAAATCCTCTGTACTGGGTTACACTTCAATAAGTTCTGAAAACAAAGAGAATCAGAGTGAGAGAAAAGTGATACAGAAAATAGAGACATCACGGGCTGGTCAGAGGCAGACATGGGGCTAATACTACAGCCCGGGATGGGGATAATGCACAACCCACCAAACCTCCGCCATTTCCCAGGAGACACCTGTTGTCGTGTCTGCAGGAGGCGGAGAAAATATATACACCAGTAATCACAAATAAATCAGAACAGCTGTATCCATTATGAATGATGGATCGGAAGCTACTACTCAGGTCTGGTAACTGCATAACACTCCCCTGTGCTCATTATCCTGTTACGTAATGACAGCATTATCATCCAGCCATCGCTACGTCCCTGTGTGAGTCTTACTGTATCCGGCCATCGCTACGTCCCTGTGTGCGTCTTACTGTATCCGGCCATCGCTACGTCCCTGTGTGCGTCTTACTGTATCCGGCCATCGCTACGTCCTCGTGTGCGTCTTACTGTATCCGGCCATCGCTACGTCCCCGTGTGTCTTACTGTATCCAGCCATCGCTACGTCCCCGTGTGTCTTACTGTATCCGGCCATCGCTACGTCCTCGTGTGCGTCTTACTGTATCCGGCCATCGCTACGTCCCCGTGTGAGTCTTACTGTATCCGGCCATCGCTACGTCCCCGTGTGTCTTACTGTATCCAGCCATCGCTACGTCCCCGTGTGTCTTACTGTATCCGGCCATCGCTACGTCCTCGTGTGCGTCTTACTGTATCCGGCCATCGCTACGTCCCCGTGTGAGTCTTACTGTATCCGGCCATCGCTACGTCCCCGTGTGCGTCTTACTGTATCCGGCCATCGCTACGTCCTCGTGTGCGTCTTACTGTATCCGGCCATCGCTACGTCCCCGTGTGCGTCTTACTGTATCCGGCCATCGCTACGTCCCCGTGTGCGTCTTACTGTATCCAGCATGTAATAATACAAGATATTTAATGCAGCTTTCATGGTTTGTGCATTGGACGTTGAGCGGTAACACTTGGGGTTACGCAGAGACAAGAGGAAGCATCACCAGAAGGTATACAGTGCGATTCCTGCGTCCCATGCGGTGCTTTATATAATATATGGCTGTCATGGAGTTTCTCAGAAAAGGAAATTATTAAATAATAATCTACTTATTTCCTTTTCACTCTTTTGCAGCAATCAATGAACCCAAACAATACATGAAGCAGAGGATGGGTTACTTAGTCCTCTCTGTGTCACCCCCTCCCCTGTAGAATGTAAGCTCTCACGAGCAGGGCCCTCTTCCCTCATGTGCTGTCCCTTCCCGGACTTCTATCATCAACTACTTCCCATTGCCTACAGCGGCACCTGTCCCCTGGGTACTATGACGGCTGATGCAGCAATGTGTATAAACCTTGTACATGTGCTGTACTCTGCGCTGTACTCTGTGCGTCACTTTGTTCTTACTGTTTCTGTTCTTTGTAAAGTGCTGCAGACCCCATATGGCGCCATATAAATGAAGGATAATACAATGAGGTGGATGCAGCGCACTATAGGTCATGTGTATTGTGTAACAAGCTATTTCCTTCCGTACTGAGCATTCGCAGAAGAGATCACATGCAGAAGATAATGGGGTAGATGTATTATAGTGGCACGTTAAGTGCCGCTATAACGCTTCCTGCTTCGCCTCTTTACCGAGGAGAAGCGAGAAGCACTACCGATGAGATGTAAGAACATCTCACCGGCCGGAGAGGGGGAGCGTTAACTCCTCCCTCCGGCGCTACCCGCTACAGACCACATCGCATCAGCCTAGTGCTGATGCGATGTGTGTCAGGCCCGGCCGGCTCCACTGAGCATTCGCGGGATCTCGCAAGTATCGCGAGATCCCCGCGTGCAGCCCTGGAGCCGGTAGCCGCCACAGCAGGGACAGCGCTGTCCCTGCTGTGGGTATAGCCTAGCGCCAGGCTGTAGCTGTCGATAACAACAGCTACAGCCGGCCGACCGGTCAGACGATCTGACCGTTCGTACATAGCCCAGGCTGTCGGGGCTGCTATATCTTGTAGATAGCAGCGCCGATAATGACAGGGGCGCACGGCGCCCCTGTCATTTACCGCCCAGACCCCCGATCATACATCGGGGAGAAACGGTATCAGCGCACTTAACGTGCGCTGATACAGTTTCTGGGCTTCATACATCTCCCCCATTGAGCGGTGAAGGTATGAAGCCATGATAATCCCAATAACTTACATACATCGTCTGCTGGGGCCTCAGTCCTATATGCGACGGCGATTATCATCACTTATAGGATGCGTCCCTATTACTGCTAGCGCCTCATGTCTATGCCGCAGGTAGGCCTGCCTACGCACGCACACCTCCTTCCTCCATCTTGGAAGAGCAGGGTTTGTAGTCCTCATGGCGGCTCATGGGAGAGAGGACTGATGGTGCGTCCTTAGATGACAGTCCCGGTGATGAACGTCCTACAGGAACTTGTTTGGCTCATCAATACAGAAACCACCACGTAGCTTCCCCGATCTCGGCCAGTTCACAGTCAGATTTAATGCGGAAATATATAGTAAGCCAAAATAAACCTAGTCCCAAATGCAATAAGCCTGAGATTTGGTCTGAATGACCATCAGATAGCTGGCAGAAGAATAGCAGAGGGCCAGGACGTCAAAGCCGGCCCAGCTAAGTCTTGTTGGTAAAACGGACCCCGACTTATCCGCCATTTCCGAAGTAGCAGCTTCGATAACATGAATATGGCCATGACGGCGATAGCCAGCTCCTTTGTAGCAGAATTAGTGGCAGACGGTTTATCTTTCTTTTCTCGTCTTCCTTGGGCCTGTAGCGGCGATCACTAGATAGGCTGAACTGAGCCGCTCTGTAACCGCAGCATTCCACAATCTGGCTAATGAGCGCGTGGTGGGAGAGACCACTCCCCTGGGATGAGCACCATGCTGACACAGGGAAGTCCACTTCCAAATTATCCATCCCTGGGATGAACATGGCCAATACTGCTGGGACACACTAATCCACCCAACGGAGTATCCTGCCCGTTGCCATTGTTGCCCCGTTGCAGGTGGCATTGTCCAGCTGGATACAAATGGCTGTAACCTGGAGGAGCCGAGCTCATAGCAAAGCATTTAGCACAGACGGAGAGGTACGTGTAACAGCTGTAATAGCTTATTACTTGCAGGCAGAGAGTATGTCCAATGTTTTAAAAAGGCAATAATTTAAAAGTCATTTAAAAAACGCAGAACAAGGTTGGTTTTGCCTTTTAAATGATTGCCCCTTTAAAACATCATTCAGACTTGCCGATGCCTGCAACTCACAGGCTTTTACATTTAACCCTGAGCTTGAGAATGTCTTTGCCTCTTCAAGGACTAAAGACCCTGCATGTGAAGGTTCCGATTCCCTGCTCCTCATCACGTCAGGCTGGCATCCATGGTCACACCGGTTCTATACCAGATGGAAAGGGGGTGACCCCAGCTGTGGTCGGCTCTCTGCAGCCACCACAAAAAGAATTGATGAGTGGTATTTGCCAAAAAGGGGGTTGAACTGTGACCACTTGGCCAACATCAGGATATGGAGGATCAAACATTGGAGACATGGACTGCACCGGAACAAGATGGCTTCATGCAACGATGGTCTGATAACACAGAGGTTTCACCTGTTTCTGAGCGGCCAAATCATTCTCCTGTAGTAATAGAGTGACCCTTGTGCTGAAAGGCGGTCCGGATATACCATGCGCGGGCGATGTCATGACGACTGTCTAGCATTTCCGCTGCTAGCTGCAAATGGGACAGAGGAGAGGCCGAGCTACTGTAGCGTTTATCCAGGCATAAATCTTACAACTTTCTATCGGAAAACGTGATGCCACGATCGCCGTAACCGTGGCGATTATCATCATCCGATTTATATGGTGCCACAAGGGTTCTTCAGCGCCATTAGCTACTGTAGGTGTAAAACAAGGTACAGACGAGGAACATAACTGTGCATAACTGTGTGGATGATACAGAAGGAGAGGGCCCTGCTCGCCAGCGGGTACAGTCTATGGCACGGGAAATAGAGAGACAGGGAATCAGAGATTGAGCAGGCCGGGCGCCATGCAAATAAACAGAGAGCCTGAGAAAAGGACGTCGGGGAGGACACTGATTACAACAAATATAAAAATGGTTTGGAAAACGCTAATAAATTCGCATTGGGCTCTCTCAATTCACCAACCTGTCTGCAAACTATAAGCAGTGTGTAGGAATGAGGGCGGCACACATGCCAAGCACAAACCAGGGAGTGCCAGAGAGAACGGAGCTCAGAGTACCTGTAACAGATCCCTCCCGGTGGCATTCAGCTTGGGCACAACATTCACCAGGGATGTGGTAGCTGGATACATGGGGTACGGCTGAAACAAAGACCAAAGTCCTGAGATTAGCGGATGATACAGGTCTAGGAGTTTACAGTCCGTCAGTCACAGGATATATAGAAAAGGACAATTCCGCTTCATAAAAGTTTTTATACATAATAGACTCGCGCACGTTCGTATAATTTAGCTGGGCGCCACCCCCCATGAAAGCGTGATGTGCAGCGTAGACAGCAGAACATTAGGCCTATCCTCTGCACCCGGCGAAATGACACATGAAACAGACGGGAGGGAGGTTCCATGGGCGGCTACTAAAGAGGGGCGCGTCTGTCTTTTCCTAACCCAGACCCAACTAGAAAGCATCTACCAGGACATTTAGGAACATGTGTTCCATTTATAACACAAGGCTAGTGATGGAGCCATAGGAGGACATTCAACTAGCCGCAAAGTTATGTACTTATGTTTCTGCGCAAGTTATGGTAAGAAGATCACTCATTTTCCCTCGAAACCCAAAGAAAAGCAAAACTATGTGTATTATATCAGGCAATCAATACCTACATGTTACATAACGCTGGAGCCTACTATGAAACCACGTGGCTAACTGACATTACCCCCATCATCTAAGACTTGGACCCAAGATTACATTTATAGAGATATTAATTTCAGTTCTCAGTATCTTGCTGGGAGAAAAACACCCAAAACTCACTCTTATTTCTCTTGTGCACGTTTAACTCCTACAATTTATGATGAAAAGGCGCAGAAAGACAGAGAGTGGCAATTGCCGCTTGTTGAGTCACTGTGTTCAGGCCTCTCAGCGGATTAGATTTTATCCCACATCTAACACCAATTCCCACACTCACCTTATAGTCTGGTAACTTTGTCATAGCTGGCCACTGCTCTTCCGTTGGAGTCCCAAGCAACGTACAACGGGTTAAGGAAAGCGACAGAACAACATAATTACATGTAACTATGCCAATTGACCCACTCACATTCTTGCACCGACAACCCAAAAAGGATATCGGAAGATCCGCTTCAGTTGGTCATCTACATCATTACCGGGGAACAGCGGCCTCCCGGCATTGGCCAGCTCTGACCAGTGAAGAAAAGAAACCTTGAATTATGGGATGGAGGGGGGTCTGAGAAGAACTGGAGATCAGTCCCTGTCACAATTACTTTATTATGAAATGAAAGAGAGCAGGAACAGCTTTATATCAATGATACATAATTCTATCCCAGTCTGGACATCAAGACACACTGCAATAATCCATTCCCCTCTTTACCTGCAAAGATACAGCCAGCTGACCACATGTCTATGGAAGTAGAGTAAAGTTTGGCACCAAATAGTACGTCAGGCGGGCGATACCAAAGCGTCACCACCTGGAAACAAAGAAAAATGAACATATAGCAAATGGCTAAGGAGATTCCTGTATACCAAGCACGTCAATACAGATCTTACCTCTGCGGAATAACAACGAACCGGGATCCCGAACGCTCTGGCAAGGCCGAAGTCTGCAAGCTTCAACTCCCCGTTCTGAAACAGACAGCGCTCGTTCACACAGGTACTCTACAGCACAAATACTATTACTTACACACACTACAGAAAGTAGGTGTATGCGCCCAGAAATGTGTGGTTACAATGCGACACCCTGAATAATACATTACAGATTTCATATGACGTATACACTGAGAGCTGACCTATCCTTATCCTTATTCTGTGCAACGTACCCCACACAGAGCCGACCTATCCTACTCCGCATTCTATGTGACGTATCCTCACAGAACCGATCTATCCTAAGCATCATTCTATGTGATGTATCCTCACACAGAGCCGACCTATCCTAAGCCTCATTCTATGTGACGTATCCTCACAGAGCCGACCTATTCTAATCCTCATCTATGTGACGTATCCTCACACACAGCAGACCTATTCTAATCCTCATCTATGTGACGTATCCTCACACACAGCAGACCTATTCTAATCCTCATCTATGTGACGTATCCTCACACAGAGCTGACCTATCCTAAGCCTCATTCTATGTGACGTATCCTCACACAGAGCTGACCTATCCTAAGCATCATTCAATGTGACGTATCCTCACACAGAGCCGACCTATCCTAAGCCTCATTCTATGTGACGTATCCTCACACAGAGCCGACCTATCCTAAGCCTCATTCTATGTGACGTATCCTCACACAGAGCTGACCTATCCTAAGCATCATTCAATGTGACGTATCCTCACACAGAGCTGACCTATCCTAAGCCTCATTCTATGTGACGTATCCTCACACAGAGCTGACCTATCCTAAGCATCATTCAATGTGACGTATCCTCACACAGAGCTGACCTATCCTAAGCCTCATTCTATGTGACGTATCCTCACACAGAGCTGACCTATCCTAAGCCTCATTCTGTGTGACGTATCCTCACACAGAGCTGACCTATCCTAAGCATCATTCAATGTGACGTATCCTCACACAGAGCTGACCTATCCTAAGCCTCATTCTGTGTGACGTATCCTCACACAGAGCTGACCTATCCTAAGCATCATTCAATGTGACGTATCCTCACACAGAGCTGACCTATCCTAAGCATCATTCAATGTGACGTATCCTCACACAGAGCTGACCTATCCTAAGCCTCATTCAATGTGACGTATCCTCACACAGAGCTGACCTATCCTAAGCCTCATTCTATGTGACGTATCCTCACACAGAGCTGACCTATCCTAAGCCTCATTCTATGTGACGTATCCTCACACAGAGCTGACCTATCCTAAGCATCATTCAATGTGACGTATCCTCACACAGAGCTGACCTATCCTAAGCCTCATTCTATGTGACGTATCCTCACACAGAGCTGACCTATCCTAAGCATCATTCAATGTGACGTATCCTCACACAGAGCTGACCTATCCTAAGCCTCATTCTATGTGACGTATCCTCACACAGAGCTGACCTATCCTAAGCCTCATTCTGTGTGACATATCCTCACACAGAGCTGACCTATCCTAAGCCTCATTCTGTGTGACGTATCCTCACACAGAGCTGACCTATCCTAAGCATCATTCAATGTGACGTATCCTCACACAGAGCTGACCTATCCTAAGCATCATTCAATGTGACGTATCCTCGCACAGAGCTGACCTATCCTAAGCCTCATTCTATGTGACGTATCCTCACACAGAGCTGACCTATCCTAAGCCTCATTCTATGTGACGTATCCTCACACAGAGCTGACCTATCCTAAGCATCATTCAATGTGACGTATCCTCACACAGAGCTGACCTATCCTAAGCCTCATTCTATGTGACGTATCCTCACACAGAGCTGACCTATCCTAAGCATCATTCAATGTGACGTATCCTCACACAGAGCTGACCTATCCTAAGCCTCATTCTATGTGACGTATCCTCACACAGAGCTGACCTATCCTAAGCCTCATTCTGTGTGACATATCCTCACACAGAGCTGACCTATCCTAAGCCTCATTCTGTGTGACGTATCCTCACACAGAGCTGACCTATCCTAAGCATCATTCAATGTGACGTATCCTCACACAGAGCTGACCTATCCTAAGCATCATTCAATGTGACGTATCCTCACACAGAGCTGACCTATCCTAAGCCTCATTCAATGTGACGTATCCTCACACAGAGCTGACCTATCTTGAGCCTAGAGACATTATACAACGGAGCAGCTCCCCACCTATACACAGGACAAAGGTCTGCATATCTGAGGAGCAGATGGCCTATTATACCGAGCCAGCCAGCTTATGTGCGCTATATACCCATCTACCCTCATGTCTGGAGGCCACTGCGGATTCTCACCCTGTTGATGAGCAGATTCTGCGGCTTGAGGTCTCGGTGCAGAACGTTGCGGCTGTGACAGAACGCCAGACCTTTCAGCAGCTGATACATGAAGGACTGACGAGACAGGAAGCAGAGTGGTTAGGGCCAGTAATGCTTTATAGAAGTTATAATACACCCTGACCAATACAGATTATTATGGAACAAGGGTAGGAGTTAGTCTGGGTCTGATTCAGTCGTCACTAAACTCTATTGTGTGTCACATAAAATAAGATTCAAAATTATTTTATTCTAAAACACAATCCTGTAGTAAACAGAGGGCACTGCCAGGCAGAGCTTTGGTAACATTCAAAATGGAACAGACAGACACAGAAAGCAGGTGCGCCCACCAAAACAAGTCGGCACCACAACACACACCAAGTGTGCCCGCCAAAACAGGTCGGCACCACAATACACACCAAGTGCGCCCACCAAAACAAGTCGGCACCACAACACACACCAAGTGTGCCCGCCAAAACAGGTCGGCACCACAATACACACCAAGTGTGCCCGCCAAAACAGGTCGGCACCACAATACACACCAAGTGCGCCCACCAAAACAAGTCGGCACCACAACACACACCAAGTGTGCCCGCCAAAACAGGTCGGCACCACAACACACACCAAGTGTGCCCACCAGTACAACAAATGACAATTGAAAAACAGATAACAAATAGCCAGTTGGTGTCATTATACCGGCCTTTCAGACAGATCATAACATACCAATATCTATGGTGGCCCAGCCACGGCCTTTTACGCGACGCAGGTGGCCCAGCCACGGCCTTTTACGCGACGCAGGTGGCCCAGCCACGGCCTTTTACGCGACGCAGGTGGCCTTATAGGCAATAGACAGATAAATCTCACCTTAACAATCTCTGGGTCCAAGTCCCCATTACAGCTGTCAAAGTACTTCTTCAGGTCCTGAAATACAGAGGAAGAAGAGCCGATGATCATGGATACACCAACACTACTAGAGGGGTCATGGATTTGAGATGTTCCCTGTGCAAATTGCCCAATACCACATTATAATGTTATATATCAGGGGCAGCCAGCTTATCCACCATGATCATGTCTGACCCTCCAGCTGCCCGGGCACTCACAGCAGGCACCCACAGCGGGGCATTGCACCCGTGCCAATTGTCGTCACACAGGCGTAAATCAGTGATCGCAGCACAGAACCTGCACATTGGATAGAAGACAGCCGCTCACCTGATCACAGTACTCAAACACGAGCGTCAGCTTCTTGTCACTGTGAAGAACGTCATGTAACCTGTTAACAAACAATTTACTGTCAGCCTGGAAACGCGCACACACATCATCCCCGGGGGCATTACTGGGTGCAGCCTGGAAACGCGCACACACATCATCCCCGGGGGCATTACTGGGAGCAGCCTGGAAACGCGCACACACACATTATCCCCGGGGCCATTACTGGGAGCAGCCTGGAAACGCGCACACACATTATCCCCGGGGGCATTACTGGGTGCAGCCTGGAAACGCGCACACACATCATCCCCGGGGGCAGTACTGGGAGCAGTCAGGAAACGCGCACACACATCATCCCCGGGGGCAGCACTGGGAGCAGCCTGGAAACGCGCACACACATCATCCCCGGGGGCATTACTGGGTGCAGCCTGGAAACGCGCACACACATCATCCCCGGGGGCATTACTGGGAGCAGCCTGGAAACGCGCACACACACATTATCCCCGGGGCCATTACTGGGAGCAGCCTGGAAACGCGCACACACATCATCCCCGGGGGCATTACTGGGTGCAGCCTGGAAACGCGCACACACATCATCCCCGGGGGCAGCACTGGGAGCAGTCAGGAAACGCGCACACACACATCATCCCCGGGGGCAGCACTGGGAGCAGCCTGGAAACGCGCACACACACATCATCCCCGGGGGCAGCACTGGGAGCAGCCTGGAAACGCGCACACACACATCATCCCCGGGGGCAGCACTGGGAGCAGCCTGGAAACGCGCACACACACATCATCCCCGGGGGCAGCACTGGGAGCAGCCTGGAAACGCGCACACACACATCATCCCCGGGGGCAGCACTGGGAGCAGCCTGGAAACGCGCACACACACATCATCCCCGGGGGCAGCACTGGGAGCAGCCTGGAAACGCGCACACACATCATCCCCGGGGGCAGCACTGGGAGCAGTCCAGCTAACCAACGATTACATGCCACATGTATGTATAGGGAACTCACTAATCTATCATCACCGGGCTATGAGGCCGCGTACACCCTGCTCCCACAATAATTCACCATTAATAGCCAGCTGCCTCCTTACCTAACAATGTTCTTGTGCTTTAGCTCTTTCAGTAAGCAGATCTCCCGCAGTGCCGAGCTGGGAACACCCTGCAGAGACAGAGACAGCCGCATGTGGTCACAGCAGAGACAGAGACAGCCGCATGTGGTCACAGCAGAGACAGAGACACCCGCATGTGGTCACAGCAGAGACAGAGACACCCGCATGTGGTCACAGCAGAGACAGAGACACCCGCATGTGGTTACAGCAGAGACACCCGCATGTGGTTACAGCAGAGACACCCGCATGTGGTTACAGCAGAGACACCCGCATGTGGTTACAGCAGAGACACCCGCATGTGGTTACAGCAGAGACACCCGCATGTGGTTACAGCAGAGACACCCGCATGTGGTTACAGCAGAGACACCCGCATGTGGTTACAGCAGAGACACCCGCATGTGGTTACAGCAGAGACACCCGCATGTGGTTACAGCAGAGACACCCGCATGTGGTTACAGCAGAGACACCCGCATGTGGTTACAGCAGAGACACCCGCATGTGGTTACAGCAGAGACACCCGCATGTGGTTACAGCAGAGACACCCGCATGTGGTTACAGCAGAGACACCCGCATGTGGTTACAGCAGAGACACCCGCATGTGGTTACAGCAGAGACACCCGCATGTGGTTACAGCAGAGACACCCGCATGTGGTTACAGCAGAGACACCCGCATGTGGTTACAGCAGAGACACCCGCATGTGGTTACAGCAGAGACACCCGCATGTGGTTACAGCAGAGACACCCGCATGTGGTTACAGCAGAGACACCCGCATGTGGTTACAGCAGAGACACCCGCATGTGGTTACAGCAGAGACACCCGCATGTGGTTACAGCAGAGACACCCGCATGTGGTTACAGCAGAGACACCCGCATGTGGTTACAGCAGAGACACCCGCATGTGGTTACAGCAGAGACACCCGCATGTGGTTACAGCAGAGACACCCGCATGTGGTTACAGCAGAGACACCCGCATGTGGTTACAGCAGAGACACCCGCATGTGGTTACAGCAGAGACACCCGCATGTGGTTACAGCAGAGACACCCGCATGTGGTTACAGCAGAGACACCCGCATGTGGTTACAGCAGAGACACCCGCATGTGGTTACAGCAGAGACACCCGCATGTGGTTACAGCAGAGACACCCGCATGTGGTTACAGCAGAGACACCCGCATGTGGTTACAGCAGAGACACCCGCATGTGGTTACAGCAGAGACACCCGCATGTGGTTACAGCAGAGACACCCGCATGTTACAGCAGAGACACCCGCATGTTACAGCAGAGACACCTGCATGTTACAGCAGAGACAGAGACACCCGCATGTTACAGCAGAGACAGAGACACCCGCATGTTACAGCAGAGACAGAGACACCCGCATGTTACAGCAGAGACAGAGACACCCGCATGTGGTCACAGCAGAGACAGAGACACCCGCATGTGGTCACAGCAGAGACAGAGACACCCGCATGTGGTCACAGCAGAGACAGAGACACCCGCATGTGGTCACAGCAGAGACAGAGACACCCGCATGTGGTTACAGCAGAGACAGAGACACCCGCATGTGGTTACAGCAGAGACAGAGACACCCGCATGTGGTTACAGCAGAGACACCCGCATGTGGTTACAGCAGAGACACCCGCATGTGGTTACAGCAGAGACAGAGACACCCGCATGTTACAGCAGAGACAGAGACACCCGCATGTTACAGCAGGTACCAGCAACCATCCCATCATTCCCTGGGCCTATCACACAGCCCCTCTCACCTCATCATCATCATCCAGCCGCACACGTTTCAGAGCCACAATCTCATGCGTCTCACGGTTTTTAGCTTTAAACACGGTTCCATAGGTACCTGAGAGAGACAACAGACATGAGAACCTGGAACACGGACTGTATGTAACAAGATGTATCTCCTGTACTGTGAGAGAATTCACACAGGTCACTAGGGATCGGGGGACAGGGCTCCGGCACCAGGAGTAGGGATCGGGGGGACAGGGCTCCGGCACCAGGAGTAGGGATCGAGGGACAGGGCTCCGGCACCAGGAGTAGGGATCGGGGGGACAGGGATCTGTGGCTATGAGCAAGTATCAGGAACAGGACTGTGTGGCTATGAGTAGGAATTGGGGACAGGACTGTGAATAAGGGTAGGAATCAGGGACAAGACTCAGTTGCTAATAGTAGGGATCCGGGACAGGACTCAGAAGTTAACAATAGGGATCAGCAACAGAACTCACAGGATAACGGTAGGGATCTGTGAGGCTATGCATAGGGATCAGGGACAGCACGTTGTGGCTATAGTTAGGGATCTGTGAGGTTAAGGGGATGTGGTTAAGAACCGACAACCGGGATGCCGTCTGCTGGAACCAGAATCCCGATCGCCGAGAGAACACCGGCGCCGGAATCCCGACATGACTGGGGATGCCGACACAGACGGCATCCCAATCATAAAGTGACCGGAGAAAGGTTAGGCTTCAGACAGTGGGGGTTAGGTTCAGGCACCACCGGAGGGAGGGTTAGGCACTAAGAAGGGAAGGTTAGGGTGCAGGAAAGGAGGGCTAGGAGGTAAATAGGACAGGGGAACATTACTCACTGTCCCATCGGGATTTGAACCATCGGGATGCCGCTGTCAGTGTACTGACAGCTGACATCCCGTCCATCGGTATTTCATACCGATTCCAGGCTAAGAATTGGGGACAGTGAACGGAGGCTATGGCTAGGAATACAGTATGTGAGGCTATAGGTAGGGATCAGGGACAGGACTCGGGAGCTATAGGTAGGGATCAGGGACAGGACTCGGGAGCTATAGGTAGGGATCAGGGACAGGACTCGGGAGCTATAGGTAGGGATCAGGGACAGGACTCGGGAGCTATAGGTAGGGATCAGGGACAGGACTCGGGAGCTATAGGTAGGGATCAGGGACAGGACTCGGGAGCTATAGGTAGGGATCAGGGACAGGACTCGGGAGCTATAGGTAGGGATCTCTGAGGCTAGGAGTAGAGATTGGAGACAGGGCGCTGAGACTATAGGTAGGGATCTGTGAGGTATTGGGATCAGGAACATGATCTGACGCTAGGGGTAGGGATCAGGGACAAGACTGAGGCTATAGGTAGGGATCTTTGAGGCTAGGAGTATGGATCAGGGACAGGACTAAAGCTATAGGTAGGGATCTGTGTGACTATGGGTAGGGATCATGGAGATGATCTGACACGGGGTAGGGATCTCCGAGGCTATGGTAGGGAGAGGACCTCTGTGGCTAACGATGGGGTTCGGCACTCAGAGACGTACTAGGCCTTCATCCCCGGCCTCTCCTAGCTGCCCCATGCCGGCTCTCCTCACCCTCTCCGATCTTCTCCAGCTTCTCGTACTTCTGCATGTCTCCGCTGTCAGGCCGCGCTCACACTGCGCATGTGCGTCTCCGGCACGCCCTCCTCATCGGCTATGCAAAGTTGTAGGGCTTTACCAAATGGCAATAGGCTGGTAGGCGGAGTCTGGGCGTGCCTTACATTGCTTTCCTGTATGTCGCAAAGAACGAATCATTTTGCGGGGCGTGGTTATCAGAGTCGCTTAATCTCTGCATTACCTGACCATAAAAGGCGGCAGCCATCTTGGTACACCTTTCTATTGCTTGTGGGCTGTTACCACCCTTTCTACAGGGGCAGCCATCTTGGTACACCTTTGTGTTTGGCTGAGGACGGCAGAAGGGCACGCCCCCGGGGCAAGGAAGAGCCAGGCTGCCTCCTACCATCCTTTATACAGAAGCAGCCATCTTGGTACACCTTTGTTTTGGCTAGGGCAGAAGGGCACGCCCCCGGGGCATGGACAGAGCCAGACTGCCTCCTAGGGGTTGTTACTATCCTTCATTCAGGGGCAACCATCTTGGTACACCTTTGTGTTGGTAGCTGATGGCACTGGTAGCACAGGGCTAGTGCCTGCTGTAAGACGATGACATCAGTAGGCCCCAGTAATAACCACTGGTGGTGTAATCCAGGAAAGGGGACCCCTCCACATTTCGGGGCCCTCACCCAGGACAGTAGATCGCCTCCTGCATAATGATGCAATGGTGGTGAATGGCACTATTGCGGGCCCAACATAAATTGTGTCATTGATAACCAGAGGGCACGGCTGCCATGACTCTCCAGCCATTCCCACTGGGAGGAACCATAAGGGAAGCAGAAGACTCTGCAAATATGGGTGACTCTAGGCAAGAACCTGGGGCACCAAAGCCGGGCACTGCAGGACACAGAGGGGCAAATGCAGCGCCGGGCACATAATGAGTCTAATTACAATTGTAAAATGCGCTCCAAATAAATATTCATAGATTTTCTACTTATCCATAGCAAACGCGTCCCGGTCAGCACAACTAGCTATATATGCCTCCTTACTCCAATGCACACAGGAGCAGATGCCCCTGGGCTATGGCAGGCAATACGGGGTTACAGCAGAGATTCCCAACCTCGGTCCTCAAGGCACATTAGCAGGCCAGGTTTTAGTGATATCCATACAATTATCTGTCAGATATCTGCCCAAGCTGGCTGGCATGAAAACCTGGTAATGTATGGGAGCAAATGACAGTCGAGCCTATAATTTTAAACACTGAAAACAAAAGAAAAAAAAAAAAAAAAAAAGGACAAAATTGTTCAGATTGGTTAAAATACACAAATTTAACCAATTTGTCTGAATGACCATTTTTGGCTATTTTCCAGTGTTTGTAAGCAAATGGACGATTGGCATTTGCTCCCTCCCATACATTACCAGGTTTTCATTCCAACCAGCCAGATATCTGACAGAATTGTATAGTGTACGGCCCAGCGTTATGGTGCATACACACGGGCAGATATGTCAGATGAACGATTTTTGCCTGTATTAAAATGAATGGAATCGTCCAAAACTGACTGCAAACACATCAGATGTCAGATATCGTTATCTTACCATCGGGAACGCTCATCACGCACCTGACAAACGTCAGATTTTTCTTCAGAATTGAACGATTTTTAAAATAAGTTATTGTACAGATCTGAAGGAAAATCTGACCGTGTGTGTGTGTGTGTGTACGCGCCGTTATCTGACCGTGTGTGTGTGTGTGTGTGTACGCGCCGTTATCTGACCGTGTGTGTGTGTATGCGCCGTTATCTGACCGTGTGTGTGTGTGTGTGTGTGTGTGTGTACGCGCCGTTGTGTGTGTGTGTGTGTGTGTGCGTGTGTGCGCGCGCGTGTGTGTGTGTGTGCGCCATTATCTGACCGTGTGTGTTTGCACCAGTAGTGTGCCTTGAGTATCGTGGCTGGGAACCTCTTCATTACAGTAATGGCTGCAAATGCTTCAATATATGCAACATGACCCGCTCCACCAGGTACTGAATGCTCTGCTCCTAGACACCCCACCTAATATATTACTGCAGGCACCTGTGGAACCAGGTAATTGCTGAGAAAGGTGTCACCACAGGTGGCAGGGAGGCTTATTAGCTGGGTAGTCCAGGAGCAGAGCATTTTGTACCTGGTGGAACAGGTCATGTGTAAGGGTCTGAGCATGTGCAATACGGTACCTGGCCGGCCAAGGTCATTCTTAGGTAATAAAGTCACAGGTAGCATATTATAACCTCCCACTGGCCTTCACCATCCACAGGCTGACTACGCCTTGATGGTCATTACTACTAGGGAGTAAGGTAGGTGTGAGGGTGTACCAGTGTGAGTAGTATAGGTGGGAGTAGGGGACGTGTGAGGATGTACCAGTGTGAGTAGTACAGGTGGGAGTAGGGTAGGTGTGAGGGTGTACCAGTGTGAGTAGTATAGGTGGGAGTACCAATGTGAGTAGTATAGGTGGGAGTAGGGGAGGTGTATCAGAGGGGGCAGGTTGCGCGGATTTTGCAGATGAGGGGAATGACAGACATTAGGTTGCAGTAGTTGAGGTGGGGACGGTGGATGAGGGGAATGACATACATCAGGCTGCAGTAGTTGAGGTGGGGACGGTGAATGAGGGGAATGACAGACATCAGGGTGCAGTAGTTGAGATGGGGACGGTGGATGAGGGGAATGACATTAGGTTGCAGTAGTTGAGGTGGGGACGGTGGATGAGGGGAATGACAGACAATAGGGTGCAGGAGTGGAGGTGGGGACGGTGGATGAGGGGAATGACATCAGGGTGCAGTAGTTGAGGTGGGGACGGTGGATGAGGGGAATGACATTAGGTTGCAGTAGTTGAGATGGGGACGGTGGATGAGGGGAATGACAGACATCAGGCTGCAGTAGTTGAGGTGGGGACGGTGAATGAGGGGAATGACAGACATCAGAGTGCAGTAGTTGAGGTGGGGACGGTGGATGAGGGGAATGACATCAGGGTGCAGTAGTTGAGATGGGGACGGTGGATGAGGGGAATGACATTAGGTTGCAGTAGTTGAGGTGGGGACGGTGGATGAGGGGAATGACAGACAATAGGGTGCAGGAGTGGAGGTGGGGACGGTGGATGAGGGGAATGACATTAGGTTGCAGTAGTTGAGATGGGGACGGTGGATGAGGGGAATGACAGACATCAGGCTGCAGTAGTTGAGGTGGGGACGGTGAATGAGGGGAATGACAGACATCAGAGTGCAGTAGTTGAGGTGGGGACGGTGGATGAGGGGAATGACAGACAATAGGGTGCAGTAGTGGAGGTGGGGACGGTGGATGAGGGGAATGACATTAGGGTGCAGTAGTTGAGGTGGGGACGGTGGACGAGGGGAATGACACATCAGGTTGCAGTAGTTGAGGTGGGGACGGTGAATGAGGGGATTGACACATCAGGTTGCAGTAGTGGAGGTGGGGACGGTGGATGAGGGGAATGACATTAGGGTGCAGTAGTTGAGGTGGGGATGGTGGATGAGGGGAATGACATTAGGGTGCAGTAGTTGAGGTGGGGACGGTGGATGAGGGGAATGACATTAGGGTGCAGTAATTGTGGTGGGGACGGTGGACGAGGGGAACAACACATCAGAGTGCAGTAGTTGAGGTGGGGATGGTGGATGAGGGGAATGACAGAAATTAGGTTGCAGTAGTGGAGGTGGGACGGTGGATGAGGGGAATGACAGACATCAGAGTGCAGTAGTTGAGGTGGTAGATGACAGAATTGAAACATCGGTTTCATCTTGGGTAAGAAATGGGCGTATGCCAGCAGGTGTAGAGGGCAGACCAGATGACAGATGCACCAGAGAGTGGAGTGATGGCTGTCACTGGGGCAGCAGGTTGGGAGACTGGGGAAATTGTTGTGCTGTTTATGTGGAGAGAGATTTAAGCAGGGGCGGTCTGACTAGGAAGGGGAAGGACGATGAGTCTAGGTATCATCGGGACATGGAGGTGGCAGAGAGAGACAGTGACTGACCCTTACGTATTAGTGGCTGTATAACCTGGCATCATACCTCACCAACAAAGCTTGTGTACTGGATCTCTGTAGAGCAGGAATAATTAGGGGGGAATCCAGTTAGACGCAGGGTTTACCCTACTGTCAATTCGAGTCATGTCCCAGAGGTGGACCTTTCCTCACAGCTTCAGGAGCTTCGAGAAGAGGTACCTGCGGCAGGTTAAGGTGCAGGGAAAACCCTTCGATTCCACAGAAACTTTAGCGGAATCAGTGAGTTTCCAAGCATTAACCAGTTTTACCGCACAGGGATAATGCTATTTAATTGAAGAACATTTCTTAACAATGCAGGTAATTAGCCGCAGTGTTTAATTGGATTCCCCCCTCTAGTGTCCCAAGTGATGCAATATAGTTTTATCTGTGATATCATCTGGAAAACATGTCTTGCCAGTCATGCCCAAGGACTGGTATAAAAAAAGTAAAAAAAAAAAACCACTAAGGGCCAAATTCAATGCGAATGGAAGGGCGCCGGTAAGGAGCTCCTGGAGCTATTGAATTCAAAGCGCTGTTTTGTCGGGGAAAGCCCATTCTCGCGGTCCTCGTAATTAAACATGGTGTTTAGTCGCGAGAATGGGCATTCTCTAACTAAACTGTTGGCGCGATAGTGTTTCTGAGGCGCGAAGGGCAGAAAACGGCAATGCGCCTGCAGTTTTGTCGGATTTCTTCTCGCATCCCCAGGGGGGTGTGAGAACAAATCCTTCAGCCGCCCAAACAGCGCAGTGAATTGAATAGCTGCAGGAGCTCCGTACCACGGCTAGTCAACTTCGCATTGAATCTAATTCAGCCCCAAGTCCTGAGAATAAAGGTGGTTGTGGCCTCTGTGTGTAGCAGAGTCAATAAACCAGAGGAACTGTACTATTCCCATCATGGCGCTGGGGGAGAGGTGTGTGTGTTTCGCTCCTCATGTAAATGTCTCCATTCCTAAAGAGAGCAAATAACTTAAAATATTTTATTTTCAATTGAGAACCCATTATAAGAGCTTAAAGCCCACATCGTCCACACTGCTAGAACAATTGTCCACGACGACCACAGTCACTGCACGGATAGAAGTGGCTCATGTATGTAGATTTCACATCCTCGTACATTCATCAGATATCGGAGCTGCAGACTCTCCAGTGGGTAATTGTAGTTAGTGTCTGTCCTATAACACAGGTCACACCCTGCAGGTAATAATCAGCAGATTCCGGAGTACTCTCTATGTGCGCTATGTTTGGGGAGATGCTGATAACGATACTGGGGGACAATATGTCCTACTATGGGAGCAGCAGGGCCAGTACCTACATGAGATGAGCTGCTCTCACATTCAGGTCCTACTATGGGAGCAGCAGGGCCGGCACCTACATGAGAAGAGCTGCTCTCACATTCAGGTCCTACTATGGGAGCAGCAGGGCCGGCACCTACATGAGATGAGCTGCTCACACATTCAGGTCCTACTATGGGAGCAGCAGGGCCGGCACCTACATGAGAAGAGCTGCTCTCACATTCAGGTCCTACTATGGGAGCAGCAGGGCCGGCACCTACATGAGAAGAGCTGCTCTCACATTCAGGTCCTACTATGGGAGCAGCAGGGCCGGCACCTACATGAGATGAGCTGCTCACACATTCAGGTCCTACTATGGGAGCAGCAGGGCCGGCACCTACATGAGATGAGCTGCTCTCACATTCAGGTCCTACTATGGGAGCAGCAGGGCCGGCACCTACATGAGAAGAGCTGCTCTCACATTCAGGTCCTACTATGGGAGCAGCAGGGCCGGCACCTACATGAGATGAGCTGCTCTCGCATTCAGGTCCTACTATGGGAGGAGCAGGGCCGGCACCTACATGAGATGTGCTGCTCTCGCATTCAGGTCCTACTATGGGAGCAGCAGGGCCGGCACCTACATGAGATGTGCTGCTCTCACATTCAGGTCCTACTATGGGAGCAGCAGGGCCGGCACCTACATGAGAAGAGCTGCTCTCACATTCAGGTCCTACTATGGGAGCAGCAGGGCCGGCACCTACGTGAGATGAGCTGCTCTCACATTCAGGTCACTAAGGTAGAAGTCATTTTGCCGTCTGTATTAGAGTCCTGCACACAGAGAGGAGGATGTACATGTGCCCGGGGGCTCCTGTCCTGCACACAGAGAGGAGGATGTACATTTGCTCGGGGGCTCCTGTCCTGCACACAGAGAGGAGAATGTGCTCGGGGACTCCTGTCCTGCACACAGAGGGGGTCGATGTGCATGTGCCCGGGGGCTCCTGTCCTGCACACAGAGGGGAGGATGTACATGTGCTCAGGGGCTCCTGTCCTGCACACAGAGGGGACTCCTGTCCTGCACCCAGTGAGCTGGGGCTGCTGTTGGCTGAGGACTAATGGTCACCACAGTAGGTACTGGTTCTGTTGCTGAACGTTGCCGTGTGCTGGGTCACAGACTGGTATCACGGATCGGATGAATTGTTCTGGTCACTGGGGCTCCTGGTTTTGTCTGCGTATGAGCTCTGCATAAAGACCCCCCATACGCAGCAGCTCCCGATGAGTCCCACTCTAAGAGAAAGTATAAAAAATGGAGTTCATTAGGGTCTGGCAGATATTTCAGTCACAGTTACAACATTGCAATCGTAGGGTCGTTCCTCACCCTGTATAGTGCCTACACTGAATGATGGGTCGTACAGTGCAGGGACCCTCCCTCATCCCCGGGCATGCACAACCGGTCATTATCAGCAGACTGACCGCCATGTTCAGGCGATGATGGATGGGGAGCGCGCATGGCTGGTCGTTTTCAACAACAAACTGCAGGATTTGTGAACGATTAAAGAGCGATTGAACGATAACTAGGTCATTATCATTCAATCACTCATTTTAATCGCCAAGTGGATACGCACCTTTACACAGTGAGGGATTGGCCTTATATACAGGTATGAGCCACATAAGGAGTGAGGAGCGGTGGTGAAGGGACAGGCAGCAGATTTGCAAAGCGAGTGGATTGTGATCAAAGTCCATCATTCTTCAGCCCAGCCCTAAACGGCGCCTCCACCCTCCAGTCCAGCCATGCACATCGCCTATGCCCTCCAGTCTGCAGTCTAAATCCGTCAGGCCAGACCTGCACGCCACGCTGCCCTCCAGCCACCGCCTACGCCCTCCAGTCCAGCCATGCACTTCTCCTACGCCCTCCAGCCTAGCCCACCGCCACACCACAGTCCGGCACTGCACACCGCCTCTGCCCTCCACGGCTCCTCCAGCCCAGTCCAGCTCGCTGTCTAAGCCATCCAGCCCAGCACTGCACACCGCCTCAACCCTCCATCCTACCGCCACATCCTTCAGACCGGCATTGCACACCGCCTCCGCCCTCCAGCCCAGCACCTATGCCCTCCAGCCGAGCCCTGCACGCCGCTTCCACTCTCCAATCCAGCTCAGCACTCCCACACCGCCTCCAGCCCAAAGCCTACACCCTTCAGCCCAGCCCACCACCTACGCCCTTCAGCTCAGCCCAGCACACCGCCTCTACCCTCCATCTTATCCCAGATAGTCTCCTCCAGCCCAGCCTAGCATGCCTCCTATGTCTTCTAACAGAGCCCACAGTCTCCACCCAGCCACACAGCCCACTGCCATGTCCTTCAGTTAAGCACGCTGCCTCCACCCTCCAGCACAGCCCAGCACCATGTCCATGCCGCCTACATTCTACAACCCAGCCCGCTGCCTACGCCCTAGACCAGCACACTGCCTGGTGGGCAGGATACCGCAGACTTTTCTTTACCTGTGGAACGGTTCCATTCTGGTTGTAGTAGAACTGCTTACCTCCGCCACAAGGCCCTTTGACAAGACCACGATAACATCCGCATCCGCAATGGTGCTGAGCCGATGAGCAATGACCAACACTGTGCGGCCAGATGTAGCGTGATCCAGGGCTAACTGCACAGTGCGTTCAGACTCGGAATCCAGCGCGCTCGTAGCCTCATCAAGAATCAAGATGCGAGGGTCTTTTAGAAGAGCGCGTGCAATCGCCACCCGCTGCTTCTGGCCGCCGGAGAGGGTGACTCCGCGCTCACCTGTCAGGGAAGAAGTTTGTCACGCAAAGAGCGAAAATATCGACATCAAGTTATTACATGGTCTCCGCCCTCTTCTATCCGACGGCTCGTTCTCAATGCTGGCGATAAGTTACCACCCTGCAGACTTGTACCTATGTGTATTCTATGTAGCACAGGACACAATAAGGAAAGTGATGTAGCAGCTTATAGCAGGTGATCCTCTTTCAACAACTGGAGGCAACATCACTTTCTATACAAGTCACATGACCGGCATGTGGGTGTGGTCAGTTTGCAGAGCACACGCAGCAGAGCTCATGTGGGTGTGGTCAGTTTCAGAGCACACGCAGCAGAGCTCATGTGGGTGTGGTCAGTTTCAGAGCACATGCAGCAGAGCTCATGTGGGTGTGGTCAGTTTGCAGAGCACATGCAGCAGAGCTCATGTGGGTGTGGTCAGTTTGCAGAGCACATGCAGCAGAGCTCATGTGGGTGTGGTCAGTTTGCAGAGCACATGCAGCAGAGCTCATGTGGGTGTGGTCAGTTTGCAGAGCACATGCAGCAAAGCTCATGTGGGTGTGGTCAGTTTGCAGAGCACATGCAGCAGAGCTCACCTAGCGTTGTGTTGTAGCCATCTGGGAAGTTACGGATAAAGTCATCAGCATTCGCCTGTCTTGCGGCTTCACAGACCTCAGCATCGCTGGCGCTCGGCCTCCCAAATCGAATATTTTCCATAATGCTTGTGCCAAACAGGACAGGCTCCTGGGTGATGACAGGAAACCAGTGACGGTACAGGGGAACTGTAGGGTATCATGGGACCCCCTTACCTGGCAATACCGAGTAATACGGGATATGACAGGGGGTGTCAGGTCCCTCCCTCCATCGTCCAGAACCAATAACCACAACCCGACCATGAACAAGCCGGGTAACCCTGAATAGGGGAAAAAATCCCTTTGCCCGCTCTGCTTGTACCTGTGTGTGCGTACCCCTGTACATCTGTTCACCTGAGCCGCCCCCATCCCGTTGCCCTATTCCCGTTCCCCCTCTCTGGGTGGTCTGTACATCATTGTCGCAGAGGCACACTTACGGCCTGATTCATTACAGATCACTACTGAGATCGCAGCTTCAAAAATATGCTTATGATTGCGATCGCAAAGCCAGCATAGAGACACCCACTACTGCTATCTCACATCTGTAATACCTCACAGTCCTGTGTATACATCTGTAACATCAGCCACAGCACAGCCAGCATAGAGACACCCACTACTGCTATCTCACATCCGTAATACCTCACAGTCCTGTGTATACATCTGTAACATCAGCGACAGCTCAGCCAGCATAGAGACACCCACTACAGCTATCTCACATCTGTAATACCTCACAGTCCTGTGTATACATCTGTAA
Organism: Taudactylus pleione; assembly: GCA_031769625.1. Taxonomy (NCBI): domain Eukaryota; kingdom Metazoa; phylum Chordata; class Amphibia; order Anura; family Myobatrachidae; genus Taudactylus; species Taudactylus pleione. Next base: position 888,051 of record JAUIMM010001294.1, read on the forward strand.
CATCAGCCACAGCTCAGCCAGCATAGAGACACCCACTACTGCTATCTCACATCTGTAATACCTCACAGTCCTGTGTATACATCTGTAACATCAGCCACAGCTCAGCCAGCATAGACACCCACTACTGCTATCTCACATCCGTAGTACCTCACAGTCCTGTGTATACATCTGTAACATCAGCCACAGCTCAGCCAGCATAGACACCCACTACTGCTATCTCACATCTGTAATACCTCACAGTCCTGTGTATACATCTGTAACATCAGCCACAGCTCAGCCAGCATAGAGACACCCACTACTGCTATCTCACATCTGTAATACCTCACAGTCCTGTGTATACATCTGTAACATCAGCCACAGCACAGCCAGCATAGAGACGCCCACTACTGCTATCTCACATCTGTAATACCTCATAGTCCTGTGTATACATCTGTAACATCAGCCACAGCACAGCCAGCATAGACACCCACTACTGCTATCTCACATCTGTAATACCTCATAGTCCTGTGTATACATCTGTAACATCAGCCAGCATAGAGACACCCACTACTGCTATCCCACATCTGTAATACCTCACAGTCCTGTGTATACAGGTGTAACATCAGCAACAGCACAGCCAGCATAGAGACGCCCACTACTGCTATCTCACATCTGTAATACCTCACAGTCCTGTGTATACATCTGTAACATCAGCCACAGCACAGCCAGCATAGAGACACCCACTACTGCTATCTCACATCTGTAATACCTCACAGTCCTGTGTATACATCTGTAACATCAGCAACAGCACAGCCAGTATAGAGACGCCCACTACTGCTATCTCACATCTGTAATACCTCACAGTCCTGTGTATACATCTGTAACATCAGCCACAGCACAGCCAGCATAGACACCCACTACTGCTATCTCACATCTGTAATACCTCACAGTCCTGTGTATACATCTGTAACATCAGCCACAGCTCAGCCAGCATAGAGACACCCACTACTGCTATCTCACATTTGTAATACCTCACAGTCCTGTGTATACATCTGTAACATCAGCCACAGCACAGCCAGCATAGACACCCACTACTGCTATCTCACATCTGTAATACCTCACAGTCCTGTGTATACATCTGTAACATCAGCCACAGTACAGCCAGCATAGAGACACCCACTACTGCTATCTCACATCTGTAATACCTCACAGTCCTGTGTATACATCTGTAACATCAGCCACAGCACAGCCAGCATAGAGACACCCACTACTGCTATCTCACATCTGTAATACCTCACAGTCCTGTGTATACATCTGTAACATCAGCCACAGCACAGCCAGCATAGAGACACCCACTACTGCTTTCTCACATCTGTAATACCTCACAGTCCTGTGTATACATCTGTAACATCAGCAACAGCTCAGCCAGCATAGACACCCACTACTGCTTTCTTACATCTGTAATACCTCACAGTCCTGTGTATACATCTGTAACATCAGTCACAGCTCAGCCAGCATAGAGACGCCCACTACTGCTATCTCACATCTGTAATACCTCACAGTCCTGTGTATACATCTGTAACATCAGCCACAGCTCAGCCAGCATAGAGACACCCTCTACTGCTATCTCACATCTGTAATACCTCACAGTCCTGTGTATACATCTGTAACATCAGCCACAGCTCAGCCAGCATAGAGACGCCCAATACTGCTATCTCACATCTGTAATACCTCACAGTCCTGTGTATACATCTGTAACATCAGCCACAGCACAGCCAGCACAGAGACACCCACTACTGCTATCTCACATCTGTAATACCTCACAGTCCTGTGTATATATCTGTAACATCAGCCACAGCACAGCCAGCATAGAGACACCCACTACTGCTATCTCACATCTGTAATACCTCACAGTCCTGTGTATACATCTGTAACATCAGCCACAGTACAGCCAGCATAGAGACACCCACTACTGCTATCTCACATCCATAATACCTCACAGTCCTGTGTATACATCTGTAACATCAGCCACAGCTCAGCCAGCATAGAGACACCCACTACTGCTATCTCATATCTGTAATACCTCACAGTCCTGTGTATACATCTGTAACATTAGCCACAGCACAGCCAGCATAGAGACACCCACTACTGCTATCTCACATCTGTAATACCTCACAGTCCTGTGTATACATCTGTAACATCAGCCACAGCTCAGCCAGCATAGACACCCACTACTGCTATCTCACATCTGTAATACCTCACAGTCCAGTGTATACATCAGTAACATCAGCCACAGCACAGCCAGCATAGAGACACCCACTACTGCTATCTCACATCTGTAATACCTCACAGTCCTGTGTATACATCTGTAACATCAGCCACAGCTCAGCCAGCATAGACACCCACTACTGCTTTCTTACATCTGTAATACCTCACAGTCCTGTGTATACATCTGTAACATCAGCCAGCATAGACACCCACTACTGCTGTCTCACATCTGTAATACCTCACAGTCCTGTGTATACATCTGTAACATCAGCCACAGCACAACCAGCATACAGACACCCACTACTGCTATATCACATCTGTAATACCTCACAGTCCTGTGTATACATCAGTAACATCAGCCATAGCACAGCCAGCATACAGACACCCACTACTGCTATCTCACATCTGTAATACCTCACAGTCCTGTGTATACATCTGTAATTTCAGCCACAGCTCAGCCAGCATAGAGACACCCACTACTGCTATCTCACATCTGTAATACCTCACAGTCCTGTGTATACATCTGTAACATCAGCCACAGCTCAGCCAGCATAGAGACACCCACTACTGCTATATCACATCTGTAATACCTCACAGTCCTGTGTATACATCAGTAACATCTGCCATAGCACAGCCAGCATAGAGACGCCACTACTGCTATCTCACATCTGTAATACCTCACAGTCCTGTGTATACATCTGTAACATCAGCCACAGCTCAGCCAGCATAGACACCCACTACTGCTATCTCACATCTGTAATACCTCACAGTCCTGTGTATACATCTGTAACATCAGCCACAGCTCAGCCAGCATAGACACCCACTACTGCTATCTCACATCTGTAATACCTCACAGTCCTGTGTATACATCTGTAACATCAGTCACAGCTCAGCCAGCATAGAGACGCCACTACTGCTATCTCACATCTGTAATACCTCCCAGTCCTGTGTATACATCTGTAACATCAGTCACAGCACAGCCAGCATAGAGACACCCACTACAGCTATCTCACATCTGTAATACCTCACAGTCCTGTGTATACATCTGTAACATCAGTCACAGCACAGCCAGCATAGAGACACCCACTACAGCTATCTCACATCTGTAATACCTCACAGTCCAGTGTATACATCAGTAACATCAGCCACAGCACAGCCAGCATAGAGACACCCACTACTGCTATCTCACATCTGTAATACCTCACAGTCCTGTGTATACATCTGTAACATCAGCCACAGCAAAGCCAGCATAGAGACACCCACTACTGCTATATCACATCTGTAATACCTCAGTCCTGTGTATACATCTGTAACATCAGCCACAGCACAGCCAGCATAGAGACACCCACTACTGCTATCTCACATCTGTAATACCTCACAGTCCTGTGTATACACCAGTAACATCAGCCACAGGTCAGCCAGCATAGAGACACCCACTACTGCTATCTCACATCTGTAATACCTCACAGTCCTGTGTATACATCTGTAACATCAGCCACAGGTCAGCCAGCATAGAGACACCCACTACTGCTATCTCACATCTGTAATACCTCACAGTCCTGTGTATACATCTGTAACATCAGCCACAGCTCAGCCAGCATAGACACCCACTACTGCTTTCTTACATCTGTAATACCTCACAGTCCTGTGTATACATCTGTAACATCAGCCAGCATAGACACCCACTACTGCTGTCTCACATCTGTAATACCTCACAGTCCTGTGTATACATCTGTAACATCAGCCACAGCACTACCAGCATACAGACACCCACTACTGCTATATCACATCTGTAATACCTCACAGTCCTGTGTATACATCAGTAACATCAGCCATAGCACAGCCAGCATACAGACACCCACTACTGCTATCTCACATCTGTAATACCTCACAGTCCTGTGTATACATCTGTAACATCAGCCACAGCTCAGCCAGCATAGAGACACCCACTACTGCTATCTCACATCTGTAATACCTCACAGTCTTGTGTATACATCTGTAACATCAGCCACAGCTCAGCCAGCATAGACACCCACTACTGCTATCTCACATCTGTAATACCTCACAGTCCTGTGTATACATCTGTAACATCAGCCACAGCACAGCCAGCATAGAGACACCCACTACTGCTATCTCACATCTGTAATACCTCACAGTCCTGTGTATACATCTGTAACATCAGCCACAGCACAGCCAGCATAGAGACACCCACTACTGCTATCTCACATCTGTAATACCTCACAGTCCTGTGTATACATCAGTAACATCAGCCACAGCACAGCCAGCATAGAGACACCCACTACTGCTATCTCACATCTGTAATACCTCACAGTCCTGTGTATACATCTGTAATACCTCACAGTCCTGTGTATACATCTGTAACATCAGCCACAGCTCAGCCAGCATAGAGACGCCCACTACTGCTATCTCACATATGTAATACCTCACAGTCCTGTGTATACATCTGTAACATCAGCCACAGCTCAGCCAGCATAGAGACACCCACTACTGCTATCTCACATCTGTAATACCTCACAGTCCTGTGTATACATGTGTAACATCAGCCACAGCACAGCCAGCATAGAGACACCCACTACTGCTATCTCACATCTGTAATACCTTACAGACCTGTGTATACATCAGTAACATCAGCCACAGCACAGCCAGCATAGAGACACCCACTACTGCTATCTCACATCTGTAATACCTCACAGTCCTGTGTATACATCTGTAACATCAGCCACAGCACAGCCAGCATAGACACCCACTACTGCTATCTCACATCTGTAATACCTCACAGTCCTGTGTATACATCTGTAACATCAGCCACAGCTCAGCCAGCATAGAGACACCCACTACTATCTCACATCTGTAATACATCACAGTCCTGTGTATACATCAATAACATCAGCCACAGCACAGCCAGCATAGAGACACCCACTACTGCTATCTCACATCTGTAATACCTCACAGTCCTGTGTATACATCTGTAACATCAGCCACAGCTCAGCCAGCATAGAGACACCCACTACTGCTATCTCACATCTGTAATACCTCACAGTCCTGTGTATACATCTGTAATACCTCACAGTCCTGTGTATACATCTGTAACATCAGCCACAGCTCAGCCAGCATAGAGACGCCCACTACTGCTATCTCACATCTGTAATACCTCACAGTCCTGTGTATACATCTGTAACATCAGCCACAGCTCAGCCAGCATAGAGACACCCACTACTGCTATCTCACATCTGTAATACCTCACAGTTCTGTGTATACATGTGTAACATCAGCCACAGCACAGCCAGCATAGAGACACCCACTACTGCTATCTCACATCTGTAATACCTTACAGACCTGTGTATACATCTGTAACATCAGCCACAGCACAGCCAGCATAGACACCCACTACTGCTATCTCACATCTGTAATACCTCACAGTCCTGTGTATACATCAGTAACATCAGCCACAGCACAGCCAGCATAGAGACACCCACTACTGCTATCTCACATCTGTAATACCTCACAGTCCTGTGTATACATCTGTAACATCAGCCACAGCACAGCCAGCATAGACACCCACTACTGCTATCTCACATCTGTAATACCTCACAGTCCTGTGTATACATCTGTAACATCAGCCACAGCTCAGCCAGCATAGAGACACCCACTACTGCCATCTCACATCTGTAATACCTCACAGTCCTGTGTATACATCAGTAACATCAGCCACAGCACAGCCAGCATAGAGACACCCACTACTGCTATCTCACATCTGTAATACCTCACAGTCCTGTGTATACATCTGTAACATCAGCCACAGCTCAGCCAGCATAGAGACACCCACTACTGCTATCTCACATCTGTAATACCTCACAGTCCTGTGTATACATCTGTAACATAAACCACAGTACAGCCAGCAAAGACACCCACAACTGCTATCTCACATCTGTAATACCTCACAGTCCTGTGTATACATCTGTAACATCAGCCACAGTACAGCCAGCATAGAGACGCCCACTACTGCTATCTCACATCTGTAATACCTCACAGTCCTGTGTATACATCTGTAACATCAGCCACAGCTCAGCCAGCATAGACACCCACTACTGCTTTCTTACATCTGTAATACCTCACAGTCCTGTGTATACATCTGTAACATCAGCCAGCATAGACACCCACTACTGCTGTCTCACATCTGTAATACCTCACAGTCCTGTGTATACATCTGTAACATCAGCCACAGCACAACCAGCATACAGACACCCACTACTGCTATATCACATCTGTAATACCTCACAGTCCTGTGTATACATCAGTAACATCAGCCATAGCACAGCCAGCATACAGACACCCACTACTGCTATCTCACATCTGTAATACCTCACAGTCCTGTGTATACATCTGTAACATCAGCCACAGCTCAGCCAGCATAGAGACACCCACTACTGCTATCTCACATCTGTAATACCTCACAGTCTTGTGTATATATCAGTAACATCAGCCACAGCTCAGCCAGCATAGAGACACCCACTACTGCTATATCACATCTGTAATACCTCACAGTCCTGTGTATACATCAGTAACATCTGCCATAGCACAGCCAGCATAGAGACGCCACTACTGCTATCTCACATCTGTAATACCTCACAGTCCTGTGTATACATCTGTAACATCAGCCACAGCTCAGCCAGCATAGACACCCACTACTGCTATCTCACATCTGTAATACCTCACAGTCCTGTGTATACATCTGTAACATCAGCCACAACACAGCCAGCATAGAGACGCCCACTACTGCTATCTCACATCTGTAATACCTCACAGTCCTGTGTATCCATCTGTAACATCAGCCAGCATAGAGACACCCACTACTGCTATCTCACATCTGTAATACCTCACAGTCCTGTGTATACATCTGTAACATCAGCCACAGCTCAGCCAGCATAGAGACGCCTACTACTGCTATCTCACATCTGTAATACCTCACAGTCCTGTGTATACATCTGTAACATCAGCCACAGTACAGCCAGCATAGAGACACCCACTACTGCTATCTCACATCTATAATATCTCACAGTCCTGTGTATACATCTGTAACATCAGCCACAGCTCAGCCAGCATAGAGACACCCACTACTGCTATCTCATATCTGTAATACCTCACAGTCCTGTGTATACATCTGTAACATTAGCCACAGCACAGCCAGCATAGAGACACCCACTACTGCTATCTCACATCTGTAATACCTCACAGTCCTGTGTATACATCTGTAACATCAGTCACAGCACAGCCAGCATAGACACCCACTACAGCTATCTCACATCTGTAATACCTCACAGTCCTGTGTATACATCTGTAACATCAGTCACAGCACAGCCAGCATAGAGACACCCACTACTGCTATCTCACATCTGTAATACCTCACAGTCCTGTGTATACATCTGTAACATCAGCCACAGTACAGCCAGCATAGAGACACCCACTACTGCTATCTCACATCTGTAATACCTCACAGTCCAGTGTATACATCAGTAACATCAGCCACAGCACAGCCAGCATAGAGACACCCACTACTGCTATCTCACATCTGTAATACCTCACAGTCCTGTGTATACATCTGTAACATCAGCCACAGCACAGCCAGCATAGAGACACCCACTACTGCTATATCACATCTGTAATACCTCAGTCCTGTGTATACATCTGTAACATCAGCCACAGCACAGCCAGCATAGAGACACCCACTACAGCTTTCTCACATCCGTAATACCTCACAGTCCTGTGTATACATCTGTAACATCAGCCACAGCTCAGCCAGCATAGAGACACCCACTACTGCTATCTCACATCTGTAATACCTCACAGTCCTGTGTATACATCTGTAACATCAGTCACAGCTCAGCCAGCATAGAGACACCCACTACTGCTTTCTCACATCTGTAATACCTCACAGTCCTGTGTATACATCTGTAACATCAGCCACAGCACAGCCAGCATAGAGACACCCACTACAGCTATCTCACATCTGTAATACCTCACAGTCCAGTGTATACATCTGTAACATCAGCCACAGCACAGCCAGCATAGAGACACCCACTACTGCTATATCACATCTGTAATACCTCAGTCCTGTGTATACATCTGTAACATCAGCCACAGCACAGCCAGCATAGAGACACCCACTACAGCTTTCTCACATCCGTAATACCTCACAGTCCTGTGTATACATCTGTAACATCAGCCACAGCTCAGCCAGCATAGAGACACCCACTACTGCTATCTCACATCTGTAATACCTCACAGTCCTGTGTATACACCAGTAACATCAGCCACAGCTCAGCCAGCATAGAGACACCCACTACTGCTATCTCACATCTGTAATACCTCACAGTCCTGTGTATACATCTGTAACATCAGCCACAGGTCAGCCAGCATAGAGACACCCACTACTGCTATCTCACATCTGTAATACCTCACAGTCCTGTGTATACATCTGTAACATCAGCCACAGCTCAGCCAGCATAGACACCCACTACTGCTTTCTTACATCTGTAATACCTCACAGTCCTGTGTATACATCTGTAACATCAGCCAGCATAGACACCCACTACTGCTGTCTCACATCTGTAATACCTCACAGTCCTGTGTATACATCTGTAACATCAGCCACAGCACAACCAGCATACAGACACCCACTACTGCTATATCACATCTGTAATACCTCACAGTCCTGTGTATACATCAGTAACATCAGCCATAGCACAGCCAGCATACAGACACCCACTACTGCTATCTCACATCTGTAATACCTCACAGTCCTGTGTATACATCTGTAACATCAGCCATAGCACAGCCAGCATAGAGACACCTACTACTGCTATCTCACATCTGTAATACCTCACAGTCCTGTGTATACATCAGTAACATCAGCCATAGCACAGCCAGCATACAGACACCCACTACTGCTATCTCACATCTGTAATACCTCACAGTCCTGTGTATACATCTGTAACATCAGCCATAGCACAGCCAGCATACAGACACCCACTACTGCTATCTCACATCTGTAATACCTCACAGTCTTGTGTATATATCAGTAACATCAGCCACAGCTCAGCCAGCATAGAGTCACCCACTACTGCTATCTCACATCTGTAATACCTCACAGTCCTGTGTATACATCTGTTACATCAGCCACAGCTCAGCCAGCATAGAGACGCCCACTACTGCTATCTCACATCTGTAATACCTCACAGTCCTGTGTATACATCTGTAACATCAGCCACAGCACAGCCAGCATAGAGACACCCACTACTGATATCTCACATCTGTAATACCTCACAGTCCTGTGTATACATCAGTAACATCAGCCACAGCTCAGACAGCATAGAGACGCCCACTACTGCTATCTCACATCTGTAATACCTCACAGTCCTGTGTATACATCTGTAACATCTGCCACAGCTCAGCCAGCATAGATACACCCACTACTGCTATCTCACATCTGTAATACCTCACAGTCCTGTGTATACATCTGTAACATCAGCCACAGCTCAGCCAGCATAGAGACATCCACTACTGCTATCTCCCATCTGTAATACCTCACAGTCCTGTGTATACATCTGTAACATCAGCCACAGCTCAGCCAGCATAGAGACATCCACTACTGCTATCTCACATCTGTAATACCTCACAGTCCAGTGTATACATCTGTAACATCAGCCACAGCACAGCCAGCATAGAGACATCCACTACTGCTATCTCCCATCTGTAATACCTCACAGTCCTGTGTATACATCTGTAACATCAGCCACAGCACAGCCAGCATAGAGACACCCACTACTGCTATCTCACATCTGTAATACCTCACAGTCCTGTGTATACATCTGTAACATCAGCCACAGCACAGCCAGCATAGAGACACCCACTACTGCTTTCTCACATCTGTAATACCTCACAGTCCTGTGTATACATCTGTAACATCAGCCACAGCACAGCCAGCATAGAGAGGTACGCCTGCGTTTCTCAGACCACTCCCCCATAACCAGCACCAAATGCTGACACCTAGTCGCTCAATCTGCGATGGTTTGCTTTCTGCATGCGACATCACAGAGCGATCACAATGCTAACTCGCGCACTGTAGTGCATACGCATGGCGCACCATTAGCCGATCTGCATTCTCAGTTGCAATTGCGATCCGTAATGAATCAGGCACTTTCTGCACGTTAGGTGTGATGCGCACGCCACAGCCGCAATGGACATTTACATAATCGTTGAGTATTATTATATAGGTGCGTGTACACAGATAATAAGCCTGCGGCCTCCTCGTGTTCTCTGGAGTACAATGAGTATGGTCAACCTAATACTGAAGTTCATTGTCCTCCCCGACCTCGCTTACAGCGCAGCCCGCCCCACCCAACCTCGCTTACAGCGCAGCCCGCCCCACCCAACCTCGCTTACAGCACAGCCCGCCCCACCCAACCTCGCTTACAGCACAGCCCGCCCCACCCAACCTCGCTTACAGCGCTGCCCCACCTTACTTCATCCGCCCCTCCCCCATCTTACTTAGTGCTCCCCAACCCTCCTTACTTCATCCCTTCATCTTTGCAACCTTAAAACGGTCTTCTGACACCTCATTACCGGGCAGCCTACTCCTGAGTCTCCCTGGAGCCTCCAGGCGGTGCCCTTACATCACATTACTGCTGGCACCTTTGCAGAGATGGGTAGTATTTACCTAGTTATGTAACCAAATCATGCAAGATGATAACATACGTGATAAATTTAGCCATTAACCTGGTTGATGAATCCGATGGCTTCCCCTCTGAGCCAAGATGGGTCAAGTGAACGGATGTCTACTCCATCCAGCTCCACCGCCCCCTGCGCAGGGTCATAGAACCGCTCCAACAGGGCAGCTACTGTCGACTTTCCTGAATGAAACCAGAAACCATGATCACTCTCCAGATTCAATCGTGTCTAAGGGCTACTGTACATCTACAAACATAGTGTCTAAGGGCTACTGTACATCTACAAACATAGTGTCTATGGGCTACTGTACGTTTACAAAGATTGTGCAAAAGGGCTTTAAAAAAATAAATGTTGTGTACCGACATCTGCCATATCCCAAGACCCCCACCTGCTGTCCTACCCGCCCACCACCACCTGGTGCCCCGTTTTGTATGGGACTCTGCTTGCCGCACTACAGCTCAAGATGCTGAGCCCTATTTTGAGTCACCTGCCCAATATGTCATTCCCACGCCTAATCCTCTCCCCCACTAGAACCATTTGCTAATATCTTACTCCTTACATTCACTTCCATAGGTGGGAATAACTCCCCAAGTATTGCCATACCACATAATCTCACCTCCGCCGGATTGTCCCACGATGGCCACCGTCTTACCAGGAGCAACGTAAAGGTCAAAACCATTCAAGACTTCATGACCCGGCCGAGTAGGGTAACTGGTAAACAAGCAGAATTGGATGTATTATTATTATGCAGCGCTGAACTAAACCGGGGCCCTGTACGGTTATTATGCAGTGCTAAACTATGGAGGGGCCCTGTACGGTTATTATGCAGTGCTAAACTATGGAGGGGCCCTGTACGGTTATTATGCAGTGCTAAACTATGGAGGGGCCCTGTACGGTTATTATGCAGTGCTAAACTATGGAGGAGCCCTGTACGGTTATTATTATTATTATGCAGTGCTAAACTATGGAAGGGCCCTGTACGGTTATTATTATTATTATGCAGCGCTAAACTATGGAGGGGCCCTGTACGGTTATTATGCAGTGCTAAACTATGGAGGGGCCCTGTACGGTTATTATGCAGCGCTGAACTATGGAGGGGCCCTGTACTGTTATTATTATTATTATTATGCAGCGCTGAACTATGGAGGGGCCCTGTACTGTTATTATTATTATTATGCAGCGCTGAACTATGGAGGGGCCCTGTACTGTTATTATTATTATTATGCAGCGCTGAACTATGGAGGTGCCCTGTACTGTTATTATTATTATTATGCAGCGCTGAACTATGGTGGGGCCCTGTACTGTTATTATTATTATTATGCAGCGCTGAACTATGGAGGGGCCTTGTACTGTTATTATTATTATTATGCAGCGCTGAACTATGGAGGGGCCCTGTACTGTTATTATTATTATGCAGCGCTGAACTATGGAGGGGCCCTGTACTGTTATTATTATTATTATGCAGCGCTGAACTATGGAGGGGCATTGTACTGTTATTATTATTATGCAGCGCTGAACTATGGAGGGGCCCTGTACTGTTATTATTATTATTATGCAGCGCTGAACTATGGAGGGTTCCTGTACTGTTATTATTATTATTATGCAGCGCTGAACTATGGAGGGGCCCTGTACTGTTATTATTATGCAGCGCTGACCTATGGAGGGGCCCTGTACTGTTATTATTATTATGCAGCGCTGACCTGTGGAGGGGCCCTGTACTGTTATTATTATTATGCAGCGCTGACCTATGGAGGGGCCCTGTACTGTTATTATTATTATGCAGTGCTGAACTATGGAGGGGCCCTGTACTGTTATTATGTAGCGCTGAACTATGGAGGGGCACTGTACTGTTATTATTATACAGCGCTGAACTATGGAGGGGCCCTGTACTGTTATTATTATTATGCAGTGCTGAACTATGGAGGGGCCCTGTACTGTTATTATTATACAGCGCTGAACTATGGAGGGGCCCTGTACTGTTATTATTATTATGCAGAGCTGGACTATGGCGGGGCCCTGTACTGTTATTATTATTATGCAGCGTTCAACTATGGCGGGGCCCTGTACTGTTATTATTATTATGCAGCGCTGAACTATGGAGGGGCCTTGTACTGTTGTTATTATGCAGCGCTGAACTATGGAGGGGCCCTGTACTGTTATTATTCTTATGCAGCGCTGAACTATGGCGGGGCCCTGTACCGTTATTATTATTATGCAGCGCTGAACTATGGAGGGGCCCTGTACTGTTATTATTATTATGCAGCGCTGAACTATGGAGGGGCCCTGTACTGTTATTATTATTATGCAGCGCTGAACTATGGAGGGGCCCTGTACTGTTATTATTATTATGCAGCGCTGAACTATGGCGGGGCCCTGTACTGTTATTATTATTATGCAGCGCTGAACAATGGAGGGGCACTGTACTGTTATTATTATTATGCAGCACTGAACTATGGAGGGGCACTGTACTGTTATTATTATGCAGCGCTGAACTATGGAGGGGCCCTGTACTGTTATTATTATTCAGCGCTGAACTATGGAGGGGCACTGTACTGTTATTATTATGCAGCGCTGAACTATGGAGGGGCCCTGTACTGTTATTATTATTCAGCGCTGAACTATGGAGGGGTACTGTACTGTTATTATTATTCAGCGCTGAACTATGGAGGGGCCCTGTACTGTTATTATTATTATGCAATGCTGAACTATGGAGGGGCACTGTACTATTATTATACAGCGTTGAACTATGGAGGGGCCCTGTACTGTTATAATTATTCAGCGCTGAACTATGGAGGGGCACAGTACTGTTATTATTATTATGCAGCGCTGAACTATGGAGGGGCCCTGTACTGTTATTATTATGCAGCGCTGAACTATGGAGGGATCCTGTACTGTAAGTATTATTATGCAGCGCTGAACTATGGAGGGGCCCTGTACGGTTATTATTATGTAGCGCTGAACTATGGAGGGGCACTGTACTGTTATTATGCAGCGCTGAACTATGGCGGGGCCCTGTACTGTTATTATGTAGCGCTGAACTATGGAGGGGCCCTGTACTGTTATTATTATTATGCAATGCTGAACTATGGAGGGGCACTGTACTATTATTATACAGCGTTGAACTATGGAGGGGCCCTGTACTGTTATAATTATTCAGCGCTGAACTATGGAGGGGCCCTGTACTGTTATTATTATTATGCAGCGCTGAACTATGGAGGGATCCGGTACTGTTATTATTATTATGCAGCGCTGAACTATGGAGGGGCACTTTACTGTTATTATTATTATGCAGCGCTGAACTATGGAGGGGCCCTGTACCGTTATTATTATGCAGCGCTGAAGTATGGAGGGGCACTGTACCGTTATTATTATTATGCAGCACTGAACTATGGAGGGGCCCTGTACTGTTATTATTATTATGCAGCGCTGAACTATGGAGGGGCACTGTACTGTTATTATTATGCAGCGCTGAACTATGGAGGGGCCCTGTACCGTTATTATTATTATGCAGCGCTCAACTATGGAGGGGCCCTGTACTGTTATTATTATTATGCAGCGCTGAACTATGGAGGGGCCCTGTACTGTTATTATTATTATGCAGCGCTGAACTATGGAGGGGCCCTGTACTGTTATTATTATTATGCGGCGCTGAACTATGGAGGGGCCCTGTACTGTTATTATTATTATGCGGCGCTGAACTATGGAGGGGCCCTGTACTGTTATTATTATTATGCGGCGCTGAACTATGGAGGGGCCCTGTACTGTTATTATTATTATGCAGCGCTGAACTATGGAGGGGCCCTGTACTGTTATTATTATTATGCAGCGCTGAACTAAGGAGGGGCCCTGTACTGTTATTATTATTATGCAGCGCTGAACTATGGAGGGGCCATGTACTGTTATTATTATTATGTAGCGCTGAACTATGGAGGGGCCCTGTACTGTTATTATTATTATGCAGCGCTGAACTATGGAGGGGCCCTGTACTGTTACGCATTATGCTTCCATGTGTCACACCAGTCTGTAGCCTCCAAAACCACTTCTCTATTTACAATTCATTAATTTTCTTTAATAAAGACAAAATTAAAAAGGTGAATAAGAGGAAAAAATGCTCAATACAAGCTGCCAGGGTAGTACTTCAGGAAAATTTGCGAGCCATGGGGCACCACCTTGCCCCTCTCCAAGATGGCAACGCAACCCCCCCCCACCCCCCTCCCTAAGGCGTGGACAGGGCCTGACAGGTCTATGTGCAGTCAGAGTGGAGGTCATACAGGATTGTTCTGTTGGCAGGCATCTCTCGGATTGTGGCTCAGACAGAGACGGGTCAGTGCCCCATGGAAGGGTCAGTCTGTACACAGTGGTAGAGATCCACGTTCTGAGGCCAGCCACTGCCATTGTGGGAACATAAGGAGTAAGGGCGAACTAGGGTGAGAGGACAGGACGAGTCCTTTACTCTACAGAGACCTCAGATACAGCCCATGCCCTCCTAGAGAGATATGGCGCTCTCCTGGCTTGTACTGTGGTCAAACCGGCCCGATACATTCCCAGAACGTTACACGTTGGACACAGGTAAGTTCCCGGCTGTTTGTAGCCTAATGTACTTCCCTCATTTACTGGCCAGGACTTGGACTCTGGACCTGATTCAGAGTCGCTCGCACGATGTGTATGCAAATTGTGTAGGCAGTGCTATCGCACAGCAATGTATTAGCACGCCCAGTATTTCTTAGCGAGCGATAACATAGCGTATGCAGACACCCACCAGCCTGTTTTAAGACGCCCACTTGTGCACGTCATGTCCAGGAAGTGTATGCAACCATCAGTACATCAGATGCTATCGCAGCGCTTTCGGTTGACAATACCCTGCCGCAAGCACTTCAATGTATAAATAAGCCAGGTGACATGTACTATGACACCGTCTTATAATTATACACACCTCAAACGCCGTTGAGATGCTCAGGCAAGCCCGCGTCTGCACCTCCACTCCCCCGTTTTTAATGGCCAGCCCCTGTTACCACCTACGGCTTCTTGCATCTTAGCGGGCCGGTCTGAATTAGCTCCTTTGTTCCATGAAAAACATCTCGCGTTTGTACCAGATTCCCTAAATGTAGAACTGCGCTGTCCCCCATGGAATACTCTAGTAAAGGAAAGCTGGCCCTCCCGGGCATTGCTGACAGTTTTAAAGACTTCAGCAGAGAGATCAGAATGGGTCACTGCTTTTCAGGCCCCCCCTACCCCGATCCTCCCAGAATGGACATTTGGAAACTAATTTTGAAGTTGTCAACTAGACAGAAGTATTACAGGTAGCAGACACCTCACCTATTGGTGGCGATCAGTCTCTTTGTTGCATTATGTAAGGGATCGGTGCGACGCTCACCAAGGCTCATTATTTTCCAGGCTCAGTAAATAGTCTGCGCACCTGAAACCAACTACAAGGGAGGAGTCAGCAGCAATGTGAGCGCCTCACTGGCACCAGGGACAGGATAGGCTCTACTGCTCCTAGGACAGGAGCTATCCCAAGGTTGGAAACACTGTGATGACTTTTGGCATCTAACATGGCACAGAAGGATCCAGCCCCAGATCATTGTCTGGCTGCTATGGTCTATTAGTAATGTTATAATGTTTACTGACTGGCTATGCTGGATCCCACATATTGTTGGCACCTAACCTCTACTCAGCTTCTCAGGAACCTGCCTATAAGAGTGAGGTTTTTCCCCAGGGTCTTTTTCATGGGCGCACTGCCGACAAATTTTACATCACCCTGCCAGCAGATGGCGCCGTGAGCAATAGGAAATTCTCTCTGCACAGAGCTGCCCCCTACGGCCCACGCTGCACTGGAGGCAAGCATTGCAGTGCCTGACTTTAAATACTTCCCGGGGAGGACACTACAGACCGGGTTCCTCCACCTTTTATGTGATTTAAGTGCACACTGTGCCATACAACTAGCCCCCAAAGTTTGCTTCTTGGCTGCCAAAGTCCTAGGGGTTTATTTTCCAAGTGTCAGTCTGTAACACCCGACACTTTTGTTCGTGTTTATGTCGGATATTTAAAAAGGGCAATGCTTTTACTAGCGGTGTCCTGCTAGCTGTGTCTTGCTAATAAAAGCATTTCTCTTTTACATATTGGGCATTAACAAACACAGAAGTGTCGGGTTTTACAAATCGACGCTACGTAAATAATCCCAAAGTATTACAGTAAGACACAAACAAGCAATTTCACATGTAACACTTCTGGCTGAAAAGAAGATGACGCCATCTTCCAGGACACGGCACGGCCAGGACTCTGACGTATCTGGATCATTTATCTGAAGTACAAAGTCCCCCCCACGTTATGAGATAAGCGGCCTCACCTGAAGGAGATGTCCTTGAAATGAATTTCTCCTCTCAGTAGAGGAAGTTTGAACCCTCCTCTAAGTGGGATCTCTGGCTCCAAACTCATGAACTCGAAGACACGTCCCCCAGCACTGAGACCTCGGACCACCTGGGAGAGACAGAGGAACCTCTAACATCACTGTCATTCAGCCCATATAACACAGGTCGCCCACACTCCATATGGATGGCCACTGGTTATCTGTGACACAGAAAGCATGGCTGGTCCGTATGCCTATAGCCCCATATGATGAAGGAGATGGGCCTTATAGTACGAGCCGCAGAGAGAACAGGACTCACCTGGCCAAACAGCACCGACATGTTGGCCATGGACCTGAGTAACGGGAAAGGCACAGTGAGTGGTTACGTTATCAAACTCCCCGACCACAACCCCTTCTAGTGACCGACCTCTGTACTGTCTGAGAGGCCACCAGGAAGGACATGAGGTCTCCAGCCGACAGCTCGTTCCCAGCCATCAATGATCCGCCGGCAAATATGGTTCCCAAGACAATACCTGCACCAAAATAATATGATCAGTGTAAAGACCCCATATAAAGGGTAATGCACCCTACAGCGAGACCTCCACATATACAGGATAATGCACCCTACAGCGAGACCCCCCCATATACAGGATAATGCACCCTAAAGTGACACCTCTATATACAGGATAATGAACCCTACAGCAAGACCCCCACATACAGGATAATGAACCCTATAGCGAGACCCCCCCATATACAGGATAATGCACCATACAGCGAGACCTCCACATACAGGATAATGCACCCTACAGCGAGACCCCCCCATATGCAGGATAATGCACCATACAGCGAGACCCCCCCATATACAGGATAATGAACCCTATAGCGAGACCCCCCATATACAGGATAATGCACCATACAGCGAGACCTCCACATACAGGATAATGAACCCTACAGCGAGACCCCCCCCATATACAGGATAATGCACCCTACAGCGAGACCCCCCCATATACAGAATAATGAACCCTACAGCGAGACCTCCACATACAGGATAATGCACCCTACAGCGAGACCCCCCCACATACAGGATAATGCACCCTACAGCGAGACCCCCCCATATACAGGATAATGCACCCTACAGCGAGAGCCCCATATACAGGATAATGCACCCTACAGCGAGACCCCCCCATATACAGGATAATGTACGCTACAGCGAGACCCCCCCATATACAGGATAATGCACCCTACAGCGAGAGCCCCGTATACAGGATAATGCACCCTACAGCGAGACCCCCCCATATACAGGACAATGTACCCTACAGCGAGACCCCCCATATACAGGATAATGCACCCTACAGCGAGACCTCCACGTATACAGGATAATGCACCCTACAGCGAGACCTCCACATATACAGGATAATGAACCCTACAGCAAGACCCCGACATACAGGAAAATGAGACCCTACAGTGAGAGCCCCATATACAGGACAATGTACCCTACAGCGAGACCCACATATACAGGATAATGCACCCTACAGCGAGACCCCCCCCCATATACAGGATAATGCACCCTACAGCAAGACCCCCATGTACAGGATAATGCACCCTACAGTGAGACCCCCCATATACAGGATAATGTACCCTACAGCAAGACCCCCATATACAACATAATGGACCCTACAGAGAGACCCCCATGCACCCTACAGTGAGACCCCCCATATACAATATAATGTACCGTATAGCAAGACCCCCATATAAAAGGATAATGGACCCTACAGCGAAAGCCCCATACACGGCATAATGCATCCTATAACGAGACCACTACATACAGAATGTACCCAACAGCAAGACCCCTATATACAGCATAATGCACCCTACAGCAAGACCTCTATATACAGCATAATGCACCTTACAGTGAGACCCCCATAGACAGCATAATGTACCCTACAGAGAGAACCCCTTATACTACATAATGTACCTTATAGAGAGAACCCCATAAACACTCCTGTAAATCCCATAGAGAGAACCCTACATAGAGACCCTACAGCCCAGTGACCCCACCAATCAGTGATTGTTACTTACAATTTAGAGCTACGTTGGACAGACCCTGGAACATGGCGATTCCCACACCCAGAACCTCGTTCATCTGGACAGACCGGCCGACCTCTGCAGAGTACAATCTGGATGCAAGAAAATAGAAACGACTTACCAGACCAAGGGCTCCATCCAATTACGTGCGAGTTACTCACGCCCGCGAGCTGTATACCGCACTTACGGTACCTCCGGCCTCGCACATTTTTGTTCGCTGCCCCATAGGGCTACAAACAAAAATGTGCGAGTTGGGGGGCGAGATTGGGCCGCGCCCCCTTCGCACCTCATTGGATTGAGCCGCTAGTGACTGAGGGGAGATATATCCACCAGCTCCACCAAAACGTAATAAATGTGACAAAACATAAGTGATACTCAGGATAAACAGTATAAATAGAAGCGATGGACAATTACGGAGGCCTTATCTCTTGGGGTGCCATATAGTCTCAGTCATGCAGAAATGTTCCCGCCTCCAATACCAAACTTAATGTGAACAATTCAGACAGAATACGGGACATTAGGACATTACTTCCCCCTGGTTTTTATAGGGCGACTTTTCCACACTCACTTCTCCTCGTGATCTTCCATGGCGAAAGCCCGCACAGTGCGTACATTTCCCAGCGCCTCATCCGCCAGACCTGTGGCTTTAGCAATCTGCGCCGAGGAGAGAAAACAGATAACATAGCGCATCAGATGGGCAGCAGGGGTTACACACAGGCGCAGTGTTCTTCTCCTACCTGTTCCTGGGCCTGGCGGGACAATTTGCGCAGAAAAGAACCAATTATGGCCCCAGTTCCCACCAGTATCGGCATCACTACAACCAGAAGTCCAGTCAGCTCTGGAGAGATGTAATACAATGATATGAAGCAGCCGACAGTCTGGGTAATACTCCTGAGCCCCTAGGGATGAGAACATTTGCTGTGTCAATACTTAGGACATTAGTTATCAACTTTTATCATAACAATAAAAGAGACATCAATACATTAATCCAGTGATGCAGAGGTTACACCCTGTGACGTCAGAAGCACCAGGGAACCCGGCATAGGACCAGCTCCAGTGATGCAGAGGTTACACCCTGTGACGTCAGAAGCACCAGGGAACCCGGCATAGGACCAGCTCCAGTGATGCAGAGGTTACACCCTGTGACGTCAGAAGCACCAGGGAACCCGGCATAGGACCAGCTCCAGTGATGCAGAGGTTACACCCTGTGACGTCAGAAGCACCAGGGAACCTGGCATAGGACCAGCTCCAGTGATGCAGAGGTTACACCCTGTGACGTCAGAAGCACCAGGGAACCCGGCATAGGACCAGCTCCAGTGATGCAGAGGTTACACCCTGTGACGTCAGAAGCACCAGGGAACCTGGTATAGGACCAGCTCCAGTGATACAGAGGTTACACCCTGTGACGTCAGAAGCACCAGGGAACCTGGCATAGGACCAGCTCCAGTGATGCAGAGGTTACACCCTGTGACGTCAGAAGCACCAGGGAACCCGGCATAGGACCAGCTCCAGTGATGCAGAGGTTACACCCTGTGACGTCAGAAGCACCAGGGAACCTGGTATAGGACCAGCTCCAGTGATGCAGAGGTTACACCCTGTGACGTCAGAAGCACCAGGGAACCCGGCATAGGACCAGCTCCAGTGATGCAGAGGTTACACCCTGTGACGTCAGAAGCACCAAGGAACCCCCGCACATGACCAGCTCCTATAGCAATCCAAACCACGGACACCGGATCCAGCCCAGGATCCAGGGGTCACGCTCTCAGAGGAATAAATACAAATGTATTATGTAAATGTATCAATCTCCTATTATGCATAAATCGTGCATTCACCGTGCCCCCATTGCATTCGTGACGCAGGTTTTGGAGACGCTGCTTGTTCAACTTCAGTTTATATTCTGCCCTTATTACTTATTGTATTCATTAATTAACTAATACCATGGACAGAGGTAGGTGTCCCAGGAAGACAGCCGGATAGGGGCCTCCTCTGAAGGAGAAGCCTTGAAAGGAATGTGTCAGTACATGAGAACATGGGAACCATTGCCAGACACAGTACGAGTCCAGCTGCCCTATGACTGGAGAGGAAATTACTTAATTCGAAGTTACAGGCTGTCTCACAGTAAGTGCTGGAATGGCCTTTACATGTGATGCTTCTGCCATTTACCGTTGCATGTAATCATCACAAAGGCACCTAAAGCTCGGTACACGCCATACCATGTATCATACTATATATTGTTCCAACGCCGATCGGAATGATACACCGGGCACACTGTATATGCGCGACTCGTCATCCACATTCCAGCTGCTGTTCTGCAGATGGGACGATGCAATGAACCAATGCGGTACTATTACATGCACAATGCATCAAAACATTGCGCCATAGTGCAGCGTGTATGGCGCACGCGATTCAGCACCATCGTCGGGTGTGTACCCGGCTATACAGCCAAGGTTTTATAAATAGCCATGTCTGGCCACAGGTAACCTTGTTTAATAATAATAATAATAATTATATTAAACACAATATTTTGCCAGAGCTGCAATGCAATGTTAGGGTAATGCTAATTTCAGTTTAGTGCCCTTTAAGAGGGATATATTACCTGAGAAGTAAGGGTATAAGTCTGCCACTATCAGCATCCAGCCATATGGCACAGTGTGCTAGAAATATGGCAGTATGTAGTGAGCAACTTCTCAATATCTTCCCATTAATTTACAGGAGAGTCAGTGTAAGTCACGCTCCAGGTAATATAATAAAATGTCTAGTTCTAATTTAACACTACTTAAATTACAGTTAACATTCCTCTTCAAGTGGAAATTCTCACGACTCGGAGCCACACAACAATCAATCCGAGGAACAATACAGCCAATTCCCATTATTTATCCCCCCGTCAGGAGCAGATCACATCGTACCACACAAAACAGAACTGTGCCACATTGCTGATGAGCTGACGGATGGGGTTCTCAATCCCAGTCCTGAAGTACCACCAACAGGCCATGTTTTGAGGATTTCTCTAGCCATGCACCACAGGTGAGTTACTCTGTGTTGCTGGGTCAGTAATTATCCCACCTGCAGGTACTAGGGCTGGGGTTGAGAACCAGAGACACTGACTAGACAAGAGCAAGTGTTATTATTCCATTTATGTACAGCTTGGACTCCAGCAGCTGAACACGGAGGAAACGATCACTCACCTGTGAAATCACCTGTTTGAAGGAGGATTTAAACTCTTGCACATCGGAGGTGAGACGGTTTACCAAGAGCCCTGTCTTCTGAGCATCAAAGAAAGCGATGTCCTGGCTGAGATAGGAACAGACATGATGGGCAGTCAGGTGTCAGGGGGGCACAGGACAGGCAGTCGGAGGGCACAAGATGGGCAGTCGGGCAGTAGGAGGGCACAGGACGGGCAGTAGGAGGGCACAGGACAGGCAGTAGGAGGGCACAGGACAGGCAGTAGGAGGGCACAGGACAGGCAGTAGGAGGGCACAGGACAGGCAGTAGGAGGGCACAGGACAGGCAGTAGGAGGGCACAGGACAGGCAGTAGGAGGGCACAGGACAGGCAGTAGGAGGGCACAGGACAGGCAGTAGGAGGGCACAGGACAGGCAGTAGGAGGGCACAGGACAGGCAGTAGGAGGGCACAGGACAGGCAGTAGGAGGGCACAGGACAGGCAGTAGGAGGGCACAGGACAGGCAGTAGGAGGGCACAGGACAGGCAGTAGGAGGGCACAGGACAGGCAGTAGGAGGGCACAGGACAGGCAGTAGGAGGGCACAGGACAGGCAGTAGGAGGGCACAGGACAGGCAGTAGGAGGGCACAGGACAGGCAGTAGGAGGGCACAGGACAGGCAGTAGGAGGGCACAGGACGGGCAGTAGGAGGGCACAGGACGGGCAGTAGGAGGGCACAGGACGGGCAGTAGGAGGGCACAGGACGGGCAGTAGGAGGGCACAGGACGGGCAGTAGGAGGGCACAGGACGGGCAGTAGGAGGCAGGACACTCACCAGAGAAGGGAAGAGAACAAAGCTTTTCTCATACTGCCAGCAACTTGCTCCCCAACACGAGTCAACAGAATGATGTAACCGCATGTCAGTAAGCCCTGAGTGAGCACAAGGAGCATGTCAGTAACAGAACTTCTATTTGCAGTGCAGTAACTATCCCGTATGGTGGACGGTTCCTTAGCTGAACTCAGGCTCTAAGAGATATGTGACGGTATAAATAAAAACGCGGCTGATGTCGGGAACACGCTGCCATGTTAGTGGAGATGTCGCACAACTCGCCCTGATTATTGCAATGGATGATCGGGATTGTATTATTCCATCTGATTATCATTGGGCGCGGTGGTAACGTGGGTGGGCACAAGACGGCCGGTAACCGAGCGATTGGTCAGATATAGGAAATGTCCGGCCTCTCACAGCACCTGTGTCCGGCTCATGACTAGTAACCAGATGTAGAGCTTTACGGAATAATGGGGCTGATACAGAGATGGGCAACCAACTTTGAGGCACTGCGACCAATGTCAGACCTGCGCATAGCGGCACCTGCACACGGGCAGATCGCAAACATCGGAGATTTGCGTAACTATGGAATATATACATGCAGCTATGAATTGGGCCCAATGTCGGGACTGTAAAATAAACCTTATACAATTTTCTTACTTTGCAGAGACACAACATTGGGACGAGAGACCAATCTACACCATCTATACCCACTAGAGGTCACTGAGCACCACAAACAACCCCCAGCCAGCACCATCAGTTGGCACTGGTCGGATGGCAGAGGGGTAACGTACTCGGAGTATGGAAGCGATACGTTCTCTGAACCAACCTGGGCTGCGTACAAAGACAGCAATTTCATGGCCGGACCCCGCACCTCGCGGAGGTAGTTTCCTACATGTTCTCTTGTGTACCGGGCAACCACATTCACCAGCTCACCCAAAATCAGCGGGATCTGAATATTCAGCAAGGCCGCCCCAAACGCCAACTGAGAAAACAAAAATCGTACAGTCACTACTGGAGATCAGTATGTACATAGCAAACAATGCACATGCGATAACTAAGCTGGTAACCAGACTTGCGGTCTCCTGGGTAACAGTGGATCTGCATGCAGACGCAGGACTTTTTTGCATTTAGGGGTCAGTATGGGCATTTTCAAGGGTTAATTGGTAACAGATTATGTCATTATATCACAGAAAAGTGGTGGCAGCCAGCTGTGAATGGGCCACGGATTTCACCGCCAGTCAGTGCTCTATACATTATATTATATACACAGAAGGCGTTCTTACTATCACCGCCAGTCAGTGCTCTATACATTATATTATATACACAGAAGGCGCTCTTACTATCACCGCCAGTCAGTGCTCTATAGATTATATTATATACACAGAAGGCGCTCTTACTATCACCGCCAGTCAGTGCTCTATACATTATATTATATACACAGAAGACGCTCTTACTATCACCGCCAGTCACTGCTCTATACATTATATTATATACACAGAAGGCGCTATTACTATCACCGCCAGTCACTGCTCTATACATTATATTATATACACAGAAGGCGCTCTTACTATCACCGCCAGTCAGTGCTCTATACATTATATTATATACACAGAAGGCGCTCTTACTATCACCGCCAGTCACTGCTCTATACATTATATTATATACACAGAAGACGCTCTTACTATCACCGCCAGTCACTGCTCTACACATTATATTATATACACAGAAGACGCTCTTACTATCACCGCCAGTCACTGCTCTATACATTATATTATATACACAGAAGGCGCTCTTACTATCACCGCCAGTCAGTGCTCTATACATTATATTATATACACAGAAGACGCTCTTACTATCACCGCCAGACACTGCTCTATACATTATATTATATACACAGAAGGCGCTCTTACTATCACCGCCAGTCACTGCTCTATACATTATATTATATGCACAGAAGGCGCTCTTACTATCACCGCCAGACACTGCTCTATACATTATATTATATACACAGAAGGCGCTCTTACTATCACCGCCAGTCACTGCTCTACACATTATATTATATACACAGAAGGCGCTCTTACTATCACCGCCAGTCACTGCTCTATACATTATATTATATACACAGAAGGCGCTCTTACTATCACCGCCAGTCACTGCTCTATACATTATATTATATACACAGAAGGCGCTCTTACTATCACCGCCAGTCACTGCTCTATACATTATATTATATACACAGAAGGCGCTCTTACTATCACCGCCAGTCAGTGCTCTATACATTATATTATATACACAGAAGGCGTTCTTACTATCACCGCCAGTCACTGCTCTATACATTATATTATATACACAGAAGGCGCTCTTACTATCACCGCCAGTCACTGCTCTATACATTATATTATATACACAGAAGACGCTCTTACTATCACCGCCAGTCACTGCTCTATACATTATATTATATACACAGAAGACGCTCTTACTATCACCGCCAGTCAGTGCTCTATACATTATATTATATATACACAGAAGGCGCTCTTACTATCACCGCCAGTCAGTGCTCTATACATTATATTATATACACAGAAGGCGCTCTTACTATCACCGCCAGTCAGTGCTCTATACATTATATTATATACACAGAAGGCGCTCTTACTATCACCGCCAGTCAGTGCTCTATACATTATATTATATACACAGAAGACGCTCTTACTATCACCGCCAGTCAGTGCTCTATACATTATATTATATACACAGAAGGCGCTCTTACTATCACCGCCAGTCAGTGCTCTATACATTATATTATATACACAGAAGGCGCTCTTACTATCACCGCCAGTCAGTGCTCTATACATTATATTATATATACACAGAAGGCGCTCTTACTATCACCGCCAGTCAGTGCTCTATACATTATATTATATACACAGAAGACGCTCTGACTATCACCGCCAGTCACTGCTCTATACATTATATTATATACACAGAAGGCGCTCTTACTATCACCGCCAGTCACTGCTCTATACATTATATTATATACACAGAAGGCGTTCTTACTATCACCGCCAGTCACTGCTCTATACATTATATTATATACACAGAAGACGTTCTTACTATCACCGCCAGTCACTGCTCTATACATTATATTATATACACAGAAGACGTTCTTACTATCACCGCCAGTCACTGCTCTATACATTATATTATATACACAGAAGGCGCTCTTACTATCACCGCCAGTCACTGCTCTATACATTATATTATATACACAGAAGGCGCTCTTACTATCACCGACAGTCACTGCTCTATACATTATATTATATATACAGAAGGCGTTCTTACTATCACCGCCAGTCAGTGCTCTACACATTATATTATATACACAGAAGACGCTCTTACTATCACCGCCAATCAGTGCTCTATACATTATATTATATACACAGAAGGCGCTCTTACTATCACCGCCAGTCACTGCTCTATACATTATATTATATACACAGAAGGCGCTCTTACTATCACCGCCAGTCACTGCTCTATACATTATATTATATACACAGAAGACGTTCTTACTATCACCGCCAGTCAGTGCTCTATACATTATATTATATACACAGAAGACGCTCTTACTATCACCGCCAGTCAGTGCTCTATACATTATATTATATACACAGAAGGCGCTCTTACTATCACCGCCAGTCACTGCTCTATACATTATATTATATACACAGAAGGCACTCTTACTATCACCGCCAGTCACTGCTCTATACATTATATTATATACACAGAAGGCGCTCTTACTATCACCGCCAGTCAGTGCTCTATACATTATATTATATACACAGAAGGCGCTCTTACTATCACCGCCAGTCACTGCTCTATACATTATATTATATACACAGAAGGCGCTCTTACTATCACCGCCAGTCACTGCTCTATACATTATATTATATACACAGAAGGCGCTCTTACTATCACCGACAGTCACTGCTCTATACATTATATTATATACACAGAAGGCGCTCTTACTATCACCGACAGTCACTGCTCTATACATTATATTATATACACAGAAGGCGCTCTTACTATCACCGCCAGTCACTGCTCTATACATTATATTATATACACAGAAGGCGCTCTTACTATCACCGCCAGTCAGTGCTCTATACATTATATTATATACACAGAAGGCGCTCTTACTATCACCGCCAGTCACTGCTCTATACATTATATTATATACACAGAAGGCGCTCTTACTATCACCGCCAGTCACTGCTCTATACATTATATTATATACACAGAAGGCGCTCTTACTATCACCGCCAGTCACTGCTCTATACATTATATTATATACACAGAAGGCGCTCTTACTATCACCGACAGTCACTGCTCTATACATTATATTATATATACAGAAGGCGCTCTTACTATCACCGCCAGTCACTGCTCTATAGATTAT
This sequence comes from Taudactylus pleione, assembly GCA_031769625.1. Taxonomy (NCBI): domain Eukaryota; kingdom Metazoa; phylum Chordata; class Amphibia; order Anura; family Myobatrachidae; genus Taudactylus; species Taudactylus pleione. The sequence continues at coordinate 915,919 of JAUIMM010001294.1, forward strand.
ATTATATACACAGAAGGCGCTCTTACTATCACCGCCAGTCAGTGCTCTATACATTATATTATATACACAGAAGGCGTTCTTACTATCACCGCCAGTCACTGCTCTATACATTATATTATATACACAGAAGGCGCTCTTACTATCACCGCCAGTCACTGCTCTATACATTATATTATATACACAGAAGGCGCTCTTACTATCACCGCCAGTCACTGCTCTATACATTATATTATATACACAGAAGACGCTCTTACTATCACCGCCAGTCAGTGCTCTATACATTATATTATATATACACAGAAGGCGCTCTTACTATCACCGCCAGTCACTGCTCTATACATTATATTATATACACAGAAGGCGCTCTTACTATCACCGCCAGTCAGTGCTCTACACATTATATTATATACACAGAAGACGCTCTTACTATCACCGCCAGTCAGTGCTCTATACATTATATTATATACACAGAAGGCGCTCTTACTATCACCGCCAGTCAGTGCTCTATACATTATATTATATACACAGAAGGCGCTCTTACTATCACCGCCAGTCAGTGCTCTATACATTATATTATATACACAGAAGACGCTCTTACTATCACCGCCAGTCAGTGCTCTATACATTATATTATAGACACAGAAGGCGCTCTTACTATCACCGCCAGTCAGTGCTCTATACATTATATTATATACACAGAAGGCGCTCTTACTATCACCGCCAGTCAGTGCTCTATACATTATATTATATATACACAGAAGGCGCTCTTACTATCACCGCCAGTCAGTGCTCTATACATTATATTATATACACAGAAGACGCTCTGACTATCACCGCCAGTCACTGCTCTATACATTATATTATATACACAGAAGGCGCTCTTACTATCACCGCCAGTCACTGCTCTATACATATTATATACACAGAAGGCGCTCTTACTATCACCGCCAGTCAGTGCTCTATACATTATATTATATACACAGAAGACGCTCTTACTATCACCGCCAGTCAGTGCTCTATACATTATATTATATACACAGAAGGCGCTCTTACTATCACCGCCAGTCACTGCTCTATACATTATATTATATACACAGAAGGCGCTCTTACTATCACCGCCAGTCACTGCTCTATACATTATATTATATACACAGAAGGCGCTCTTACTATCACCGCCAGTCACTGCTCTATACATTATATTATATACACAGAAGGCGTTCTTACTATCACCGCCAGTCACTGCTCTATACATTATATTATATACACAGAAGGCGCTCTTACTATCACCGCCAGTCACTGCTCTATACATTATATTATATACACAGAAGACGCTCTTACTATCACCGCCAGTCACTGCTCTATACATTATATTATATACACAGAAGACGTTCTTACTATCACCGCCAGTCAGTGCTCTATACATTATATTATATACACAGAAGACGCTCTTACTATCACCGCCAGTCAGTGCTCTATACATTATATTATATACACAGAAGGCGCTCTTACTATCACCGCCAGTCAGTGCTCTATACATTATATTATATACACAGAAGGCGCTCTTACTATCACCGCCAGTCACTGCTCTATACATTATATTATATACACAGAAGGCGTTCTTACTATCACCGCCAGTCACTGCTCTATACATTATATTATATACACAGAAGGCGCTCTTACTATCACCGCCAGTCACTGCTCTATACATTATATTATATACACAGAAGGCGCTCTTACTATCACCGCCAGTCACTGCTCTATACATTATATTATATACACAGAAGGCGCTCTTACTATCACCGCCAGTCAGTGCTCTATACATTATATTATATACACAGAAGACGTTCTTACTATCACCGCCAGTCACTGCTCTATACATTATATTATATACACAGAAGGCGCTCTTACTATCACCGCCAGTCACTGCTCTATACATTATATTATATACACAGAAGGCGCTCTTACTATCACCGCCAGTCAGTGCTCTATACATTATATTATATACACAGAAGACGTTCTTACTATCACCGCCAGTCAGTGCTCTATACATTATATTATATACACAGAAGACGCTCTTACTATCACCGCCAGACACTGCTCTATACATTATATTATATGCACAGAAGGCGCTCTTACTATCACCGCCAGACACTGCTCTATACATTATATTATATACACAGAAGACGCTCTTACTATCACCGCCAGACACTGCTCTATACATTATATTATATGCACAGAAGACGCTCTTACTATCACCGCCAGTCAGTGCTCTATACATTATATTATATACACAGAAGGCGCTCTTACTATCACCGCCAGTCAGTGCTCTATACATTATATTATATACACAGAAGGCGCTCTTACTATCACCGACAGTCACTGCTCTATACATTATATTATATACACAGAAGGCGCTCTTACTATCACCGCCAGTCACTGCTCTATACATTATATTATATGCACAGAAGGCGCTCTTACTATCACCGCCAGTCACTGCTCTATACATTATATTATATACACAGAAGACGCTCTTACTATCACCGCCAGTCACTGCTCTATAGATTATATTATATACACAGAAGGCGCTCTTACTATCACCGCCAGTCACTGCTCTATACATTATATTATATACACAGAAGGCGCTCTTACTATCACCGCCAGTCACTGCTCTATACATTATATACACAGAAGGCGCTCTTACTATCACCGCCAGTCAGTGCTCTATACATTATATTATATACACAGAAGACGCTCTTACTATCACCGCCAGTCAGTGCTCTATACATTATATTATATACACAGAAGACGCTCTTACTATCACCGCCAGTCACTGCTCTATAGATTATATTATATACACAGAAGGCGCTCTTACTATCACCGCCAGTCACTGCTCTATACATTATATTATATACACAGAAGACGCTCTTACTATCACCGCCAGTCACTGCTCTATACATTATATTATATACACAGAAGGCGCTCTTACTATCACCGCCAGTCACTGCTCTATAGATTATATTATATACACAGAAGGCGCTCTTACTATCACCGCCAGTCACTGCTCTATACATTATATTATATACACAGAAGGCGCTCTAACTATCACCGCCAGTCACTGCTCTATACATTATATTATATACACAGAAGACGTTCTTACTATCACCGCCAGTCACTGCTCTATACATTATATTATATACACAGAAGACGTTCTTACTATCACCGCCAGTCACTGCTCTATACATTATATTATATACACAGAAGACGTTCTTACTATCACCGCCAGTCACTGCTCTATACATTATATTATATGCACAGAAGGCGCTCTTACTATCACCGCCAGTCACTGCTCTATACATTATATTATATGCACAGAAGACGCTCTTACTATCACCGCCAGACACTGCTCTATACATTATATTATATACACAGAAGGCGCTCTTACTATCACCGCCAGTCACTGCTCTATACATTATATTATATACACAGAAGGCGTTCTTACTATCACCGCCAGTCAGTGCTCTATACATTATATTATATACACAGAAGGCGCTCTTACTATCACCGCCAGTCAGTGCTCTATACATTATATTATATGCACAGAAGGCGCTCTTACTATCACCGCCAGTCAGTGCTCTATACATTATATTATATGCACAGAAGGCGCTCTTACTATCACCGCCAGTCACTGCTCTATACATTATATTATATACACAGAAGGCGTTCTTACTATCACCGCCAGTCACTGCTCTATACATTATATTATATGCACAGAAGGCGCTCTTACTATCACCGCCAGTCACTGCTCTATACATTATATTATATACACAGAAGACGCTCTTACTATCACCGCCAGTCACTGCTCTATACATTATATTATATACACAGAAGACGCTCTTACTATCACCGCCAGTCAGTGCTCTATACATTATATTATATACACAGAAGGCGCTCTTACTATCACCGCCAGTCACTGCTCTATACATTATATTATATGCACAGAAGGCGCTCTTACTATCACCGCCAGTCAGTGCTCTATACATTATATTATATGCACAGAAGACGTTCTTACTATCACCGCCAGTCAGTGCTCTATACATTATATTATATACACAGAAGGCGCTCTTACTATCACCGCCAGTCAGTGCTCTATACATTATATTATATACACAGAAGACGTTCTTACTATCACCGCCAGTCAGTGCTCTATACATTATATTATATGCACAGAAGGCGCTCTTACTATCACCGCCAGTCACTGCTCTATACATTATATTATATACACAGAAGGCGCTCTTACTATCACCGCCAGTCAGTGCTCTATACATTATATTATATACACAGAAGGCGCTCTTACTATCACCGCCAGTCAGTGCTCTATACATTATATTATATACACAGAAGGCGCTCTTACTATCACCGCCAGTCACTGCTCTATACATTATATTATATACACAGAAGGCGCTGTTACTATCACTGCCAGTCACTGCTCTATACATTATATTATATACACAGAAGGCGCTCTTACTATCACCGCCAGTCAGTGCTCTATACATTATATTATATACACAGAAGGCGCTCTATAGATTATATTATATACACAGAAGGCGCTCTTACTATCACCGCCAGTCAGTGCTCTATACATTATATTATATACACAGAAGACGCTCTTACTATCACCGCCAGTCACTGCTCTATACATTATATTATATACACAGAAGACGCTCTTACTATCACCGCCAGTCACTGCTCTATACATTATATTATATACACAGAAGGCGCTCTTACTATCACCGCCAGTCACTGCTCTATACATTATATTATATACACAGAAGGCGCTCTTACTATCACCGCCAGTCAGTGCTCTATACATTATATTATATACACAGAAGGCGCTCTTACTATCACCGCCAGTCAGTGCTCTATACATTATATTATATACACAGAAGGCGCTCTTACTATCACCGCTGTAACAAGGGCCATCAGCTGCGGACGCAGGAACTTCCAGAAAGTTCCCCAGTGAAACTGCGGATCGGTGACCCTCCTCTCATTAACAACCACTGGTGGGCTCTTCAGCTCCAGCTGGCACAGGGCAACCTTCCCACCTGTACACAGCACGGCCGGGCCCAGCAACAGCGCCAGCGTCCTGCTCTTAATGGTTCTGCCAGACCAGCGCGAGAGACGTTTAGTGGCATCTCGGATATGGGCGTAGAACTGCACAGGTGCGGATACCGGAGTCCGGGACGGAGTGGAGAGATGAACGTGCCTGGAACAGAGGACGTTATAGTGATCACATGTTCTACATCATCACTGCGGCGGTCACACACAGATACGGGACAGCGCTGTATTCCCAGACTAGTGACACAAATGGCGCTCTGTGAGGTCACACACACAGATACGGGACAGCGCTGTATTCCCAGACTAGTGACACAAATGGCGCTCTGTGAGGTCACACACACAAATAGGGGACAGCGCTGTATACCCAGACTAGTGACACAAATGGCGCTCTGTGAGGTCACACACACAGATAGGGGACAGCGCTGTATTCCCAGACTAGTGACACAAATGGCGCTCTGTGAGGTCACACACACAGATACAGGACAGCGCTGTATTCCCAGACTAGTGACACAAATGGCGCTCTGTGAGGTCACACACACAGATACGGGACAGCGCTGTATTCCCAGACTAGTGACACAAATGGCGCTCTGTGAGGTCACACACACAGATACGGGACAGCGCTGTATTCCCAGACTAGTGACACAAATGGCGCTCTGTGAGGTCACACACACAGATACGGGACAGCGCTGTATTCCCAGACTAGTGACACAAATGGCGCTCTGTGAGGTCACACACACAGATAGGGGACAGCGCTGTATTCCCAGACTAGTGACACAAATGGCGCTCTGTGAGGTCACACACACAGATAGGGGACAGCGCTGTATTCCCAGACTAGTGACACAAATGGCGCTCTGTGAGGTCACACACACAGATAGGGGACAGCGCTGTATTCCCAGACTAGTGACACAAATGGCGCTCTGTGAGGTCACACACACAGATACGGGACAGCGCTGTATTCCCAGACTAGTGACACAAATGGCGCTCTGTGAGGTCACACACACAGATAGGGGACAGCGCTGTATTCCCAGACTAGTGACACAAATGGCGCTCTGTGAGGTCACACACACAGATACGGGACAGCGCTGTATTCCCAGACTAGTGACACAAATGGCGCTCTGTGAGGTCACACACACAGATAGGGGACAGCGCTGTATTCCCAGACTAGTGACACAAATGGCGCTCTGTGAGGTCACACACACAGATACGGGACAGCGCTGTATTCCCAGACTAGTGACACAAATGGCGCTCTGTGAGGTCACACACACAGATACAGGACAGCGCTGTATTCCCAGACTAGTGACACAAATGGCGCTCTGTGAGGTCACACACACACAGATACAGGACAGCGCTGTATTCCCAGACTAGTGACACAAATGGCGCTCTGTGAGGTCACACACACAGATACAGGACAGCGCTGTATTCCCAGACTAGTGACACAAATGGCGCTCTGTGAGGTCACACACACAGATACGGGACAGGGCTGTATTCCCAGACTAGTGACACAAATGGCGCTCTGTGAGGTCACACACACAGATACAGGACAGCGCTGTATTCCCAGACTAGTGACACAAATGGCGCTCTGTGAGGTAACACACACAGATACGGGACAGCGCTGTATTCCCAGACTAGTGACACAAATGGCGCTCTGTGAGGTCACACACACAGATACTGGACAGCGCTGTATTCCCAGACTAGTGACACAAATGGCGCTCTGTGAGGTCACACACACAGATACGGGACAGGGCTGTATTCCCAGACTAGTGACACAAATGGCGCTCTGTGAGGTCACACACACAGATACGGGACAGCGCTGTATTCCCAGACTAGTGACGCAAATGGCGCTCTGTGAGGTCACACACAAAGATACAGGACAGCGCTGTATTCCCAGACTAGTGACACAGATGGCGCTCTGTGAGGTCACACACACAGATACGGGACAGCGCTGTATTCCCAGACTAGTGACACAAATGGCGCTCTGTGAGGTAACACACACAGATACGGGACAGGGCTGTATTCCCAGACTAGTGACACAAATGGCGCTCTGTGAGGTCACACACACAGATACGGGACAGGGCTGTATTCCCAGACTAGTGACACAAATGGCGCTCTGTGAGGTCACACACAGATACGGGACAGCGCTGTATTCCCAGACTAGTGACACAAATGGCGCTCTGTGAGGTCACACACACAGATACGGGACAGCGCTGTATTCCCAGACTAGTGACACAAATGGCGCTCTGTGAGGTCACACACACACAGATACGGGACAGGGCTGTATTCCCAGACTAGTGACACAAATGGCGCTCTGTGAGGTCACACACACACAGATACGGGACAGGGCTGTATTCCCAGACTAGTGACACAAATGGCGCTCTGTGAGGTCACACACACAGATACAGGACAGCGCTGTATTCCCAGACTAGTGACACAAATGGCGCTCTGTGAGGTCACACACACAGATACGGGACAGGGCTGTATTCCCAGACTAGTGACACAAATGGCGCTCTGTGAGGTCACACACACAGATACAGGACAGCGCTGTATTCCCAGACTAGTGATACAAATGGCGCTCTGTGAGGTAACACACACAGATACGGGACAGGGCTGTATTCCCAGACTAGTGACACAAATGGCGCTCTGTGAGGTAACACACACAGATACGGGACAGCGCTGTATTCCCAGACTAGTGACACAAATGGCGCTCTGTGAGGTCACACACACAGATACGGGACAGGGCTGTATTCCCAGACTAGTGACACAAATGGCGCTCTGTGAGGTCACACACAGATACGGGACAGCGCTGTATTCCCAGACTAGTGACACAAATGGCGCTCTGTGAGGTCACACACACAGATACGGGACAGGGCTGTATTCCCAGACTAGTGACACAAATGGCGCTCTGTGAGGTCACACACACAGATACAGGGACAGCGCTGTATTCCCAGACTAGTGACACAAATGGCGCTCTGTGAGGTCACACACACAGATACAGGACAGCGCTGTATTCCCAGACTAGTGACACAAATGGCGCTCTGTGAGGTCACACACACAGATACAGGACAGCGCTGTATTCCCAGACTAGTGACACAAATGGCGCTCTGTGAGGTCACACACACAGATAGGGGACAGCGCTGTATTCCCAGACTAGTGACACAAATGGCGCTCTGTGAGGTCACACACACAGATACGGGACAGCGCTGTATTCCCAGACTAGTGACACAAATGGCGCTCTGTGAGGTCACACACACAGATACGGGACAGGGCTGTATTCCCAGACTAGTGACACAAATGGCGCTCTGTGAGGTCACACACACAGATACGGGACAGGCTGTATTCCCAGACTAGTGACACAAATGGCGCTCTGTGAGGTCACACACACAGATGCGGGACAGCGCTGTATTCCCAGACTAGTGACACAAATGGCGCTCTGTGAGGTCACACACACAGATACAGGACAGCGCTGTATTCCCAGACTAGTGACACAAATGGCGCTCTGTGAGGTCACACACACAGATACAGGACAGCGCTGTATTCCCAGACTAGTGACACAAATGGCGCTCTGTGAGGTCACACACACAGATACGGGACAGCGCTGTATTCCCAGACTAGTGACACAAATGGCGCTCTGTGAGGTCACACACACAGATACGGGACAGCGCTGTATTCCCAGACTAGTGACACAAATGGCGCTCTGTGAGGTCACACACACAGATACAGGACAGCGCTGTATTCCCAGACTAGTGACACAAATGGCGCTCTGTGAGGTCACACACACAGATACAGGACAGCGCTGTATTCCCAGACTAGTGACACAAATGGCGCTCTGTGAGGTCACACACACAGATACGGGACAGCGCTGTATTCCCAGACTAGTGACACAAATGGCGCTCTGTGAGGTCACACACACAGATACGGGACAGGGCTGTATTCCCAGACTAGTGACACAAATGGCGCTCTGTGAGGTCACACACACAGATACAGGACAGCGCTGTATTCCCAGACTAGTGACACAAATGGCGCTCTGTGAGGTCACACACACAGATACGGGACAGCGCTGTATTCCCAGACTAGTGACACAAATGGCGCTCTGTGAGGTCACACACACAGATACGGGACAGCGCTGTATTCCCAGACTAGTGACACAAATAGGCGCTCTGTGAGGTCACACACACAGATACGGGACAGCGCTGTATTCCCAGACTAGTGACACAAATGGCGCTCTGTGAGGTCACACACACAGATACAGGACAGCGCTGTATTCCCAGACTAGTGACACAAATGGCGCTCTGTGAGGTCACACACACAGATACAGGACAGCGCTGTATTCCCAGACTAGTGACACAAATGGCGCTCTGTGAGGTCACACACACAGATACGGGACAGCGCTGTATTCCCAGACTAGTGACACAAATGGCGCTCTGTGAGGTCACACACACAGATACAGGACAGCGCTGTATTCCCAGACTAGTGACACAAATGGCGCTCTGTGAGGTCACACACACAGATACAGGACAGCGCTGTATTCCCAGACTAGTGACACAAATGGCGCTCTGTGAGGTCACACACACAGATACGGGACAGCGCTGTATTCCCAGACTAGTGACACAAATGGCGCTCTGTGAGGTCACACACACAGATACGGGACAGCGCTGTATTCCCAGACTAGTGACACAAATGGCGCTCTGTGAGGTCACACACACAGATACGGGACAGCGCTGTATTCCCAGACTAGTGACACAAATGGCGCTCTGTGAGGTCACACGCACAGATACGGGACAGCGCTGTATTCCCAGACTAGTGACACAAATGGCGCTCTGTGAGGTCACACACACACAGATACAGGGACAGCGCTGTATTCCCAGACTAGTGACACAAATGGCGCTCTGTGAGGTCACACACACACAGATACGGGACAGCGCTGTATTCCCAGACTAGTGACACAAATGGCGCTCTGTGAGGTCACACACACACAGATACGGGACAGCGCTGTATTCCCAGACTAGTGACACAAATGGCGCTCTGTGAGGTCACACACAAGATACAGGACAGCGCTGTATTCCCAGACTAGTGACACAAATGGCGCTCTGTGAGGTCACACACACAGATACGGGACAGCGCTGTATTCCCAGACTAGTGACACAAATGGCGCTCTGTGAGGTCACACACACAGATACGGGACAGGGCTGTATTCCCAGACTAGTGACACAAATGGCGCTCTGTGAGGTCACACACACAGATACAGGACAGTCGCTGTATTCCCAGACTAGTGACACAAATGGCGCTCTGTGAGGTCACACACACAGATACAGGACAGCGCTGTATTCCCAGACTAGTGACACAAATGGCGCTCTGTGAGGTAACACACACAGATACAGGGACAGTGCTGTATTCCCAGACTAGTGACACAAATGGCGCTCTGTGAGGTCACACACACACAGATACAGGACAGCGCTGTATTCCCAGACTAGTGACACAAATGGCGCTCTGTGAGGTAACACACACAGATACAGGACAGTGCTGTATTCCCAGACTAGTGACACAAATGGCGCTCTGTGAGGTCACACACACACAGATACAGGGACAGCGCTGTATTCCCAGACTAGTGACACAAATGGCGCTCTGTGAGGTCACACACACAGATACGGGACAGCGCTGTATTCCCAGACTAGTGACACAAATGGCGCTCTGTGAGGTCACACACACAGATACAGGACAGCGCTGTATTCCCAGACTAGTGACACAAATGGCGCTCTGTGAGGTCACACACACAGATACGGGACAGCGCTGTATTCCCAGACTAGTGACACAAATGGCGCTCTGTGAGGTCACACACACAGATACGGGACAGCGCTGTATTCCCAGACTAGTGACACAAATGGCGCTCTGTGAGGTCACACACACAGATACAGGGACAGCGCTGTATTCCCAGACTAGTGACACAAATGGCGCTCTGTGAGGTCACACACACAGATACGGGACAGCGCTGTATTCCCAGACTAGTGACACAAATGGCGCTCTGTGAGGTCACACACACACAGATACGGGACAGCGCTGTATTCCCAGACTAGTGACACAAATGGCGCTCTGTGAGGTCACACACACACAGATACGGGACAGCGCTGTATTCCCAGACTAGTGACACAAATGGCGCTCTGTGAGGTCACACACACAGATACGGGACAGCGCTGTATTCCCAGACTAGTGACACAAATGGCGCTCTGTGAGGTCACACACACAGATACGGGACAGCGCTGTATTCCCAGACTAGTGACACAAATGGCGCTCTGTGAGGTCACACACACACAGATACGGGACAGGGCTGTATTCCCAGACTAGTGACACAAATGGCGCTCTGTGAGGTCACACACACAGATACAGGACAGGGCTGTATTCCCAGACTAGTGACACAAATGGCGCTCTGTGAGGTCACACACACAGATACGGGACAGCGCTGTATTCCCAGACTAGTGACACAAATGGCGCTCTGTGAGGTCACACACACAGATACGGGACAGCGCTGTATTCCCAGACTAGTGACACAAATGGCGCTCTGTGAGGTCACACACACAGATACGGGACAGCGCTGTATTCCCAGACTAGTGACACAAATGGCGCTCTGTGAGGTCACACACACAGATACGGGACAGCGCTGTATTCCCAGACTAGTGACACAAATGGCGCTCTGTGAGGTCACACACACAGATACGGGACAGCGCTGTATTCCCAGACTAGTGACACAAATGGCGCTCTGTGAGGTCACACACACAGATACGGGACAGCGGCTGTATTCCCAGACTAGTGACACAAATGGCGCTCTGTGAGGTCACACACACACAGATACGGGACAGGGCTGTATTCCCAGACTAGTGACACAAATGGCGCTCTGTGAGGTCACACACAGATACAGGACAGGGGCTGTATTCCCAGACTAGTGACACAAATGGCGCTCTGTGAGGTCACACACACAGATACGGGACAGGGCTGTATTCCCCAGACTAGTGACACAAATGGCGCTCTGTGA
>JAUIMM010001295.1:0-50118 GCA_031769625.1 Taudactylus pleione
GGCCTATAATCCCCCCCTAGTGTATATACTGTGCAGTAGTGTACGGCAGGCCTATAATCCCCCCCTAGTGTATATACTGTGCAGTAGTGTACACCAGGCCTATAATCCCCCCCTAGTGTATATACTGTGCTGACAGGCCTATAATCCCCCCTAGAGAATATACTGTGCAGTAGTGGACGCCAGGCCTATAATCCCCCCCCCCTAGTGTATATACTGTGCTGACAGGCCTATAATTCCCCCCCCCTAGTGTATATACTGTGCTGACAGGCCTATAATTCCCCCCCCCTAGTGTATATACTGTGCAGTAGTGGACGCCAGGCCTCTAATCCCCCCCCAAGTGTATATACTGTGCAATAGTGTACGGCAGGCCTATAATCCCCCCTAGTGTATATACTGTGCAATAGTGTACGGCAGGCCTATAATCCCCCCCTAGTGTATATACTGTGCAGTAGTGTACGGCAGGCCTATAATCCCCCCCTAGTGTATATACTGTGCAGTAGTGTACACCAGGCCTATAATCCCCCCCTAGTGTATATACTGTGCTGACAGGCCTATAATCCCCCCTAGAGAATATACTGTGCAGTAGTGGACGCCAGGCCTATAATCCCCCCCCCTAGTGTATATACTGTGCTGACAGGCCTATAATTCCCCCCCCTAGTGTATATACTGTGCAGTAGTGGACGCCAGGCCTATAATCCCCCCTAGTGTATATACTGTGCAGTAGTGTACGGCAGGCCTATAATCCCCCCTAGTGTATATACTGTGCGGTACTGCATGCCGGGCCTATAATTCCCCCCCCCTAGTGTATATACTGAGCAGTAGTGTACGCCAGGCCTATAATCCCCCCCCCCTAGTGTATATACTGTGCAGTAGTGGATGCCAGGCCTATAATCCCCCCCCCCCCCTAGTGTATATACTGTGCAGTAGTGGATGCCAGGCCTATACTCCACCCCCCCCCCCCTAGTGTATATACTATGCTGACAGGCCTATAATCCCCCTTAGTGTATATACAGTGCAGTAGTGTACACCAGGCCTCTAACCCCCCCCCCCTAGTGTATATACTGTGCAGTAGTGTACGCCAGGCCTATACTCCCCCCTTAGTGTATATACTATGCTGACAGGCCTATAATCCCCCCTAGTGTATATACTGTGCAGTACTGTATGCCGGGCCTATAATCCCCCCTAGTGTATATACTGTGCAGTAGTGGATGCCAGGCCTATAATCCCCCCCCCCCCCTAGTGTATATACTGTGCTGACAGGCCTATAATTCTCCCCCCCTAGTGTATATACTGTGCAGTAGTGTACGCCAGGCCTATACTCCCCCCCCCCCCCCCCCCTAGTGTATATAGTGTGCGGTAGTGTACGCCAGGCCTATACTCCTCCCCCCCCTAGTGTATATACTGTGCTGACAGGCCTATAATCCCCCCTAGTGTATATACTGTGCAATAGTGTACGGCAGGCCTATAATCCCCCCTAGTGTATATACTGTGCAGTAGTGTACACCAGGCCTCTAATCCCCCCCCCCCTAGTGTATATACTGTGCAGTAGTGGATGCCAGGCCTATAATCCCCCCCCCCTAGTGTATATACTGTGCAGTAGTGTACGCCAGGCCTATACTCCCCCCCCTAGTGTATATACTGTGCAGTAGTGGATGCCAGGCCTCTAATCCCCCCCCCTAGTGTATATACTGTGCGGTAGTGTACGCCAGGCCTATAATCCCCCCTAGTGTATATACTGTGCAACAGTGTACGGCAGGCCTATAATCCCCCCCCTAGTGTATATACTGTGCAGTAGTGTACGGCAGGCCTATAATCCCCCCTAGTGTATATACTGTGCAGTAGTGTACGGCAGGCCTATAATCCCCCCTAGTGTATATCCTGTGCTGACAGGCCTATAATCCCCCCTAGTGTATATACTGTGCGGTAGTGTACGGCAGGCCTATAATCCCCCCTAGTGTATATACTGTGCAATAGTGTACGGCAGGCCTATAATCCCCCCCTAGTGTATATACTGTGCAGTAGTGTACGGCAGGCCTATAATCCCCCCCTAGTGTATATACTGTGCAGTAGTGTACACCAGGCCTATAATCCCCCCCCTAGTGTATATACTGTGCTGACAGGCCTATAATCCCCCCTAGAGAATATACTGTGCAGTAGTGGACGCCAGGCCTATAATCCCCCCCCCCCTAGTGTATATACTGTGCTGACAGGCCTATAATTCCCCCCCCCTAGTGTATATACTGTGCTGACAGGCCTATAATTCCCCCCCCCTAGTGTATATACTGTGCTGACAGGCCTATAATTCCCCCCCCCTAGTGTATATACTGTGCTGACAGGCCTATAATTCCCCCCCCCTAGTGTATATACTGTGCAGTAGTGGACGCCAGGCCTCTAATCCCCCCCCAAGTGTATATACTGTGCAATAGTGTACGGCAGGCCTATAATCCCCCCTAGTGTATATACTGTGCAATAGTGTACGGCAGGCCTATAATCCCCCCCTAGTGTATATACTGTGCAGTAGTGTACGGCAGGCCTATAATCCCCCCCTAGTGTATATACTGTGCAGTAGTGTACACCAGGCCTATAATCCCCCCCTAGTGTATATACTGTGCTGACAGGCCTATAATCCCCCCTAGAGAATATACTGTGCAGTAGTGGACGCCAGGCCTATAATCCCCCCCCCCCTAGTGTATATACTGTGCTGACAGGCCTATAATTCCCCCCCCCTAGTGTATATACTGTGCTGACAGGCCTATAATTCCCCCCCCCTAGTGTATATACTGTGCAGTAGTGGACGCCAGGCCTCTAATCCCCCCCCAAGTGTATATACTGTGCAATAGTGTACGGCAGGCCTATAATCCCCCCTAGTGTATATACTGTGCAATAGTGTACGGCAGGCCTATAATCCCCCCCTAGTGTATATACTGTGCAGTAGTGTACGGCAGGCCTATAATCCCCCCCTAGTGTATATACTGTGCAGTAGTGTACACCAGGCCTATAATCCCCCCCTAGTGTATATACTGTGCTGACAGGCCTATAATCCCCCCTAGAGAATATACTGTGCAGTAGTGGACGCCAGGCCTATAATCCCCCCCCCCTAGTGTATATACTGTGCTGACAGGCCTATAATTCCCCCCCCTAGTGTATATACTGTGCAGTAGTGGACGCCAGGCCTATAATCCCCCCTAGTGTATATACTGTGCAGTAGTGTACGGCAGGCCTATAATCCCCCCTAGTGTATATACTGTGCAGTAGTGTACGGCAGGCCTATAATCCCCCCTAGTGTATATACTGTGCGGTACTGCATGCCGGGCCTATAATTCCCCCCCCCCTAGTGTATATACTGAGCAGTAGTGTACGCCAGGCCTATAATCCCCCCCCCCTAGTGTATATACTGTGCAGTAGTGGATGCCAGGCCTATAATCCCCCCCCCCCCCCCTAGTGTATATACTGTGCAGTAGTGGATGCCAGGCCTATACTCCACCCCCCCCCCCTAGTGTATATACTATGCTGACAGGCCTATAATCCCCCTTAGTGTATATACAGTGCAGTAGTGTACACCAGGCCTCTAATCCCCCCCCCCTAGTGTATATACTGTGCAGTAGTGTACGCCAGGCCTATACTCCCCCCTTAGTGTATATACTATGCTGACAGGCCTATAATCCCCCCTAGTGTATATACTGTGCAGTACTGTATGCCGGGCCTATAATCCCCCCTAGTGTATATACTGTGCAGTAGTGGATGCCAGGCCTATAATCCCCCCCCCCCCTAGTGTATATACTGTGCTGACAGGCCTATAATTCTCCCCCCCTAGTGTATATACTGTGCAGTAGTGTACGCCAGGCCTATACTCCCCCCTTAGTGTATATACTATGCTGACAGGCCTATAATCCCCCCTAGTGTATATACTGTGCAGTAGTGGATGCCAGGCCTATACTCCTCCCCCCCC
Source organism: Taudactylus pleione (assembly GCA_031769625.1). Lineage (NCBI taxonomy): Eukaryota > Metazoa > Chordata > Amphibia > Anura > Myobatrachidae > Taudactylus > Taudactylus pleione. The sequence continues at coordinate 3,950 of JAUIMM010001295.1, forward strand.
CCCCCCCTAGTGTATATAGTGTGCGGTAGTGTACGCCAGGCCCTATACTCCTCCCCCCCCTAGTGTATATACTGTGCTGACAGGCCTATAATCCCCCCTAGTGTATATACTGTGCAATAGTGTACGGCAGGCCTATAATCCCCCCTAGTGTATATACTGTGCAGTAGTGTACACCAGGCCTCTAATCCCCCCCCCCCCCCTAGTGTATATACTGTGCAGTAGTGGATGCCAGGCCTATAATCCCCCCCCCCTAGTGTATATACTGTGCAGTAGTGTACGCCAGGCCTATACTCCCCCCCCTAGTGTATATACTGTGCAGTAGTGGATGCCAGGCCTCTAATCCCCCCCCCCTAGTGTATATACTGTGCGGTAGTGTACGCCAGGCCTATAATCCCCCCTAGTGTATATACTGTGCAACAGTGTACGGCAGGCCTATAATCCCCCCCCTAGTGTATATACTGTGCAGTAGTGTACGGCAGGCCTATAATCCCCCCTAGTGTATATACTGTGCAGTAGTGTACGGCAGGCCTATAATCCCCCCTAGTGTATATCCTGTGCTGACAGGCCTATAATCCCCCCTAGTGTATATACTGTGCGGTAGTGTACGGCAGGCCTATAATCCCCCCTAGTGTATATACTGTGCGGTACTGCATGCCGGGCCTATAATCCCCCCCCCCTAGTGTATATACTGTGCAGTAGTGTACACCAGGCGTCTTATCCCCCCCCCCCTAGTGTATATACTGTGCTGACAGGCCTATAATCCCCCCTAGTGAATATACTGTGCAGTAGTGGACGCCAGGCCTATAATCCCCCCTAGTGAATATACTGTGCAGTAGTGGACGCCAGGCCTATAATCCCCCCCCCCCTAGTGTATATACTGTGCTGACAGGCCTATAATTCTCCCCCCTTAGTGTATATACTGTGCAGTAGTGGACGCCAGGCCTATAATCCCCCCCTAGTGTATATACTGTGCAGTAGTGTACGGCAGGCCTATAATCCCCCCCCTAGTGTATATACTGTGCAGTAGTGTACACCAGGCCTATAATCCCCCCCTAGTGTATATACTGTGCTGACAGGCCTATAATCCCCCCTAGAGAATATACTGTGCAGTAGTGGACGCCAGGCCTATAATCCCCCCCCCCTAGTGTATATACTGTGCTGACAGGCCTATAATTCCCCCCCCTAGTGTATATACTGTGCAGTAGTGGACGCCAGGCCTATAATCCCCCCTAGTGTATATACTGTGCAGTAGTGTACGGCAGGCCTATAATCCCCCCTAGTGTATATACTGTGCGGTACTGCATGCCGGGCCTATAATTCCCCCCCCCCTAGTGTATATACTGAGCAGTAGTGTACGCCAGGCCTATAATCCCCCCCCCTAGTGTATATACTGTGCAGTAGTGGATGCCAGGCCTATAATCCCCCCCCCCCCCCCTAGTGTATATACTGTGCAGTAGTGGACGCCAGGCCTATAATCCCCCCCCCCCTAGTGTATATACTGTGCTGACAGGCCTATAATTCTCCCCCCCTAGTGTATATACTGTGCAGTAGTGGACGCCAGGCCTATAATCCCCCCCTAGTGTATATACTGTGCAGTAGTGTACGGCAGGCCTATAATCCCCCCCCTAGTGTATATACTTTGCAGTAGTGTACACCAGGCCTCTAATCCGCCCTAGTGTATATACTGTGCTGACAGGCCTATAATCCCCCCTAGTGAATATACTGTGCAGTAGTGGACGCCAGGCCTATAATCCCCCCCCCCAGTGTATATACTGTGCTGACAGGCCTATAATTCCCCCCCCCCCCTAGTGTATATACTGTGCAGTAGTGGACGCCAGGCCTCTAATCCCCCCCCCCCCAGTGTATATACTGTGCAATAGTGTACGGCAGGCCTATAATCCCCCCCTAGTGTATATACTGTGCAGTAGTGTACACCAGGCCTATAATCCCCCCCTAGTGTATATACTGTGCAGTAGTGTACACCAGGCCTATAATCCCCCCTAGTGAATATACTGTGCAGTAGTGGACGCCAGGCCTATAATCCCCCCCCCCTAGTGTATATACTGTGCTCAGGCCTATAATTCCCCCCCCCTAGTGTATATACTGTGCAGTAGTGGACGCCAGGCCTCTAATCCCCCCCCCAGTGTATATACTGTGCAATAGTGTACGGCAGGCCTATAATCCCCCCCCTAGTGTATATACTGTGCAGTAGTGTACGGCAGGCCTATAATCCCCCCCTAGTGTATATACTGTGCAGTAGTGTACGGCAGGCCTATATTCCCCCCCCTAGTGTATATACTGTGCAGTAGTGTACACCAGGCCTCTAATCCCTCCTAGTGTATATACTGTGCTGACAGGCCTATAATCCCCCCTAGAGAATATACTGTGCAGTAGTGGACGCCAGGCCTATAATCCCCCCCCCCCCTAGTGTATATACTGTGCTGACAGGCCTATAATTCCCCCCCCTAGTGTATATACTGTGCAGTAGTGGACGCCAGGCCTCTAATCCCCCCCCCCCTAGTGTATATACTGTGCAATAGTGTACGGCAGGCCTATAATCCCCCCTAGTGTATATACTGTGCAGTAGTGTACGGCAGGCCTATAATCCCCCCTAGTGTATATACTGTGCGGTACTGCATGCCGGGCCTATAATCCCCCCTAGTGTATATACTGTGCAGTAGTGTACGGCAGGCCTATAATCCCCCCTAGTGTATATACTGTGCAGTAGTGTACGGCAGGCCTATAATCCCCCCTAGTGTATATACTGTGCGGTACTGCATGCCGGGCCTATAATTCCCCCCCCCCTAGTGTATATACTGAGCAGTAGTGTACGCCAGGCCTATAATCCCCCCCCCCCTAGTGTATATACTGTGCAGTAGTGGATGCCAGGCCTATAATCCCCCCCCCCCCCCCTAGTGTATATACTGTGCAGTAGTGGATGCCAGGCCTATACTCCACCCCCCCCCCCTAGTGTATATACTATGCTGACAGGCCTATAATCCCCCTTAGTGTATATACAGTGCAGTAGTGTACACCAGGCCTCTAATCCCCCCCCCCTAGTGTATATACTGTGCAGTAGTGTACGCCAGGCCTATACTCCCCCCTTAGTGTATATACTATGCTGACAGGCCTATAATCCCCCCTAGTGTATATACTGTGCAGTACTGTATGCCGGGCCTATAATCCCCCCTAGTGTATATACTGTGCAGTAGTGGATGCCAGGCCTATAATCCCCCCCCCCCCCCTAGTGTATATACTGTGCTGACAGGCCTATAATTCTCCCCCCCCTAGTGTATATACTGTGCAGTAGTGTACGCCAGGCCTATACTCCCCCCCCCCCCCCCCTAGTGTATATAGTGTGCGGTAGTGTACGCCAGGCCTATACTCCTCCCCCCCCTAGTGTATATACTGTGCTGACAGGCCTATAATCCCCCCTAGTGTATATACTGTGCAATAGTGTACGGCAGGCCTATAATCCCCCCTAGTGTATATACTGTGCAGTAGTGTACACCAGGCCTCTAATCCCCCCCCCCCCCTAGTGTATATACTGTGCAGTAGTGGATGCCAGGCCTATAATCCCCCCCCCCTAGTGTATATACTGTGCAGTAGTGTACGCCAGGCCTATACTCCCCCCCCTAGTGTATATACTGTGCAGTAGTGGATGCCAGGCCTCTAATCCCCCCCCCTAGTGTATATACTGTGCGGTAGTGTACGCCAGGCCTATAATCCCCCCTAGTGTATATACTGTGCAACAGTGTACGGCAGGCCTATAATCCCCCCCCTAGTGTATATACTGTGCAGTAGTGTACGGCAGGCCTATAATCCCCCCTAGTGTATATACTGTGCAGTAGTGTACGGCAGGCCTATAATCCCCCCTAGTGTATATCCTGTGCTGACAGGCCTATAATCCCCCCTAGTGTATATACTGTGCGGTAGTGTACGGCAGGCCTATAATCCCCCCTAGTGTATATACTGTGCGGTACTGCATGCCGGGCCTATAATCCCCCCCCCCTAGTGTATATACTGTGCAGTAGTGTACACCAGGCGTCTTATCCCCCCCCCCCTAGTGTATATACTGTGCTGACAGGCCTATAATCCCCCCTAGTGAATATACTGTGCAGTAGTGGACGCCAGGCCTATAATCCCCCCTAGTGAATATACTGTGCAGTAGTGGACGCCAGGCCTATAATCCCCCCCCCCCCTAGTGTATATACTGTGCTGACAGGCCTATAATTCTCCCCCCCTAGTGTATATACTGTGCAGTAGTGGACGCCAGGCCTATAATCCCCCCCTAGTGTATATACTGTGCAGTAGTGTACGGCAGGCCTATAATCCCCCCCCCTAGTGTATATACTTTGCAGTAGTGTACACCAGGCCTCTAATCCGCCCTAGTGTATATACTGTGCTGACAGGCCTATAATCCCCCCTAGTGGAATATACTGTGCAGTAGTGGACGCCAGGCCTCTAATCCCCCCCCCCCAGTGTATATACTGTGCAGTAGTGTACACCAGGCCTCTAATCCCCCCTAGTGTATATACTGTGCGGTAGAGTACGCCAGGCCTATAATCCCCCCCTAGTGTATATATTGTGTGGTAGTGGACGCCAGGCCTATAATCCCCCCTAGTGTATATACTGTGCAGTAGTGTACGGCAGGCCTATAATCCCCCCCCCTAGTGTATATACTGTGCTGACAGGCCTATAATCCCCCCTAGTGTATATACTGTGCAGTAGTGTACGCCAGGCCTATAATCCCCCCCCCCTAGTGTATATACTGTGCTGACAGGCCTATAATTCCCCCCCCCCTAGTGTATATACTGTGCAGTAGTGGACGCCAGGCCTATAATCCCCCCCCCTAGTGTATATATTGTGTGGTAGTGGACGCCAGGCCTATAATCCCCCCCTAGTGTATATACTGTGCGGTAGTGTACACCAGGCCTATAATCCCCCCCTAGTGTATATACTGTGCAGTAGTGTACGGCAGGCCTATAATCCCCCCCTAGTGTATATACTGTGCAGTAGTGTACACCAGGCCTATAATCCCCCCTAGTGTATATACAGTGCAGTACTGTATGCTGGGCCTATAATCCACCCCCCCCCCCGGGTGTATATACTGTGCAGTAGTGTATGGCAGGCCTATAATCCCCCCTAGTGTATATACTGTGCAGTACTGTATGCCGGGCCTATAATCCCCCCTAGTGTATATACTATGCTGACAGGCCTATAATCCCCCGTAGTGTATAAACTGTGCGGTAGTGGACGCCAGGCCTATAATCCCCCCTAGTGTATATACTGTGCAGTAGTGTACGGCAGGCCTATAATCCCCCCTAGTGTATATACTGTGCGGTAGTGTACGCCAGGCCTATACTCCTCCCCCCCCTAGTGTATATACTGTGCTGACAGGCCTATAATCCCCCCCTAGTGTATATACTGTGCAGTAGTGTACGGCAGGCCTATAATCCCCCCCTAGTGTATATACTGTGCAGTAGTGTACACCCAGGCCTATAATCCCCCCCTAGTGTATATACTGTGCTGACAGGCCTATAATCCCCCCTAGAGAATATACTGTGCAGTAGTGGACGCCAGGCCTATAATCCCCCCCCCCCTAGTGTATATACTGTGCTGACAGGCCTATAATTCCCCCCCCCCCTAGTGTATATACTGTGCTGACAGGCCTATAATTCCCCCCCCCTAGTGTATATACTGTGCAGTAGTGGACGCCAGGCCTCTAATCCCCCCCCAAGTGTATATACTGTGCAATAGTGTACGGCAGGCCTATAATCCCCCCCTAGTGTATATACTGTGCAATAGTGTACGGCAGGCCTATAATCCCCCCCTAGTGTATATACTGTGCAGTAGTGTACGGCAGGCCTATAATCCCCCCCTAGTGTATATACTGTGCAGTAGTGTACACCAGGCCTATAATCCCCCCCTAGTGTATATACTGTGCTGACAGGCCTATAATCCCCCCTAGAGAATATACTGTGCAGTAGTGGACGCCAGGCCTATAATCCCCCCCCCCCTAGTGTATATACTGTGCTGACAGGCCTATAATTCCCCCCCCCTAGTGTATATACTGTGCTGACAGGCCTATAATTCCCCCCCCCTAGTGTATATACTGTGCTGACAGGCCTATAATTCCCCCCCCCTAGTGTATATACTGTGCTGACAGGCCTATAATTCCCCCCCCCTAGTGTATATACTGTGCAGTAGTGGACGCCAGGCCTCTAATCCCCCCCCAAGTGTATATACTGTGCAATAGTGTACGGCAGGCCTATAATCCCCCCCTAGTGTATATACTGTGCAGTAGTGTACGGCAGGCCTATAATCCCCCCCTAGTGTATATACTGTGCAGTAGTGTACACCAGGCCCTATAATCCCCCCCTAGTGTATATACTGTGCTGACAGGCCTATAATCCCCCCTAGAGAATATACTGTGCAGTAGTGGACGCCAGGCCTATAATCCCCCCCCCTAGTGTATATACTGTGCTGACAGGCCTATAATTCCCCCCCCCCTAGTGTATATACTGTGCTGACAGGCCTATAATTCCCCCCCCCTAGTGTATATACTGTGCTGACAGGCCTATAATTCCCCCCCCCCTAGTGTATATACTGTTGCTGACAGGCCTATAATTCCCCCCCCCTAGTGTATATACTGTGCAGTAGTGGACGCCAGGCCTCTAATCCCCCCCCAAGTGTATATACTGTGCAATAGTGTACGGCAGGCCTATAATCCCCCCCTAGTGTATATACTGTGCAGTAGTGTACGGCAGGCCTATAATCCCCCCCTAGTGTATATACTGTGCAGTAGTGTACACCAGGCCTATAATCCCCCCCTAGTGTATATACTGTGCTGACAGGCCTATAATCCCCCCTAGAGAATATACTGTGCAGTAGTGGACGCCAGGCCTATAATCCCCCCCCCCTAGTGTATATACTGTGCTGACAGGCCTATAATTCCCCCCCCCTAGTGTATATACTGTGCTGACAGGCCTATAATTCCCCCCCCCCTAGTGTATATACTGTGCTGACAGGCCTATAATTCCCCCCCCCTAGTGTATATACTGTGCTGACAGGCCTATAATTCCCCCCCCCTAGTGTATATACTGTGCAGTAGTGGACGCCAGGCCTCTAATCCCCCCCCAAGTGTATATACTGTGCAATAGTGTACGGCAGGCCTATAATCCCCCCCTAGTGTATATACTGTGCAATAGTGTACGGCAGGCCTATAATCCCCCCCTAGTTGTATATACTGTGCTGACAGGCCTATAATCCCCCCTAGAGAATATACTGTGCAGTAGTGGACGCCAGGCCTATAATCCCCCCCCCCTAGTGTATATACTGTGCTGACAGGCCTATAATCCCCCCCCCCTAGTGTATATACTGTGCTGACAGGCCTATAATTCCCCCCCCCTAGTGTATATACTGTGCTGACAGGCCTATAATTCCCCCCCCCTAGTGTATATACTGTGCTGACAGGCCTATAATTCCCCCCCCCTAGTGTATATACTGTGCAGTAGTGGACGCCAGGCCTCTAATCCCCCCCCAAGTGTATATACTGTGCAATAGTGTACGGCAGGCCTATAATCCCCCCCTAGTGTATATACTGTGCAATAGTGTACGGCAGGCCTATAATCCCCCCCTAGTGTATATACTGTGCAGTAGTGTACGACGGCAGGCCTATAATCCCCCCCTAGTGTATATACTGTGCAGTAGTGTACACCAGGCCTATAATCCCCCCCTAGTGTATATACTGTGCTGACAGGCCTATAATCCCCCCTAGAGAATATACTGTGCAGTAGTGGACGCCAGGCCTATAATCCCCCCCCCCCTAGTGTATATACTGTGCTGACAGGCCTATAATTCCCCCCCCCTAGTGTATATACTGTGCTGACAGGCCTATAATTCCCCCCCCCTAGTGTATATACTGTGCTGACAGGCCTATAATTCCCCCCCCCTAGTGTATATACTGTGCTGACAGGCCTATAATTCCCCCCCCCCTAGTGTATATACTGTGCAGTAGTGGACGCCAGGCCTCTAATCCCCCCCCAAGTGTATATACTGTGCAATAGTGTACGGCAGGCCTATAATCCCCCCCTAGTGTATATACTGTGCAGTAGTGTACGGCAGGCCTATAATCCCCCCCTAGTGTATATACTGTGCAGTAGTGTACACCAGGCCTATAATCCCCCCCTAGTGTATATACTGTGCTGACAGGCCTATAATCCCCCCTAGAGAATATACTGTGCAGTAGTGGACGCCAGGCCTATAATCCCCCCCCCCTAGTGTATATACTGTGCTGACAGGCCTATAATTCCCCCCCCCTAGTGTATATACTGTGCTGACAGGCCTATAATTCCCCCCCCCTTGTGTATATACTGTGCTGACAGGCCTATAATTCCCCCCCCCTAGTGTATATACTGTGCTGACAGGCCTATAATTCCCCCCCCCTAGTGTATATACTGTGGAGTAGTGGACGCCAGGCCTCTAATCCCCCCCCAAGTGTATATACTGTGCAATAGTGTACGGCAGGCCTATAATCCCCCCCTAGTGTATATACTGTGCAGTAGTGTACGGCAGGCCTATAATCCCCCCCTAGTGTATATACTGTGCAGTAGTGTACACCAGGCCTATAATCCCCCCCTAGTGTATATACTGTGCTGACAGGCCTATAATCCCCCCTAGAGAATATACTGTGCAGTAGTGGACGCCAGGCCTATAATCCCCCCCCCCTAGTGTATATACTGTGCTGACAGGCCTATAATTCCCCCCCCCTAGTGTATATACTGTGCTGACAGGCCTATAATTCCCCCCCCCTAGTGTATATACTGTGCTGACAGGCCTATAATTCCCCCCCCCCTAGTGTATATACTGTGCTGACAGGCCTATAATTCCCCCCCCCCTAGTGTATATACTGTGCAGTAGTGGACGCCAGGCCTCTAATCCCCCCCCAAGTGTATATACTGTGCAATAGTGTACGGCAGGCCTATAATCCCCCCCTAGTGTATATACTGTGCAGTAGTGTACGGCAGGCCTATAATCCCCCCCTAGTGTATATACTGTGCAGTAGTGTACACCAGGCCTATAATCCCCCCCTAGTGTATATACTGTGCTGACAGGCCTATAATCCCCCCTAGAGAATATACTGTGCAGTACTGTATGCTGGGCCTATAATCCCCCCCCCCCTAGTGTATATACTGTGCTGACAGGCCTATAATTCCCCCCCCCTAGTGTATATACTGTGCTGACAGGCCTATAATTCCCCCCCCCTAGTGTATATACTGTGCTGACAGGCCTATAATTCCCCCCCCCTAGTGTATATACTGTGCTGACAGGCCTATAATTCCCCCCCCCCTAGTGTATATACTGTGCAGTAGTGGACGCCAGGCCTCTAATCCCCCCCCAAGTGTATATACTGTGCAATAGTGTACGGCAGGCCTATAATCCCCCCTAGTGTATATACTGTGCAATAGTGTACGGCAGGCCTATAATCCCCCCCTAGTGTATATACTGTGCAGTAGTGTACACCAGGCCTATAATCCCCCCCTAGTGTATATACTGTGCTGACAGGCCTATAATCCCCCCTAGAGAATATACTGTGCAGTAGTGGACGCCAGGCCTATAATCCCCCCCCCCTAGTGTATATACTGTGCTGACAGGCCTATAATTCCCCCCCCCCTAGTGTATATACTGTGCTGACAGGCCTATAATTCCCCCCCCCTAGTGTATATACTGTGGAGTAGTGGACGCCAGGCCTCTAATCCCCCCCCAAGTGTATATACTGTGCAATAGTGTACGGCAGGCCTATAATCCCCCCCTAGTGTATATACTGTGCAATAGTGTACGGCAGGCCTATAATCCCCCCCTAGTGTATATACTGTGCAGTAGTGTACACCAGGCCTATAATCCCCCCCTAGTGTATATACTGTGCTGACAGGCCTATAATCCCCCCTAGAGAATATACTGTGCAGTAGTGGACGCCAGGCCTCTAATCCCCCCCCTAGTGTATATACTGTGCTGACAGGCCTATAATTCCCCCCCCCCTAGTGTATATACTGTGCTGACAGGCCTATAATTCCCCCCCCCTAGTGTATATACTGTGCTGACAGGCCTATAATTCCCCCCCCCTAGTGTATATACTGTGCTGACAGGCCTATAATTCCCCCCCCCTAGTGTATATACTGTGCAGTAGTGGACGCCAGGCCTCTAATCCCCCCCCAAGTGTATATACTGTGCAATAGTGTACGGCAGGCCTATAATCCCCCCCTAGTGTATATACTGTGCAATAGTGTACGGCAGGCCTATAATCCCCCCCTAGTGTATATACTGTGCAGTAGTGTACGGCAGGCCTATAATCCCCCCCTAGTGTATATACTGTGCAGTAGTGTACACCAGGCCTATAATCCCCCCCTAGTGTATATACTGTGCTGACAGGCCTATAATCCCCCCTAGAGAATATACTGTGCAGTAGTGGACGCCAGGCCTATAATCCCCCCCCCCTAGTGTATATACTGTGCTGACAGGCCTATAATTCCCCCCCCCTAGTGTATATACTGTGCTGACAGGCCTATAATTCCCCCCCCCCTAGTGTATATACTGTGCTGACAGGCCTATAATTCCCCCCCCCTAGTGTATATACTGTGCTGACAGGCCTATAATTCCCCCCCCCTAGTGTATATACTGTGCAGTAGTGGACGCCAGGCCTCTAATCCCCCCCCAAGTGTATATACTGTGCAATAGTGTACGGCAGGCCTATAATCCCCCCCTAGTGTATATACTGTGCAGTAGTGTACGGCAGGCCTATAATCCCCCCCTAGTGTATATACTGTGCAGTAGTGTACACCAGGCCTATAATCCCCCCCTAGTGTATATACTGTGCTGACAGGCCTATAATCCCCCCTAGAGAATATACTGTGCAGTAGTGGACGCCAGGCCTATAATCCCCCCCCCCTAGTGTATATACTGTGCTGACAGGCCTATAATTCCCCCCCCCTAGTGTATATACTGTGCTGACAGGCCTATAATTCCCCCCCCCTAGTGTATATTCTGTGCTGACAGGCCTATAATTCCCCCCCCCTAGTGTATATACTGTGCTGACAGGCCTATAATTCCCCCCCCCTAGTGTATATACTGTGCAGTAGTGGACGCCAGGCCTCTAATCCCCCCCCAAGTGTATATACTGTGCAATAGTGTACGGCAGGCCTATAATCCCCCCCTAGTGTATATACTGTGCAGTAGTGTACGGCAGGCCTATAATCCCCCCCTAGTGTATATACTGTGCAGTAGTGTACACCAGGCCTATAATCCCCCCCTAGTGTATATACTGTGCTGACAGGCCTATAATCCCCCCTAGAGAATATACTGTGCAGTAGTGGACGCCAGGCCTATAATCCCCCCCCCCTAGTGTATATACTGTGCTGACAGGCCTATAATTCCCCCCCCCCTAGTGTATATACTGTGCTGACAGGCCTATAATTCCCCCCCCCTAGTGTATATACTGTGCTGACAGGCCTATAATTCCCCCCCCCTAGTGTATATACTGTGCTGACAGGCCTATAATTCCCCCCCCCTAGTGTATATACTGTGCTGACAGGCCTATAATTCCCCCCCCCCTAGTGTATATACTGTGCAGTAGTGGACGCCAGGCCTCTAATCCCCCCCCAAGTGTATATACTGTGCAATAGTGTACGGCAGGCCTATAATCCCCCCCTAGTGTATATACTGTGCAATAGTGTACGGCAGGCCTATAATCCCCCCCTAGTGTATATACTGTGCAGTAGTGTACGGCAGGCCTATAATCCCCCCCTAGTGTATATACTGTGCAGTAGTGTACACCAGGCCTATAATCCCCCCCTAGTGTATATACTGTGCTGACAGGCCTATAATCCCCCCTAGAGAATATACTGTGCAGTAGTGGACGCCAGGCCTATAATCCCCCCCCCCCTAGTGTATATACTGTGCTGACAGGCCTATAATTCCCCCCCCCTAGTGTATATACTGTGCTGACAGGCCTATAATTCCCCCCCCCCTAGTGTATATACTGTGCTGACAGGCCTATAATTCCCCCCCCCTAGTGTATATACTGTGCTGACAGGCCTATAATTCCCCCCCCCTAGTGTATATACTGTGCAGTAGTGGACGCCAGGCCTCTAATCCCCCCCCAAGTGTATATACTGTGCAATAGTGTACGGCAGGCCTATAATCCCCCCCTAGTGTATATACTGTGCAGTAGTGTACGGCAGGCCTATAATCCCCCCCTAGTGTATATACTGTGCAGTAGTGTACACCAGGCCTATAATCCCCCCCTAGTGTATATACTGTGCTGACAGGCCTATAATCCCCCCTAGAGAATATACTGTGCAGTAGTGGACGCCAGGCCTATAATCCCCCCCCCCTAGTGTATATACTGTGCTGACAGGCCTATAATTCCCCCCCCCTAGTGTATATACTGTGCTGACAGGCCTATAATTCCCCCCCCCCTAGTGTATATACTGTGCTGACAGGCCTATAATTCCCCCCCCCTCGTGTATATACTGTGCTGACAGGCCTATAATTCCCCCCCCCTAGTGTATATACTGTGCAGTAGTGGACGCCAGGCCTCTAATCCCCCCCCAAGTGTATATACTGTGCAATAGTGTACGGCAGGCCTATAATCCCCCCCTAGTGTATATACTGTGCAGTAGTGTACGGCAGGCCTATAATCCCCCCCTAGTGTATATACTGTGCAGTAGTGTACACCAGGCCTATAATCCCCCCCTAGTGTATATACTGTGCTGACAGGCCTATAATCCCCCCTAGAGAATATACTGTGCAGTAGTGGACGCCAGGCCTATAATCCCCCCCCCCTAGTGTATATACTGTGCTGACAGGCCTATAATTCCCCCCCCCTAGTGTATATACTGTGCTGACAGGCCTATAATTCCCCCCCCCCTAGTGTATATACTGTGCTGACAGGCCTATAATTCCCCCCCCCTAGTGTATATACTGTGCTGACAGGCCTATAATTCCCCCCCCCTAGTGTATATACTGTGCAGTAGTGGACGCCAGGCCTCTAATCCCCCCCCAAGTGTATATACTGTGCAATAGTGTACGGCAGGCCTATAATCCCCCCCTAGTGTATATACTGTGCAGTAGTGTACGGCAGGCCTATAATCCCCCCCTAGTGTATATACTGTGCAGTAGTGTACACCAGGCCTATAATCCCCCCCTAGTGTATATACTGTGCTGACAGGCCTATAATCCCCCCTAGAGAATATACTGTGCAGTACTGTATGCTGGGCCTATAATCCCCCCCCCCTAGTGTATATACTGTGCTGACAGGCCTATAATTCCCCCCCCCTAGTGTATATACTGTGCTGACAGGCCTATAATTCCCCCCCCCTAGTGTATATACTGTGCTGACAGGCCTATAATTCCCCCCCCCCTAGTGTATATACTGTGCTGACAGGCCTATAATTCCCCCCCCCCTAGTGTATATACTGTGCAGTAGTGGACGCCAGGCCTCTAATCCCCCCCCAAGTGTATATACTGTGCAATAGTGTACGGCAGGCCTATAATCCCCCCTAGTGTATATACTGTGCAATAGTGTACGGCAGGCCTATAATCCCCCCCTAGTGTATATACTGTGCAGTAGTGTACGGCAGGCCTATAATCCCCCCCTAGTGTATATACTGTGCAGTAGTGTACACCAGGCCTATAATCCCCCCCTAGTGTATATACTGTGCTGACAGGCCTATAATCCCCCCTAGAGAATATACTGTGCAGTAGTGGACGCCAGGCCTATAATCCCCCCCCCCTAGTGTATATACTGTGCTGACAGGCCTATAATTCCCCCCCCCTAGTGTATATACTGTGCTGACAGGCCTATAATTCCCCCCCCCTAGTGTATATACTGTGCAGTAGTGGACGCCAGGCCTCTAATCCCCCCCCAAGTGTATATACTGTGCAATAGTGTACGGCAGGCCTATAATCCCCCCTAGTGTATATACTGTGCAGTAGTGTACGGCAGGCCTATAATCCCCCCCTAGTGTATATACTGTGCAGTAGTGTACACCAGGCCTATAATCCCCCCTAGAGAATATACTGTGCAGTAGTGGACGCCAGGCCTATAATCCCCCCCCCCTAGTGTATATACTGTGCTGACAGGCCTATAATTCCCCCCCCCTAGTGTATATACTGTGCTGACAGGCCTATAATTCCCCCCCCCTAGTGTATATACTGTGCTGACAGGCCTATAATTCCCCCCCCCTAGTGTATATACTGTGCTGACAGGCCTATAATTCCCCCCCCCTAGTGTATATACTGTGCAGTAGTGGACGCCAGGCCTCTAATCCCCCCCCAAGTGTATATACTGTGCAATAGTGTACGGCAGGCCTATAATCCCCCCCTAGTGTATATACTGTGCAGTAGTGTACGGCAGGCCTATAATCCCCCCCTAGTGTATATACTGTGCAGTAGTGTACACCAGGCCTATAATCCCCCCCTAGTGTATATACTGTGCTGACAGGCCTATAATCCCCCCTAGAGAATATACTGTGCAGTAGTGGACGCCAGGCCTATAATCCCCCCCCCCTAGTGTATATACTGTGCTGACAGGCCTATAATTCCCCCCCCCTAGTGTATATACTGTGCTGACAGGCCTATAATTCCCCCCCCCTAGTGTATATACTGTGCTGACAGGCCTATAATTCCCCCCCCCTAGTGTATATACTGTGCTGACAGGCCTATAATTCCCCCCCCCTAGTGTATATACTGTGCAGTAGTGGACGCCAGGCCTCTAATCCCCCCCCAAGTGTATATACTGTGCAATAGTGTACGGCAGGCCTATAATCCCCCCTAGTGTATATACTGTGCAATAGTGTACGGCAGGCCTATAATCCCCCCTAGTGTATATACTGTGCAGTAGTGTACACCAGGCCTCTAATCCCCCCCCCCCCCTAGTGTATATACTGTGCAGTAGTGGATGCCAGGCCTATAATCCCCCCCCCCTAGTGTATATACTGTGCAGTAGTGTACGCCAGGCCTATACTCCCCCCCCCTAGTGTATATACTGTGCAGTAGTGGATGCCAGGCCTCTAATCCCCCCCCCTAGTGTATATACTGTGCGGTAGTGTACGCCAGGCCTATAATCCCCCCTAGTGTATATACTGTGCAACAGTGTACGGCAGGCCTATAATCCCCCCCCTAGTGTATATACTGTGCAGTAGTGTACGGCAGGCCTATAATCCCCCCTAGTGTATATACTGTGCAGTAGTGTACGGCAGGCCTATAATCCCCCCTAGTGTATATCCTGTGCTGACAGGCCTATAATCCCCCCTAGTGTATATACTGTGCGGTAGTGTACGGCAGGCCTATAATCCCCCCTAGTGTATATACTGTGCAATAGTGTACGGCAGGCCTATAATCCCCCCCTAGTGTATATACTGTGCAGTAGTGTACGGCAGGCCTATAATCCCCCCCTAGTGTATATACTGTGCAGTAGTGTACACCAGGCCTATAATCCCCCCCTAGTGTATATACTGTGCTGACAGGCCTATAATCCCCCCTAGAGAATATACTGTGCAGTAGTGGACGCCAGGCCTATAATCCCCCCCCCCTAGTGTATATACTGTGCTGACAGGCCTATAATTCCCCCCCCCTAGTGTATATACTGTGCTGACAGGCCTATAATTCCCCCCCCCTAGTGTATATACTGTGCAGTAGTGGACGCCAGGCCTCTAATCCCCCCCCAAGTGTATATACTGTGCAATAGTGTACGGCAGGCCTATAATCCCCCCTAGTGTATATACTGTGCAATAGTGTACGGCAGGCCTATAATCCCCCCCTAGTGTATATACTGTGCAGTAGTGTACGGCAGGCCTATAATCCCCCCCTAGTGTATATACTGTGCAGTAGTGTACACCAGGCCTATAATCCCCCCCTAGTGTATATACTGTGCTGACAGGCCTATAATCCCCCCTAGAGAATATACTGTGCAGTAGTGGACGCCAGGCCTATAATCCCCCCCCCTAGTGTATATACTGTGCTGACAGGCCTATAATTCCCCCCCCTAGTGTATATACTGTGCAGTAGTGGACGCCAGGCCTATAATCCCCCCTAGTGTATATACTGTGCAGTAGTGTACGGCAGGCCTATAATCCCCCCTAGTGTATATACTGTGCGGTACTGCATGCCGGGCCTATAATTCCCCCCCCCTAGTGTATATACTGAGCAGTAGTGTACGCCAGGCCTATAATCCCCCCCCCCTAGTGTATATACTGTGCAGTAGTGGATGCCAGGCCTATAATCCCCCCCCCCCCCTAGTGTATATACTGTGCAGTAGTGGATGCCAGGCCTATACTCCACCCCCCCCCCCCTAGTGTATATACTATGCTGACAGGCCTATAATCCCCCTTAGTGTATATACAGTGCAGTAGTGTACACCAGGCCTCTAACCCCCCCCCCCTAGTGTATATACTGTGCAGTAGTGTACGCCAGGCCTATACTCCCCCCTTAGTGTATATACTATGCTGACAGGCCTATAATCCCCCCTAGTGTATATACTGTGCAGTACTGTATGCCGGGCCTATAATCCCCCCTAGTGTATATACTGTGCAGTAGTGGATGCCAGGCCTATAATCCCCCCCCCCCCCTAGTGTATATACTGTGCTGACAGGCCTATAATTCTCCCCCCCTAGTGTATATACTGTGCAGTAGTGTACGCCAGGCCTATACTCCCCCCCCCCCCCCCCCTAGTGTATATAGTGTGCGGTAGTGTACGCCAGGCCTATACTCCTCCCCCCCCTAGTGTATATACTGTGCTGACAGGCCTATAATCCCCCCTAGTGTATATACTGTGCAATAGTGTACGGCAGGCCTATAATCCCCCCTAGTGTATATACTGTGCAGTAGTGTACACCAGGCCTCTAATCCCCCCCCCCCTAGTGTATATACTGTGCAGTAGTGGATGCCAGGCCTATAATCCCCCCCCCCTAGTGTATATACTGTGCAGTAGTGTACGCCAGGCCTATACTCCCCCCCCTAGTGTATATACTGTGCAGTAGTGGATGCCAGGCCTCTAATCCCCCCCCCTAGTGTATATACTGTGCGGTAGTGTACGCCAGGCCTATAATCCCCCCTAGTGTATATACTGTGCAACAGTGTACGGCAGGCCTATAATCCCCCCCCTAGTGTATATACTGTGCAGTAGTGTACGGCAGGCCTATAATCCCCCCTAGTGTATATACTGTGCAGTAGTGTACGGCAGGCCTATAATCCCCCCTAGTGTATATCCTGTGCTGACAGGCCTATAATCCCCCCTAGTGTATATACTGTGCGGTAGTGTACGGCAGGCCTATAATCCCCCCTAGTGTATATACTGTGCAATAGTGTACGGCAGGCCTATAATCCCCCCCTAGTGTATATACTGTGCAGTAGTGTACGGCAGGCCTATAATCCCCCCCTAGTGTATATACTGTGCAGTAGTGTACACCAGGCCTATAATCCCCCCCCTAGTGTATATACTGTGCTGACAGGCCTATAATCCCCCCTAGAGAATATACTGTGCAGTAGTGGACGCCAGGCCTATAATCCCCCCCCCCCTAGTGTATATACTGTGCTGACAGGCCTATAATTCCCCCCCCCTAGTGTATATACTGTGCTGACAGGCCTATAATTCCCCCCCCCTAGTGTATATACTGTGCTGACAGGCCTATAATTCCCCCCCCCTAGTGTATATACTGTGCTGACAGGCCTATAATTCCCCCCCCCTAGTGTATATACTGTGCAGTAGTGGACGCCAGGCCTCTAATCCCCCCCCAAGTGTATATACTGTGCAATAGTGTACGGCAGGCCTATAATCCCCCCTAGTGTATATACTGTGCAATAGTGTACGGCAGGCCTATAATCCCCCCCTAGTGTATATACTGTGCAGTAGTGTACGGCAGGCCTATAATCCCCCCCTAGTGTATATACTGTGCAGTAGTGTACACCAGGCCTATAATCCCCCCCTAGTGTATATACTGTGCTGACAGGCCTATAATCCCCCCTAGAGAATATACTGTGCAGTAGTGGACGCCAGGCCTATAATCCCCCCCCCCCTAGTGTATATACTGTGCTGACAGGCCTATAATTCCCCCCCCCTAGTGTATATACTGTGCTGACAGGCCTATAATTCCCCCCCCCTAGTGTATATACTGTGCAGTAGTGGACGCCAGGCCTCTAATCCCCCCCCAAGTGTATATACTGTGCAATAGTGTACGGCAGGCCTATAATCCCCCCTAGTGTATATACTGTGCAATAGTGTACGGCAGGCCTATAATCCCCCCCTAGTGTATATACTGTGCAGTAGTGTACGGCAGGCCTATAATCCCCCCCTAGTGTATATACTGTGCAGTAGTGTACACCAGGCCTATAATCCCCCCCTAGTGTATATACTGTGCTGACAGGCCTATAATCCCCCCTAGAGAATATACTGTGCAGTAGTGGACGCCAGGCCTATAATCCCCCCCCCCTAGTGTATATACTGTGCTGACAGGCCTATAATTCCCCCCCCTAGTGTATATACTGTGCAGTAGTGGACGCCAGGCCTATAATCCCCCCTAGTGTATATACTGTGCAGTAGTGTACGGCAGGCCTATAATCCCCCCTAGTGTATATACTGTGCAGTAGTGTACGGCAGGCCTATAATCCCCCCTAGTGTATATACTGTGCGGTACTGCATGCCGGGCCTATAATTCCCCCCCCCCTAGTGTATATACTGAGCAGTAGTGTACGCCAGGCCTATAATCCCCCCCCCCTAGTGTATATACTGTGCAGTAGTGGATGCCAGGCCTATAATCCCCCCCCCCCCCCCTAGTGTATATACTGTGCAGTAGTGGATGCCAGGCCTATACTCCACCCCCCCCCCCCTAGTGTATATACTATGCTGACAGGCCTATAATCCCCCTTAGTGTATATACAGTGCAGTAGTGTACACCAGGCCTCTAATCCCCCCCCCCTAGTGTATATACTGTGCAGTAGTGTACGCCAGGCCTATACTCCCCCCTTAGTGTATATACTATGCTGACAGGCCTATAATCCCCCCTAGTGTATATACTGTGCAGTACTGTATGCCGGGCCTATAATCCCCCCTAGTGTATATACTGTGCAGTAGTGGATGCCAGGCCTATAATCCCCCCCCCCCCTAGTGTATATACTGTGCTGACAGGCCTATAATTCTCCCCCCCTAGTGTATATACTGTGCAGTAGTGTACGCCAGGCCTATACTCCCCCCTTAGTGTATATACTATGCTGACAGGCCTATAATCCCCCCTAGTGTATATACTGTGCAGTAGTGGATGCCAGGCCTATACTCCTCCCCCCCCCCCCCCCTAGTGTATATAGTGTGCGGTAGTGTACGCCAGGCCTATACTCCTCCCCCCCCTAGTGTATATACTGTGCTGACAGGCCTATAATCCCCCCTAGTGTATATACTGTGCAATAGTGTACGGCAGGCCTATAATCCCCCCTAGTGTATATACTGTGCAGTAGTGTACACCAGGCCTCTAATCCCCCCCCCCCCCTAGTGTATATACTGTGCAGTAGTGGATGCCAGGCCTATAATCCCCCCCCCCTAGTGTATATACTGTGCAGTAGTGTACGCCAGGCCTATACTCCCCCCCCTAGTGTATATACTGTGCAGTAGTGGATGCCAGGCCTCTAATCCCCCCCCCTAGTGTATATACTGTGCGGTAGTGTACGCCAGGCCTATAATCCCCCCTAGTGTATATACTGTGCAACAGTGTACGGCAGGCCTATAATCCCCCCCCTAGTGTATATACTGTGCAGTAGTGTACGGCAGGCCTATAATCCCCCCTAGTGTATATACTGTGCAGTAGTGTACGGCAGGCCTATAATCCCCCCTAGTGTATATCCTGTGCTGACAGGCCTATAATCCCCCCTAGTGTATATACTGTGCGGTAGTGTACGGCAGGCCTATAATCCCCCCTAGTGTATATACTGTGCGGTACTGCATGCCGGGCCTATAATCCCCCCCCCTAGTGTATATACTGTGCAGTAGTGTACACCAGGCGTCTTATCCCCCCCCCCCTAGTGTATATACTGTGCTGACAGGCCTATAATCCCCCCTAGTGAATATACTGTGCAGTAGTGGACGCCAGGCCTATAATCCCCCCTAGTGAATATACTGTGCAGTAGTGGACGCCAGGCCTATAATCCCCCCCCCCCTAGTGTATATACTGTGCTGACAGGCCTATAATTCTCCCCCCTTAGTGTATATACTGTGCAGTAGTGGACGCCAGGCCTATAATCCCCCCCTAGTGTATATACTGTGCAGTAGTGTACGGCAGGCCTATAATCCCCCCCTAGTGTATATACTGTGCAGTAGTGTACACCAGGCCTATAATCCCCCCCTAGTGTATATACTGTGCTGACAGGCCTATAATCCCCCCTAGAGAATATACTGTGCAGTAGTGGACGCCAGGCCTATAATCCCCCCCCCCCTAGTGTATATACTGTGCTGACAGGCCTATAATTCCCCCCCCTAGTGTATATACTGTGCAGTAGTGGACGCCAGGCCTATAATCCCCCCTAGTGTATATACTGTGCAGTAGTGTACGGCAGGCCTATAATCCCCCCTAGTGTATATACTGTGCGGTACTGCATGCCGGGCCTATAATTCCCCCCCCCCTAGTGTATATACTGAGCAGTAGTGTACGCCAGGCCTATAATCCCCCCCCCCTAGTGTATATACTGTGCAGTAGTGGATGCCAGGCCTATAATCCCCCCCCCCCCCCTAGTGTATATACTGTGCAGTAGTGGACGCCAGGCCTATAATCCCCCCCCCCCTAGTGTATATACTGTGCTGACAGGCCTATAATTCTCCCCCCCTAGTGTATATACTGTGCAGTAGTGGACGCCAGGCCTATAATCCCCCCCTAGTGTATATACTGTGCAGTAGTGTACGGCAGGCCTATAATCCCCCCCCTAGTGTATATACTTTGCAGTAGTGTACACCAGGCCTCTAATCCGCCCTAGTGTATATACTGTGCTGACAGGCCTATAATCCCCCCTAGTGAATATACTGTGCAGTAGTGGACGCCAGGCCTATAATCCCCCCCCCAGTGTATATACTGTGCTGACAGGCCTATAATTCCCCCCCCCCCTAGTGTATATACTGTGCAGTAGTGGACGCCAGGCCTCTAATCCCCCCCCCCCAGTGTATATACTGTGCAATAGTGTACGGCAGGCCTATAATCCCCCCCTAGTGTATATACTGTGCAGTAGTGTACACCAGGCCTATAATCCCCCCCTAGTGTATATACTGTGCAGTAGTGTACACCAGGCCTATAATCCCCCCTAGTGAATATACTGTGCAGTAGTGGACGCCAGGCCTATAATCCCCCCCCCCTAGTGTATATACTGTGCTCAGGCCTATAATTCCCCCCCCCTAGTGTATATACTGTGCAGTAGTGGACGCCAGGCCTCTAATCCCCCCCCCAGTGTATATACTGTGCAATAGTGTACGGCAGGCCTATAATCCCCCCCTAGTGTATATACTGTGCAGTAGTGTACGGCAGGCCTATAATCCCCCCCTAGTGTATATACTGTGCAGTAGTGTACGGCAGGCCTATATTCCCCCCCCTAGTGTATATACTGTGCAGTAGTGTACACCAGGCCTCTAATCCCTCCTAGTGTATATACTGTGCTGACAGGCCTATAATCCCCCCTAGAGAATATACTGTGCAGTAGTGGACGCCAGGCCTATAATCCCCCCCCCCCTAGTGTATATACTGTGCTGACAGGCCTATAATTCCCCCCCCTAGTGTATATACTGTGCAGTAGTGGACGCCAGGCCTCTAATCCCCCCCCCCTAGTGTATATACTGTGCAATAGTGTACGGCAGGCCTATAATCCCCCCTAGTGTATATACTGTGCAGTAGTGTACGGCAGGCCTATAATCCCCCCTAGTGTATATACTGTGCGGTACTGCATGCCGGGCCTATAATCCCCCCTAGTGTATATACTGTGCAGTAGTGTACGGCAGGCCTATAATCCCCCCTAGTGTATATACTGTGCAGTAGTGTACGGCAGGCCTATAATCCCCCCTAGTGTATATACTGTGCGGTACTGCATGCCGGGCCTATAATTCCCCCCCCCTAGTGTATATACTGAGCAGTAGTGTACGCCAGGCCTATAATCCCCCCCCCCTAGTGTATATACTGTGCAGTAGTGGATGCCAGGCCTATAATCCCCCCCCCCCCCCTAGTGTATATACTGTGCAGTAGTGGATGCCAGGCCTATACTCCACCCCCCCCCCCTAGTGTATATACTATGCTGACAGGCCTATAATCCCCCTTAGTGTATATACAGTGCAGTAGTGTACACCAGGCCTCTAATCCCCCCCCCCTAGTGTATATACTGTGCAGTAGTGTACGCCAGGCCTATACTCCCCCCTTAGTGTATATACTATGCTGACAGGCCTATAATCCCCCCTAGTGTATATACTGTGCAGTACTGTATGCCGGGCCTATAATCCCCCCTAGTGTATATACTGTGCAGTAGTGGATGCCAGGCCTATAATCCCCCCCCCCCCCTAGTGTATATACTGTGCTGACAGGCCTATAATTCTCCCCCCCTAGTGTATATACTGTGCAGTAGTGTACGCCAGGCCTATACTCCCCCCCCCCCCCCCCTAGTGTATATAGTGTGCGGTAGTGTACGCCAGGCCTATACTCCTCCCCCCCCTAGTGTATATACTGTGCTGACAGGCCTATAATCCCCCCTAGTGTATATACTGTGCAATAGTGTACGGCAGGCCTATAATCCCCCCTAGTGTATATACTGTGCAGTAGTGTACACCAGGCCTCTAATCCCCCCCCCCCCTAGTGTATATACTGTGCAGTAGTGGATGCCAGGCCTATAATCCCCCCCCCCTAGTGTATATACTGTGCAGTAGTGTACGCCAGGCCTATACTCCCCCCCCTAGTGTATATACTGTGCAGTAGTGGATGCCAGGCCTCTAATCCCCCCCCCTAGTGTATATACTGTGCGGTAGTGTACGCCAGGCCTATAATCCCCCCTAGTGTATATACTGTGCAACAGTGTACGGCAGGCCTATAATCCCCCCCCTAGTGTATATACTGTGCAGTAGTGTACGGCAGGCCTATAATCCCCCCTAGTGTATATACTGTGCAGTAGTGTACGGCAGGCCTATAATCCCCCCTAGTGTATATCCTGTGCTGACAGGCCTATAATCCCCCCTAGTGTATATACTGTGCGGTAGTGTACGGCAGGCCTATAATCCCCCCTAGTGTATATACTGTGCGGTACTGCATGCCGGGCCTATAATCCCCCCCCCTAGTGTATATACTGTGCAGTAGTGTACACCAGGCGTCTTATCCCCCCCCCCCCTAGTGTATATACTGTGCTGACAGGCCTATAATCCCCCCTAGTGAATATACTGTGCAGTAGTGGACGCCAGGCCTATAATCCCCCCTAGTGAATATACTGTGCAGTAGTGGACGCCAGGCCTATAATCCCCCCCCCCCCTAGTGTATATACTGTGCTGACAGGCCTATAATTCTCCCCCCCTAGTGTATATACTGTGCAGTAGTGGACGCCAGGCCTATAATCCCCCCCTAGTGTATATACTGTGCAGTAGTGTACGGCAGGCCTATAATCCCCCCCCTAGTGTATATACTTTGCAGTAGTGTACACCAGGCCTCTAATCCGCCCTAGTGTATATACTGTGCTGACAGGCCTATAATCCCCCCTAGTGAATATACTGTGCAGTAGTGGACGCCAGGCCTCTAATCCCCCCCCCCCCAGTGTATATACTGTGCAGTAGTGTACACCAGGCCTCTAATCCCCCCTAGTGTATATACTGTGCGGTAGAGTACGCCAGGCCTATAATCCCCCCCTAGTGTATATATTGTGTGGTAGTGGACGCCAGGCCTATAATCCCCCCTAGTGTATATACTGTGCAGTAGTGTACGGCAGGCCTATAATCCCCCCCCCCTAGTGTATATACTGTGCTGACAGGCCTATAATCCCCCCCTAGTGTATATACTGTGCAGTAGTGTACGCCAGGCCTATAATCCCCCCCCCTAGTGTATATACTGTGCTGACAGGCCTATAATTCCCCCCCCCCTAGTGTATATACTGTGCAGTAGTGGACGCCAGGCCTATAATCCCCCCCCCTAGTGTATATATTGTGTGGTAGTGGACGCCAGGCCTATAATCCCCCCCTAGTGTATATACTGTGCGGTAGTGTACACCAGGCCTATAATCCCCCCCTAGTGTATATACTGTGCAGTAGTGTACGGCAGGCCTATAATCCCCCCCTAGTGTATATACTGTGCAGTAGTGTACACCAGGCCTATAATCCCCCCTAGTGTATATACAGTGCAGTACTGTATGCTGGGCCTATAATCCACCCCCCCCCCCGGGTGTATATACTGTGCAGTAGTGTATGGCAGGCCTATAATCCCCCCTAGTGTATATACTGTGCAGTACTGTATGCCGGGCCTATAATCCCCCCTAGTGTATATACTATGCTGACAGGCCTATAATCCCCCGTAGTGTATAAACTGTGCGGTAGTGGACGCCAGGCCTATAATCCCCCCTAGTGTATATACTGTGCAGTAGTGTACGGCAGGCCTATAATCCCCCCTAGTGTATATACTGTGCGGTAGTGTACGCCAGGCCTATACTCCTCCCCCCCCTAGTGTATATACTGTGCTGACAGGCCTATAATCCCCCCCTAGTGTATATACTGTGCAGTAGTGTACGGCAGGCCTATAATCCCCCCCTAGTGTATATACTGTGCAGTAGTGTACACCAGGCCTATAATCCCCCCCTAGTGTATATACTGTGCTGACAGGCCTATAATCCCCCCTAGAGAATATACTGTGCAGTAGTGGACGCCAGGCCTATAATCCCCCCCCCCTAGTGTATATACTGTGCTGACAGGCCTATAATTCCCCCCCCCCTAGTGTATATACTGTGCTGACAGGCCTATAATTCCCCCCCCCTAGTGTATATACTGTGCAGTAGTGGACGCCAGGCCTCTAATCCCCCCCCAAGTGTATATACTGTGCAATAGTGTACGGCAGGCCTATAATCCCCCCCTAGTGTATATACTGTGCAATAGTGTACGGCAGGCCTATAATCCCCCCCTAGTGTATATACTGTGCAGTAGTGTACGGCAGGCCTATAATCCCCCCCTAGTGTATATACTGTGCAGTAGTGTACACCAGGCCTATAATCCCCCCCTAGTGTATATACTGTGCTGACAGGCCTATAATCCCCCCTAGAGAATATACTGTGCAGTAGTGGACGCCAGGATTCCCCCCCCCTAGTGTATATACTGTGCTGACAGGCCTATAATTCCCCCCCCCTAGTGTATATACTGTGCTGACAGGCCTATAATTCCCCCCCCCTAGTGTATATACTGTGCTGACAGGCCTATAATTCCCCCCCCCTAGTGTATATACTGTGCAGTAGTGGACGCCAGGCCTCTAATCCCCCCCCAAGTGTATATACTGTGCAATAGTGTACGGCAGGCCTATAATCCCCCCCTAGTGTATATACTGTGCAGTAGTGTACGGCAGGCCTATAATCCCCCCCTAGTGTATATACTGTGCAGTAGTGTACACCAGGCCTATAATCCCCCCCTAGTGTATATACTGTGCTGACAGGCCTATAATCCCCCCTAGAGAATATACTGTGCAGTAGTGGACGCCAGGCCTATAATCCCCCCCCCCTAGTGTATATACTGTGCTGACAGGCCTATAATTCCCCCCCCCTAGTGTATATACTGTGCTGACAGGCCTATAATTCCCCCCCCCTAGTGTATATACTGTGCTGACAGGCCTATAATTCCCCCCCCCTAGTGTATATACTGTGCTGACAGGCCTATAATTCCCCCCCCCTAGTGTATATACTGTGCAGTAGTGGACGCCAGGCCTCTAATCCCCCCCCAAGTGTATATACTGTGCAATAGTGTACGGCAGGCCTATAATCCCCCCCTAGTGTATATACTGTGCAGTAGTGTACGGCAGGCCTATAATCCCCCCCTAGTGTATATACTGTGCAGTAGTGTACACCAGGCCTATAATCCCCCCCTAGTGTATATACTGTGCTGACAGGCCTATAATCCCCCCTAGAGAATATACTGTGCAGTAGTGGACGCCAGGCCTATAATCCCCCCCCCCTAGTGTATATACTGTGCTGACAGGCCTATAATTCCCCCCCCCTAGTGTATATACTATGCTGACAGGCCTATAATCCCCCCTAGTGTATATACTGTGCAGTACTGTATGCCGGGCCTATAATCCCCCCTAGTGTATATACTGTGCAGTAGTGGATGCCAGGCCTATAATCCCCCCCCCCCCCTAGTGTATATACTGTGCTGACAGGCCTATAATTCTCCCCCCCTAGTGTATATACTGTGCAGTAGTGTACGCCAGGCCTATACTCCCCCCCCCCCCCCCCCCTAGTGTATATAGTGTGCGGTAGTGTACGCCAGGCCTATACTCCTCCCCCCCCTAGTGTATATACTGTGCTGACAGGCCTATAATCCCCCCTAGTGTATATACTGTGCAATAGTGTACGGCAGGCCTATAATCCCCCCTAGTGTATATACTGTGCAGTAGTGTACACCAGGCCTCTAATCCCCCCCCCCCCTAGTGTATATACTGTGCAGTAGTGGATGCCAGGCCTATAATCCCCCCCCCCTAGTGTATATACTGTGCAGTAGTGTACGCCAGGCCTATACTCCCCCCCCTAGTGTATATACTGTGCAGTAGTGGATGCCAGGCCTCTAATCCCCCCCCCTAGTGTATATACTGTGCGGTAGTGTACGCCAGGCCTATAATCCCCCCTAGTGTATATACTGTGCAACAGTGTACGGCAGGCCTATAATCCCCCCCCTAGTGTATATACTGTGCAGTAGTGTACGGCAGGCCTATAATCCCCCCTAGTGTATATACTGTGCAGTAGTGTACGGCAGGCCTATAATCCCCCCTAGTGTATATCCTGTGCTGACAGGCCTATAATCCCCCCTAGTGTATATACTGTGCGGTAGTGTACGGCAGGCCTATAATCCCCCCTAGTGTATATACTGTGCGGTACTGCATGCCGGGCCTATAATCCCCCCCCCTAGTGTATATACTGTGCAGTAGTGTACACCAGGCGTCTTATCCCCCCCCCCCTAGTGTATATACTGTGCTGACAGGCCTATAATCCCCCCTAGTGAATATACTGTGCAGTAGTGGACGCCAGGCCTATAATCCCCCCTAGTGAATATACTGTGCAGTAGTGGACGCCAGGCCTATAATCCCCCCCCCCCTAGTGTATATACTGTGCTGACAGGCCTATAATTCTCCCCCCCTAGTGTATATACTGTGCAGTAGTGGACGCCAGGCCTATAATCCCCCCCTAGTGTATATACTGTGCAGTAGTGTACGGCAGGCCTATAATCCCCCCCCTAGTGTATATACTTTGCAGTAGTGTACACCAGGCCTCTAATCCGCCCTAGTGTATATACTGTGCTGACAGGCCTATAATCCCCCCTAGTGAATATACTGTGCAGTAGTGGACGCCAGGCCTCTAATCCCCCCCCCCCCAGTGTATATACTGTGCAGTAGTGTACACCAGGCCTCTAATCCCCCCTAGTGTATATACTGTGCGGTAGAGTACGCCAGGCCTATAATCCCCCCCTAGTGTATATATTGTGTGGTAGTGGACGCCAGGCCTATAATCCCCCCTAGTGTATATACTGTGCAGTAGTGTACGGCAGGCCTATAATCCCCCCCCCCTAGTGTATATACTGTGCTGACAGGCCTATAATCCCCCCCTAGTGTATATACTGTGCAGTAGTGTACGCCAGGCCTATAATCCCCCCCCCTAGTGTATATACTGTGCTGACAGGCCTATAATTCCCCCCCCCCTAGTGTATATACTGTGCAGTAGTGGACGCCAGGCCTATAATCCCCCCCCCTAGTGTATATATTGTGTGGTAGTGGACGCCAGGCCTATAATCCCCCCCTAGTGTATATACTGTGCGGTAGTGTACACCAGGCCTATAATCCCCCCCTAGTGTATATACTGTGCAGTAGTGTACGGCAGGCCTATAATCCCCCCCTAGTGTATATACTGTGCAGTAGTGTACACCAGGCCTATAATCCCCCCTAGTGTATATACAGTGCAGTACTGTATGCTGGGCCTATAATCCACCCCCCCCCCCGGGTGTATATACTGTGCAGTAGTGTATGGCAGGCCTATAATCCCCCCTAGTGTATATACTGTGCAGTACTGTATGCCGGGCCTATAATCCCCCCTAGTGTATATACTATGCTGACAGGCCTATAATCCCCCGTAGTGTATAAACTGTGCGGTAGTGGACGCCAGGCCTATAATCCCCCCTAGTGTATATACTGTGCAGTAGTGTACGGCAGGCCTATAATCCCCCCTAGTGTATATACTGTGCGGTAGTGTACGCCAGGCCTATACTCCTCCCCCCCCTAGTGTATATACTGTGCTGACAGGCCTATAATCCCCCCCTAGTGTATATACTGTGCAGTAGTGTACGGCAGGCCTATAATCCCCCCCTAGTGTATATACTGTGCAGTAGTGTACACCAGGCCTATAATCCCCCCCTAGTGTATATACTGTGCTGACAGGCCTATAATCCCCCCTAGAGAATATACTGTGCAGTAGTGGACGCCAGGCCTATAATCCCCCCCCCCTAGTGTATATACTGTGCTGACAGGCCTATAATTCCCCCCCCCCTAGTGTATATACTGTGCTGACAGGCCTATAATTCCCCCCCCCTAGTGTATATACTGTGCAGTAGTGGACGCCAGGCCTCTAATCCCCCCCCAAGTGTATATACTGTGCAATAGTGTACGGCAGGCCTATAATCCCCCCCAAGTGTATATACTGTGCAATAGTGTACGGCAGGCCTATAATCCCCCCCTAGTGTATATACTGTGCAATAGTGTACGGCAGGCCTATAATCCCCCCCTAGTGTATATACTGTGCAGTAGTGTACACCAGGCCTATAATCCCCCCCTAGTGTATATACTGTGCTGACAGGCCTATAATCCCCCCTAGAGAATATACTGTGCAGTAGTGGACGCCAGGCCTATAATCCCCCCCCCCTAGTGTATATACTGTGCTGACAGGCCTATAATTCCCCCCCCCTAGTGTATATACTGTGCTGACAGGCCTATAATTCCCCCCCCCTAGTGTATATACTGTGCTGACAGGCCTATAATTCCCCCCCCCTAGTGTATATACTGTGCTGACAGGCCTATAATTCCCCCCCCCTAGTGTATATACTGTGCAGTAGTGGACGCCAGGCCTCTAATCCCCCCCCAAGTGTATATACTGTGCAATAGTGTACGGCAGGCCTATAATCCCCCCCTAGTGTATATACTGTGCAGTAGTGTACGGCAGGCCTATAATCCCCCCCTAGTGTATATACTGTGCAGTAGTGTACACCAGGCCTATAATCCCCCCCTAGTGTATATACTGTGCTGACAGGCCTATAATCCCCCCTAGAGAATATACTGTGCAGTAGTGGACGCCAGGCCTATAATCCCCCCCCCCTAGTGTATATACTGTGCTGACAGGCCTATAATTCCCCCCCCCTAGTGTATATACTGTGCTGACAGGCCTATAATTCCCCCCCCCTAGTGTATATACTGTGCTGACAGGCCTATAATTCCCCCCCCCTAGTGTATATACTGTGCTGACAGGCCTATAATTCCCCCCCCCTAGTGTATATACTGTGCAGTAGTGGACGCCAGGCCTCTAATCCCCCCCCAAGTGTATATACTGTGCAATAGTGTACGGCAGGCCTATAATCCCCCCCTAGTGTATATACTGTGCAGTAGTGTACGGCAGGCCTATAATCCCCCCCTAGTGTATATACTGTGCAGTAGTGTACACCAGGCCTATAATCCCCCCCTAGTGTATATACTGTGCTGACAGGCCTATAATCCCCCCTAGAGAATATACTGTGCAGTAGTGGACGCCAGGCCTATAATCCCCCCCCCCCTAGTGTATATACTGTGCTGACAGGCCTATAATTCCCCCCCCCTAGTGTATATACTGTGCTGACAGGCCTATAATTCCCCCCCCCTAGTGTATATACTGTGCTGACAGGCCTATAATTCCCCCCCCCTAGTGTATATACTGTGCTGACAGGCCTATAATTCCCCCCCCCTAGTGTATATACTGTGCAGTAGTGGACGCCAGGCCTCTAATCCCCCCCCAAGTGTATATACTGTGCAATAGTGTACGGCAGGCCTATAATCCCCCCCTAGTGTATATACTGTGCAATAGTGTACGGCAGGCCTATAATCCCCCCCTAGTGTATATACTGTGCTGACAGGCCTATAATCCCCCCTAGAGAATATACTGTGCAGTAGTGGACGCCAGGCCTATAATCCCCCCCCCCTAGTGTATATACTGTGCTGACAGGCCTATAATTCCCCCCCCCTAGTGTATATACTGTGCTGACAGGCCTATAATTCCCCCCCCCTAGTGTATATACTGTGCTGACAGGCCTATAATTCCCCCCCCCTAGTGTATATACTGTGCTGACAGGCCTATAATTCCCCCCCCCTAGTGTATATACTGTGCAGTAGTGGACGCCAGGCCTCTAATCCCCCCCCAAGTGTATATACTGTGCAATAGTGTACGGCAGGCCTATAATCCCCCCCTAGTGTATATACTGTGCAATAGTGTACGGCAGGCCTATAATCCCCCCCTAGTGTATATACTGTGCAGTAGTGTACGGCAGGCCTATAATCCCCCCCTAGTGTATATACTGTGCAGTAGTGTACACCAGGCCTATAATCCCCCCCTAGTGTATATACTGTGCTGACAGGCCTATAATCCCCCCTAGAGAATATACTGTGCAGTAGTGGACGCCAGGCCTATAATCCCCCCCCCCCCTAGTGTATATACTGTGCTGACAGGCCTATAATTCCCCCCCCCCTAGTGTATATACTGTGCTGACAGGCCTATAATTCCCCCCCCCTAGTGTATATACTGTGCTGACAGGCCTATAATTCCCCCCCCCCTAGTGTATATACTGTGCTGACAGGCCTATAATTCCCCCCCCCTAGTGTATATACTGTGCAGTAGTGGACGCCAGGCCTCTAATCCCCCCCCAAGTGTATATACTGTGCAATAGTGTACGGCAGGCCTATAATCCCCCCCTAGTGTATATACTGTGCAGTAGTGTACGGCAGGCCTATAATCCCCCCCTAGTGTATATACTGTGCAGTAGTGTACACCAGGCCTATAATCCCCCCCTAGTGTATATACTGTGCTGACAGGCCTATAATCCCCCCTAGAGAATATACTGTGCAGTAGTGGACGCCAGGCCTATAATCCCCCCCCCCTAGTGTATATACTGTGCTGACAGGCCTATAATTCCCCCCCCCTAGTGTATATACTGTGCTGACAGGCCTATAATTCCCCCCCCCCTTGTGTATATACTGTGCTGACAGGCCTATAATTCCCCCCCCCTAGTGTATATACTGTGCTGACAGGCCTATAATTCCCCCCCCCTAGTGTATATACTGTGGAGTAGTGGACGCCAGGCCTCTAATCCCCCCCCAAGTGTATATACTGTGCAATAGTGTACGGCAGGCCTATAATCCCCCCCTAGTGTATATACTGTGCAGTAGTGTACGGCAGGCCTATAATCCCCCCCTAGTGTATATACTGTGCAGTAGTGTACACCAGGCCTATAATCCCCCCCTAGTGTATATACTGTGCTGACAGGCCTATAATCCCCCCTAGAGAATATACTGTGCAGTAGTGGACGCCAGGCCTATAATCCCCCCCCCCCTAGTGTATATACTGTGCTGACAGGCCTATAATTCCCCCCCCCTAGTGTATATACTGTGCTGACAGGCCTATAATTCCCCCCCCCTAGTGTATATACTGTGCTGACAGGCCTATAATTCCCCCCCCCCCTAGTGTATATACTGTGCTGACAGGCCTATAATTCCCCCCCCCTAGTGTATATACTGTGCAGTAGTGGACGCCAGGCCTCTAATCCCCCCCCAAGTGTATATACTGTGCAATAGTGTACGGCAGGCCTATAATCCCCCCCTAGTGTATATACTGTGCAGTAGTGTACGGCAGGCCTATAATCCCCCCCTAGTGTATATACTGTGCAGTAGTGTACACCAGGCCTATAATCCCCCCCTAGTGTATATACTGTGCTGACAGGCCTATAATCCCCCCTAGAGAATATACTGTGCAGTACTGTATGCTGGGCCTATAATCCCCCCCCCCTAGTGTATATACTGTGCTGACAGGCCTATAATTCCCCCCCCCTAGTGTATATACTGTGCTGACAGGCCTATAATTCCCCCCCCCTAGTGTATATACTGTGCTGACAGGCCTATAATTCCCCCCCCCTAGTGTATATACTGTGCTGACAGGCCTATAATTCCCCCCCCCCTAGTGTATATACTGTGCAGTAGTGGACGCCAGGCCTCTAATCCCCCCCCAAGTGTATATACTGTGCAATAGTGTACGGCAGGCCTATAATCCCCCCTAGTGTATATACTGTGCAATAGTGTACGGCAGGCCTATAATCCCCCCCTAGTGTATATACTGTGCAGTAGTGTACACCAGGCCTATAATCCCCCCCTAGTGTATATACTGTGCTGACAGGCCTATAATCCCCCCTAGAGAATATACTGTGCAGTAGTGGACGCCAGGCCTATAATCCCCCCCCCCTAGTGTATATACTGTGCTGACAGGCCTATAATTCCCCCCCCCTAGTGTATATACTGTGCTGACAGGCCTATAATTCCCCCCCCCTAGTGTATATACTGTGGAGTAGTGGACGCCAGGCCTCTAATCCCCCCCCAAGTGTATATACTGTGCAATAGTGTACGGCAGGCCTATAATCCCCCCCTAGTGTATATACTGTGCAATAGTGTACGGCAGGCCTATAATCCCCCCCTAGTGTATATACTGTGCAGTAGTGTACACCAGGCCTATAATCCCCCCCTAGTGTATATACTGTGCTGACAGGCCTATAATCCCCCCTAGAGAATATACTGTGCAGTAGTGGACGCCAGGCCTCTAATCCCCCCCCAAGTGTATATACTGTGCTGACAGGCCTATAATTCCCCCCCCCTAGTGTATATACTGTGCTGACAGGCCTATAATTCCCCCCCCCTAGTGTATATACTGTGCTGACAGGCCTATAATTCCCCCCCCCTAGTGTATATACTGTGCTGACAGGCCTATAATTCCCCCCCCCCTAGTGTATATACTGTGCAGTAGTGGACGCCAGGCCTCTAATCCCCCCCCAAGTGTATATACTGTGCAATAGTGTACGGCAGGCCTATAATCCCCCCTAGTGTATATACTGTGCAATAGTGTACGGCAGGCCTATAATCCCCCCCTAGTGTATATACTGTGCAGTAGTGTACGGCAGGCCTATAATCCCCCCCTAGTGTATATACTGTGCAGTAGTGTACACCAGGCCTATAATCCCCCCCTAGTGTATATACTGTGCTGACAGGCCTATAATCCCCCCTAGAGAATATACTGTGCAGTAGTGGACGCCAGGCCTATAATCCCCCCCCCCTAGTGTATATACTGTGCTGACAGGCCTATAATTCCCCCCCCCTAGTGTATATACTGTGCTGACAGGCCTATAATTCCCCCCCCCTAGTGTATATACTGTGCTGACAGGCCTATAATTCCCCCCCCCTAGTGTATATACTGTGCTGACAGGCCTATAATTCCCCCCCCCTAGTGTATATACTGTGCAGTAGTGGACGACAGGCCTATAATTCCCCCCCCCTAGTGTATATACTGTGCAGTAGTGTACGGCAGGCCTATAATCCCCCCCTAGTGTATATACTGTGCAATAGTGTACGGCAGGCCTATAATCCCCCCCTAGTGTATATACTGTGCAGTAGTGGACGCCAGGCCTATAATCCCCCCCCCCTAGTGTATATACTGTGCTGACAGGCCTATAATCCCCCCTAGAGAATATACTGTGCAGTAGTGGACGCCAGGCCTATAATCCCCCCCCTAGTGTATATACTGTGCTGACAGGCCTATAATTCCCCCCCCCTAGTGTATATACTGTGCTGACAGGCCTATAATTCCCCCCCCCTAGTGTATATACTGTGCTGACAGGCCTATAATTCCCCCCCCCCTAGTGTATATACTGTGCTGACAGGCCTATAATTCCCCCCCCCTAGTGTATATACTGTGCAGTAGTGGACGCCAGGCCTCTAATCCCCCCCCCAAGTGTATATACTGTGCAATAGTGTACGGCAGGCCTATAATCCCCCCCTAGTGTATATACTGTGCAGTAGTGTACGGCAGGCCTATAATCCCCCCCTAGTGTATATACTGTGCAGTAGTGTACACCAGGCCTATAATCCCCCCCTAGTGTATATACTGTGCTGACAGGCCTATAATCCCCCCTAGAGAATATACTGTGCAGTAGTGGACGCCAGGCCTATAATCCCCCCCCCCTAGTGTATATACTGTGCTGACAGGCCTATAATTCCCCCCCCCCTAGTGTATATACTGTGCTGACAGGCCTATAATTCCCCCCCCCAGTGTATATACTGTGCTGACAGGCCTATAATCCCCCCCCCCTAGTGTATATACTGTGCTGACAGGCCTATAATTCCCCCCCCCTAGTGTATATACTGTGCAGTAGTGGACGCCAGGCCTCTAATCCCCCCCCCAAGTGTATATACTGTGCAATAGTGTACGGCAGGCCTATAATCCCCCC
The DNA here is from genome assembly GCA_031769625.1 of Taudactylus pleione. Classification (NCBI taxonomy): domain Eukaryota; kingdom Metazoa; phylum Chordata; class Amphibia; order Anura; family Myobatrachidae; genus Taudactylus; species Taudactylus pleione. The sequence continues at coordinate 38,733 of JAUIMM010001295.1, forward strand.
CTAGTGTATATACTGTGCAGTAGTGTACGGCAGGCCTATAATCCCCCCCTAGTGTATATACTGTGCAGTAGTGTACACCAGGCCTATAATCCCCCCCTAGTGTATATACTGTGCTGACAGGCCTATAATCCCCCCTAGAGAATATACTGTGCAGTAGTGGACGCCAGGCCTATAATCCCCCCCCCCTAGTGTATATACTGTGCTGACAGGCCTATAATTCCCCCCCCCTAGTGTATATACTGTGCTGACAGGCCTATAATTCCCCCCCCCTAGTGTATATACTGTGCTGACAGGCCTATAATTCCCCCCCCCTAGTGTATATACTGTGCAGTAGTGGACGCCAGGCCTCTAATCCCCCCCCAAGTGTATATACTGTGCAATAGTGTACGGCAGGCCTATAATCCCCCCCTAGTGTATATACTGTGCAGTAGTGTACGGCAGGCCTATAATCCCCCCCTAGTGTATATACTGTGCAGTAGTGTACACCAGGCCTATAATCCCCCCCTAGTGTATATACTGTGCTGACAGGCCTATAATCCCCCCTAGAGAATATACTGTGCAGTACTGTATGCTGGGCCTATAATCCCCCCCCCCTAGTGTATATACTGTGCTGACAGGCCTATAATTCCCCCCCCCTAGTGTATATACTGTGCTGACAGGCCTATAATTCCCCCCCCCTAGTGTATATACTGTGCTGACAGGCCTATAATTCCCCCCCCCTAGTGTATATACTGTGCTGACAGGCCTATAATTCCCCCCCCCTAGTGTATATACTGTGCAGTAGTGGACGCCAGGCCTCTAATCCCCCCCCAAGTGTATATACTGTGCAATAGTGTACGGCAGGCCTATAATCCCCCCTAGTGTATATACTGTGCAATAGTGTACGGCAGGCCTATAATCCCCCCCTAGTGTATATACTGTGCAGTAGTGTACGGCAGGCCTATAATCCCCCCCTAGTGTATATACTGTGCAGTAGTGTACACCAGGCCTATAATCCCCCCCTAGTGTATATACTGTGCTGACAGGCCTATAATCCCCCCTAGAGAATATACTGTGCAGTAGTGGACGCCAGGCCTATAATCCCCCCCCCCCTAGTGTATATACTGTGCTGACAGGCCTATAATTCCCCCCCCCTAGTGTATATACTGTGCTGACAGGCCTATAATTCCCCCCCCCTAGTGTATATACTGTGCTGACAGGCCTATAATTCCCCCCCCCTAGTGTATATACTGTGCTGACAGGCCTATAATTCCCCCCCCCTAGTGTATATACTGTGCAGTAGTGGACGCCAGGCCTCTAATCCCCCCCCAAGTGTATATACTGTGCAATAGTGTACGGCAGGCCTATAATCCCCCCCTAGTGTATATACTGTGCAATAGTGTACGGCAGGCCTATAATCCCCCCCTAGTGTATATACTGTGCAGTAGTGTACGGCAGGCCTATAATCCCCCCCTAGTGTATATACTGTGCAGTAGTGTACACCAGGCCTATAATCCCCCCCTAGTGTATATACTGTGCTGACAGGCCTATAATCCCCCCTAGAGAATATACTGTGCAGTAGTGGACGCCAGGCCTATAATCCCCCCCCCCCTAGTGTATATACTGTGCTGACAGGCCTATAATTCCCCCCCCCTAGTGTATATACTGTGCTGACAGGCCTATAATTCCCCCCCCCTAGTGTATATACTGTGCTGACAGGCCTATAATTCCCCCCCCCTAGTGTATATACTGTGCTGACAGGCCTATAATTCCCCCCCCCTAGTGTATATACTGTGCAGTAGTGGACGCCAGGCCTCTAATCCCCCCCCAAGTGTATATACTGTGCAATAGTGTACGGCAGGCCTATAATCCCCCCCTAGTGTATATACTGTGCAGTAGTGTACGGCAGGCCTATAATCCCCCCCTAGTGTATATACTGTGCAGTAGTGTACACCAGGCCTATAATCCCCCCCTAGTGTATATACTGTGCTGACAGGCCTATAATCCCCCCTAGAGAATATACTGTGCAGTAGTGGACGCCAGGCCTATAATCCCCCCCCCCCTAGTGTATATACTGTGCTGACAGGCCTATAATTCCCCCCCCCTAGTGTATATACTGTGCTGACAGGCCTATAATTCCCCCCCCCTAGTGTATATACTGTGCTGACAGGCCTATAATTCCCCCCCCCTAGTGTATATACTGTGCTGACAGGCCTATAATTCCCCCCCCCTAGTGTATATACTGTGCAGTAGTGGACGCCAGGCCTCTAATCCCCCCCCAAGTGTATATACTGTGCAATAGTGTACGGCAGGCCTATAATCCCCCCCTAGTGTATATACTGTGCAATAGTGTACGGCAGGCCTATAATCCCCCCCTAGTGTATATACTGTGCAGTAGTGTACGGCAGGCCTATAATCCCCCCCTAGTGTATATACTGTGCAGTAGTGTACACCAGGCCTATAATCCCCCCCTAGTGTATATACTGTGCTGACAGGCCTATAATCCCCCCTAGAGAATATACTGTGCAGTAGTGGACGCCAGGCCTATAATCCCCCCCCCCCTAGTGTATATACTGTGCTGACAGGCCTATAATTCCCCCCCCTAGTGTATATACTGTGCAGTAGTGGACGCCAGGCCTATAATCCCCCCTAGTGTATATACTGTGCAGTAGTGTACGGCAGGCCTATAATCCCCCCTAGTGTATATACTGTGCGGTACTGCATGCCGGGCCTATAATTCCCCCCCCCTAGTGTATATACTGAGCAGTAGTGTACGCCAGGCCTATAATCCCCCCCCCCTAGTGTATATACCTGTGCAGTAGTGGATGTCAGGCCTATAATCCCCCCCCCCCCCCTAGTGTATATACTGTGCAGTAGTGGATGCCAGGCCTATACTCCCCCCCCCCCCCCCTAGTGTATATACTATGCTGACAGGCCTATAATCCCCCTTAGTGTATATACAGTGCAGTAGTGTACACCAGGCCTCTAATCCCCCCCCCTAGTGTATATACTGTGCAGTAGTGTACGCCAGGCCTATACTCCCCCCTTAGTGTATATACTATGCTGACAGGCCTATAATCCCCCCTAGTGTATATACTGTGCAGTACTGTATGCCGGGCCTATAATCCCCCCTAGTGTATATACTGTGCAGTAGTGGATGCCAGGCCTATAATCCCCCCCCCCCCTAGTGTATATACTGTGCTGACAGGCCTATAATTCTCCCCCCCTAGTGTATATACTGTGCAGTAGTGTACGCCAGGCCTATACTCCCCCCCCCCCCCCCCTAGTGTATATAGTGTGCGGTAGTGTACGCCAGGCCTATACTCCTCCCCCCCCTAGTGTATATACTGTGCTGACAGGCCTATAATCCTCCCTAGTGTATATACTGTGCAATAGTGTACGGCAGGCCTATAATCCCCCCTAGTGTATATACTGTGCAGTAGTGTACACCAGGCCTCTAATCCCCCCCCCCCTAGTGTATATACTGTGCAGTAGTGGATGCCAGGCCTATAATCCCCCCCCCTAGTGTATATACTGTGCAGTAGTGTACGCCAGGCCTATACTCCCCCCCCCTAGTGTATATACTGTGCAGTAGTGGATGCCAGGCCTCTAATCCCCCCCCTAGTGTATATACTGTGCGGTAGTGTACGCCAGGCCTATAATCCCCCCTAGTGTATATACTGTGCAACAGTGTACGGCAGGCCTATAATCCCCCCCCTAGTGTATATACTGTGCAGTAGTGTACGGCAGGCCTATAATCCCCCCTAGTGTATATACTGTGCAGTAGTGTACGGCAGGCCTATAATCCCCCCTAGTGTATATCCTGTGCTGACAGGCCTATAATCCCCCCTAGTGTATATACTGTGCGGTAGTGTACGGCAGGCCTATAATCCTCCCTAGTGTATATACTGTGCAATAGTGTACGGCAGGCCTATAATCCCCCCTTAGTGTATATACTGTGCAGTAGTGTACGGCAGGCCTATAATCCCCCCCTAGTGTATATACTGTGCAGTAGTGTACACCAGGCCTATAATCCCCCCCTAGTGTATATACTGTGCTGACAGGCCTATAATCCCCCCTAGAGAATATACTGTGCAGTAGTGGACGCCAGGCCTATAATCCCCCCCCCCTAGTGTATATACTATGCTGACAGGCCTATAATTCCCCCCCCCTAGTGTATATACTGTGCAGTAGTGGACGCCAGGCCTCTAATCCCCCCCCAAGTGTATATACTGTGCAATAGTGTACGGCAGGCCTATAATCCCCCCTAGTGTATATACTGTGCAATAGTGTACGGCAGGCCTATAATCCCCCCCTAGTGTATATACTGTGCAGTAGTGTACGGCAGGCCTATAATCCCCCCCTAGTGTATATACTGTGCAGTAGTGTACACCAGGCCTATAATCCCCCCCTAGTGTATATACTGTGCTGACAGGCCTATAATCCCCCCTAGAGAATATACTGTGCAGTAGTGGACGCCAGGCCTATAATCCCCCCCCCCCTAGTGTATATACTGTGCTGACAGGCCTATAATTCCCCCCCCTAGTGTATATACTGTGCAGTAGTGGACGCCAGGCCTATAATCCCCCCTAGTGTATATACTGTGCAGTAGTGTACGGCAGGCCTATAATCCCCCCTAGTGTATATACTGTGCGGTACTGCATGCCGGGCCTATAATTCCCCCCCCCTAGTGTATATACTGAGCAGTAGTGTACGCCAGGCCTATAACCCCCCCCCCTAGTGTATATACTGTGCAGTAGTGGATGCCAGGCCTATAATCCCCCCCCCCCCCTAGTGTATATACTGTGCAGTAGTGGATGCCAGGCCTATACTCCACCCCCCCCCCCCTAGTGTATATACTATGCTGACAGGCCTATAATCCCCCCTAGTGTATATACTGTGCAATAGTGTACGGCAGGCCTATAATCCCCCCTAGTGTATATACTGTGCAATAGTGTACGGCAGGCCTATAATCCCCCCCTAGTGTATATACTGTGCAGTAGTGTACGGCAGGCCTATAATCCCCCCCTAGTGTATATACTGTGCAGTAGTGTACACCAGGCCTATAATCCCCCCCTAGTGTATATACTGTGCTGACAGGCCTATAATCCCCCCTAGAGAATATACTGTGCAGTAGTGGACGCCAGGCCTATAATCCCCCCCCCCCTAGTGTATATACTGTGCTGACAGGCCTATAATTCCCCCCCCTAGTGTATATACTGTGCAGTAGTGGACGCCAGGCCTATAATCCCCCCTAGTGTATATACTGTGCAGTAGTGTACGGCAGGCCTATAATCCCCCCTAGTGTATATACTGTGCGGTACTGCATGCCGGGCCTATAATTCCCCCCCCCTAGTGTATATACTGAGCAGTAGTGTACGCCAGGCCTATAATCCCCCCCCCTAGTGTATATACTGTGCAGTAGTGGATGCCAGGCCTATAATCCCCCCCCCCCCCTAGTGTATATACTGTGCAGTAGTGGATGCCAGGCCTATACTCCACCCCCCCCCCCTAGTGTATATACTATGCTGACAGGCCTATAATCCCCCCTAGTGTATATACTGTGCAATAGTGTACGGCAGGCCTATAATCCCCCCTAGTGTATATACTGTGCAGTAGTGTACACCAGGCCTCTAATCCCCCCCCCCCCTAGTGTATATACTGTGCAGTAGTGGATGCCAGGCCTATAATCCCCCCCCCTAGTGTATATACTGTGCAGTAGTGTACGCCAGGCCTATACTCCCCCCCCTAGTGTATATACTGTGCAGTAGTGGATGCCAGGCCTCTAATCCCCCCCCCTAGTGTATATACTGTGCGGTAGTGTACGCCAGGCCTATAATCCCCCCTAGTGTATATACTGTGCAACAGTGTACGGCAGGCCTATAATCCCCCCCCTAGTGTATATACTGTGCAGTAGTGTACGGCAGGCCTATAATCCCCCCTAGTGTATATACTGTGCAGTAGTGTACGGCAGGCCTATAATCCCCCCTAGTGTATATCCTGTGCTGACAGGCCTATAATCCCCCCTAGTGTATATACTGTGCGGTAGTGTACGGCAGGCCTATAATCCCCCCTAGTGTATATACTGTGCAATAGTGTACGGCAGGCCTATAATCCCCCCCTAGTGTATATACTGTGCAGTAGTGTACGGCAGGCCTATAATCCCCCCCTAGTGTATATACTGTGCAGTAGTGTACACCAGGCCTATAATCCCCCCCCTAGTGTATATACTGTGCTGACAGGCCTATAATCCCCCCTAGAGAATATACTGTGCAGTAGTGGACGCCAGGCCTATAATCCCCCCCCCCTAGTGTATATACTGTGCTGACAGGCCTATAATTCCCCCCCCCTAGTGTATATACTGTGCTGACAGGCCTATAATTCCCCCCCCCTAGTGTATATACTGTGCTGACAGGCCTATAATTCCCCCCCCCTAGTGTATATACTGTGCTGACAGGCATATAATTCCCCCCCCCTAGTGTATATACTGTGCAGTAGTGGACGCCAGGCCTCTAATCCCCCCCCAAGTGTATATACTGTGCAATAGTGTACGGCAGGCCTATAATCCCCCCTAGTGTATATACTGTGCAATAGTGTACGGCAGGCCTATAATCCCCCCCTAGTGTATATACTGTGCAGTAGTGTACGGCAGGCCTATAATCCCCCCCTAGTGTATATACTGTGCAGTAGTGTACACCAGGCCTATAATCCCCCCCTAGTGTATATACTGTGCTGACAGGCCTATAATCCCCCCTAGAGAATATACTGTGCAGTAGTGGACGCCAGGCCTATAATCCCCCCCCCCTAGTGTATATACTGTGCTGACAGGCCTATAATTCCCCCCCCCTAGTGTATATACTGTGCTGACAGGCCTATAATTCCCCCCCCCTAGTGTATATACTGTGCAGTAGTGGACGCCAGGCCTCTAATCCCCCCCCAAGTGTATATACTGTGCAATAGTGTACGGCAGGCCTATAATCCCCCCTAGTGTATATACTGTGCAATAGTGTACGGCAGGCCTATAATCCCCCCCTAGTGTATATACTGTGCAGTAGTGTACGGCAGGCCTATAATCCCCCCCTAGTGTATATACTGTGCAGTAGTGTACACCAGGCCTATAATCCCCCCCTAGTGTATATACTGTGCTGACAGGCCTATAATCCCCCCTAGAGAATATACTGTGCAGTAGTGGACGCCAGGCCTATAATCCCCCCCCCCTAGTGTATATACTGTGCTGACAGGCCTATAATTCCCCCCCCTAGTGTATATACTGTGCAGTAGTGGACGCCAGGCCTATAATCCCCCCTAGTGTATATACTGTGCAGTAGTGTACGGCAGGCCTATAATCCCCCCTAGTGTATATACTGTGCGGTACTGCATGCCGGGCCTATAATTCCCCCCCCCTAGTGTATATACTGAGCAGTAGTGTACGCCAGGCCTATAATCCCCCCCCCCCCTAGTGTATATACTGTGCAGTAGTGGATGCCAGGCCTATACTCCACCCCCCCCCCCTAGTGTATATACTATGCTGACAGGCCTATAATCCCCCTTAGTGTATATACAGTGCAGTAGTGTACACCAGGCCTCTAATCCCCCCCCCCTAGTGTATATACTGTGCAGTAGTGTACGCCAGGCCTATACTCCCCCCTTAGTGTATATACTATGCTGACAGGCCTATAATCCCCCCTAGTGTATATACTGTGCAGTACTGTATGCCGGGCCTATAATCCCCCCTAGTGTATATACTGTGCAGTAGTGGATGCCAGGCCTATAATCCCCCCCCCCCCTAGTGTATATACTGTGCTGACAGGCCTATAATTCTCCCCCCCTAGTGTATATACTGTGCAGTAGTGTACGCCAGGCCTATACTCCCCCCCCCCCTAGTGTATATAGTGTGCTTTAGTGTACGCCAGGCCTATACTCCTCCCCCCCCCTAGTGTATATACTGTGCTGACAGGCCTATAATCCCCCCTAGTGTATATACTGTGCAATAGTGTACGGCAGGCCTATAATCCCCCCTAGTGTATATACTGTGCAGTAGTGTACACCAGGCCTCTAATCCCCCCCCCCCTAGTGTATATACTGTGCAGTAGTGGATGCCAGGCCTATAATCCCCCCCCCCCTAGTGTATATACTGTGCAGTAGTGTACGCCAGGCCTATACTCCCCCCCCTAGTGTATATACTGTGCAGTAGTGGATGCCAGGCCTCTAATCCCCCCCCCTAGTGTATATACTGTGCGGTAGTGTACGCCAGGCCTATAATCCCCCCTAGTGTATATACTGTGCAACAGTGTACGGCAGGCCTATAATCCCCCCCCTAGTGTATATACTGTGCAGTAGTGTACGGCAGGCCTATAATCCCCCCTAGTGTATATACTGTGCAGTAGTGTACGGCAGGCCTATAATCCCCCCTAGTGTATATCCTGTGCTGACAGGCCTATAATCCCCCCTAGTGTATATACTGTGCGGTAGTGTACGGCAGGCCTATAATCCCCCCTAGTGTATATCCTGTGCTGACAGGCCTATAATCCCCCCAAGAGAATATACTGTGCAGTAGTGGACGCCAGGCCTATAATCCCCCCCCCTAGTGTATATACTGTGCTGACAGGCCTATAATTCCCCCCCCCTAGTGTATATACTGTGCTGACAGGCCTATAATTCCCCCCCCCTAGTGTATATACTGTGCAGTAGTGGACGCCAGGCCTCTAATCCCCCCCCAAGTGTATATACTGTGCAATAGTGTACGGCAGGCCTATAATCCCCCCTAGTGTATATACTGTGCAATAGTGTACGGCAGGCCTATAATCCCCCCCTAGTGTATATACTGTGCAGTAGTGTACGGCAGGCCTATAATCCCCCCCTAGTGTATATACTGTGCAGTAGTGTACACCAGGCCTATAATCCCCCCCTAGTGTATATACTGTGCTGACAGGCCTATAATCCCCCCTAGAGAATATACTGTGCAGTAGTGGACGCCAGGCCTATAATCCCCCCCCCCTAGTGTATATACTGTGCTGACAGGCCTATAATTCCCCCCCCTAGTGTATATACTGTGCAGTAGTGGACGCCAGGCCTATAATCCCCCCTAGTGTATATACTGTGCAGTAGTGTACGGCAGGCCTATAATCCCCCCTAGTGTATATACTGTGCAGTAGTGTACGGCAGGCCTATAATCCCCCCTAGTGTATATACTGTGCGGTACTGCATGCCGGGCCTATAATTCCCCCCCCCTAGTGTATATACTGAGCAGTAGTGTACGCCAGGCCTATAATCCCCCCCCCCTAGTGTATATACTGTGCAGTAGTGGATGCCAGGCCTATAATCCCCCCCCCCCCCCTAGTGTATATACTGTGCAGTAGTGGATGCCAGGCCTATACTCCACCCCCCCCCCCTAGTGTATATACTATGCTGACAGGCCTATAATCCCCCTTAGTGTATATACAGTGCAGTAGTGTACACCAGGCCTCTAATCCCCCCCCCTAGTGTATATACTGTGCAGTAGTGTACGCCAGGCCTATACTCCCCCCTTAGTGTATATACTATGCTGACAGGCCTATAATCCCCCCTAGTGTATATACTGTGCAGTACTGTATGCCGGGCCTATAATCCCCCCTAGTGTATATACTGTGCAGTAGTGGATGCCAGGCCTATAATCCCCCCCCCCCCCCTAGTGTATATACTGTGCTGACAGGCCTATAATTCTCCCCCCCTAGTGTATATACTGTGCAGTAGTGTACGCCAGGCCTATACTCCCCCCTTAGTGTATATACTATGCTGACAGGCCTATAATCCCCCCTAGTGTATATACTGTGCAGTACTGTATGCCGGGCCTATAATCCCCCCTAGTGTATATACTGTGCAGTAGTGGATGCCAGGCCTATACTCCTCCCCCCCCCCCCCCTAGTGTATATAGTGTGCGGTAGTGTACGCCAGGCCTATACTCCTCCCCCCCCTAGTGTATATACTGTGCTGACAGGCCTATAATCCCCCCTAGTGTATATACTGTGCAATAGTGTACGGCAGGCCTATAATCCCCCCTAGTGTATATACTGTGCAGTAGTGTACACCAGGCCTCTAATCCCCCCCCCCCCTAGTGTATATACTGTGCAGTAGTGGATGCCAGGCCTATAATCCCCCCCCCCTAGTGTATATACTGTGCAGTAGTGGATGCCAGGCCTATACTCCCCCCCCTAGTGTATATACTGTGCAGTAGTGGATGCCAGGCCTCTAATCCCCCCCCCCTAGTGTATTTACTGTGCGGTAGTGTACGCCAGGCCTATAATCCCCCCTAGTGTATATACTGTGCAACAGTGTACGGCAGGCCTATAATCCCCCCCCTAGTGTATATACTGTGCAGTAGTGTACGGCAGGCCTATAATCCCCCCTAGTGTATATACTGTGCAGTAGTGTACGGCAGGCCTATAATCCCCCCTAGTGTATATACTGTGCAGTAGTGTACGGCAGGCCTATAATCCCCCCTAGTGTATATCCTGTGCTGACAGGCCTATAATCCCCCCTAGTGTATATACTGTGCGGTAGTGTACGGCAGGCCTATAATCCCCCCTAGTGTATATACTGTGCGGTACTGCATGCCGGGCCTATAATCCCCCCCCCTAGTGTATATACTGTGCAGTAGTGTACACCAGGCGTCTTATCCCCCCCCCCCTAGTGTATATACTGTGCTGACAGGCCTATAATCCCCCCTAGTGAATATACTGTGCAGTAGTGGACGCCAGGCCTATAATCCCCCCTAGTGAATATACTGTGCAGTAGTGGACGCCAGGCCTATAATCCCCCCCCCCCTAGTGTATATACTGTGCTGACAGGCCTATAATTCTCCCCCCCTAGTGTATATACTGTGCAGTAGTGGACGCCAGGCCTATAATCCCCCCCTAGTGTATATACTGTGCAGTAGTGTACGGCAGGCCTATAATCCCCCCCTAGTGTATATACTGTGCAGTAGTGTACACCAGGGCTATAATCCCCCCCTAGTGTATATACTGTGCTGACAGGCCTATAATCCCCCCTAGAGAATATACTGTGCAGTAGTGGACGCCAGGCCTATAATCCCCCCCCCCTAGTGTATATACTGTGCTGACAGGCCTATAATTCCCCCCCCTAGTGTATATACTGTGCAGTAGTGGACGCCAGGCCTATAATCCCCCCTAGTGTATATACTGTGCAGTAGTGTACGGCAGGCCTATAATCCCCCCTAGTGTATATACTGTGCGGTACTGCATGCCGGGCCTATAATTCCCCCCCCCCTAGTGTATATACTGAGCAGTAGTGTACGCCAGGCCTATAATCCCCCCCCCCTAGTGTATATACTGTGCAGTAGTGGATGCCAGGCCTATAATCCCCCCCCCCCCCTAGTGTATATACTGTGCAGTAGTGGATGCCAGGCCTA